>CM070042.1:39874910-39925832 GCA_036250615.1 Ptychadena robeensis | reverse complement strand
ATATATATATATATATCTCAATCTGTCTTGCAGTATCCTCAACTCTGGTTAATTGTTACATCATATAAGTTTCCAGGCTTATGAAAGCTCCTATAAGACATGAAACAGCTGACAAGGAACATCCAAAAAGCAAATTGAAGAGCATTCTACAGAAAGATGAGCAATGCAACCAGGAAAGATAAATCGAAAGAAGAGGGCGTGAAAGGAGAAGCAAGGAAGGCAACCGAAGATCAATATGTATCATTTGCATCTCTATCTTAATTTGCTGAGCCAAAGATAAGACACTGATAGATTGAGAATGGAGACGAGCGATTTGACAGAGACAAATACCCGTATAGTAATACACTGGTATTTTGAGTATTGGACTGGAAAAACACAAGCAGGCTTCTTTTCTTAGAGACGAGGAGGACGAGTGGGAGATGCACAGACGACAGGTTGTATGTTTTGAATGAGGAAGAGAAGACACAAGTGACATATGGTACACGATAATAACATGTAAGCAGGGAGAACTATGGAAGCATAACTGCACACAAAAGTATTAAAAAAAGACCTTAGTAAATATATCCGGTTGGGGATATTTGCAGGCAGCAGGCAGAAATGCTCCCATGTGTTTAGAATTGCTGTTTTATTCTCTACACATTTTCTACACATTTGAGGTGGTTGATGAAAATATAAAACATGGGTGCCTACACCAATGCATAGAGCCAGAAATGTATGTAGCAATAATGAGTATTGTATGCCCAGAACCGGGCTGAAAGCATAGATGGGAGGGCAACTTGACCAGGGAGACTGGTTTTGGAACGGAGATGGGTATGTAGGGAATGGGGGAGTGTTCTAGGTAAGCAGGCTTAGAAAGTTTGATAAGAAAGGGTCAGCAGGGGGCAGATCCTTTCGGATCTGGATTTTCACCCACCCTCCCTCCCTGATTGGTTGGACTGTGTGTTTGGGGTATTAAATGTTCTGTAACCTGTTTTGTTTATTTTTTCACAGCATGGCAGAAGCTCTACAGTGACGCAGGAGGAAGTCGGCTTTGAAGGCTTCCTGTGACCTGTCGGTAAAAGAAAGGCACAAACACTGGTGAAAATGTTTTCTAAGGTGGGGCTTAAGCCCTAGTTACGGTATTTAAAGTAATTCTATCTAGGCACCCACCGAGCTGGTATTGAAGGTCTGGTGGCTGGTACGGTTGGTACGGCTGGTGGAAGGAACTCGGAAAAAGTTGGTGCCACTTCCAGGGGACCCCCCTTTAACTGTTTGAGATTGTATACAGGCTGTGGCCATGTTAACCTCCCTAGCGCACTGCTGAGGTCCACCATAGACTTTAATGGAATTTTTTGTGTTGTAGGCTTGTAACTTCCAAAGATCTGTCCGTACAAGGGTCTAATAGACATCCTGACTATAATAATGTTTGAAACACTCAATTATTATAAAAAAAAGTACATAAAAAAATTATGAAATGTATCATTTGAATGCTTAAATCGCTTGAATATTATTTGAATAACCGAATATACTTATTTGGTATGAAAGATTTCAAAACAGTATTTATTGATTTCAAAACAGTATTTATGTTTGTTCATAATAACATTTTTATTTTGTTTTTGTTTTGAATTGCATTGGATACAGTTATCCCTGTATCCAATGCAATGGCATTCTCTGAAAGGGTTAACTTCCAAGACCACATCTGCAATGACAATGGGGGTGATATTCCAGTTGTCCCACTGATATTCCAGTTGTTCCATTGATATTCCAGTTGTTCCACTGATATTCCGATTTGCATATGAATTTCCAATTTGCACATGAATGTCCCGCGCGGGGGGGGGGCGGGACATTCATGTGCAAATTGTGATATTCATATGCAAATCGGGACATTCATTTGCAGATTAGGCTTGAAGAGAGGTGTCACAGCCTGCTTGCATAACATCGCACACACAGACAGCACTCAGAGCAGAGTGAGCAGCTGGAGGATCTGAGCTGGACGGCTCCCTCTCGTCAGCTGCAATAGTGCATTAGCAAGTGCAGGACGAGGTACTGCCATCAGAAACGCTAGGAAGGTTAATATATATATATATATATATATATATATATATATATATATATATATACAGTATATATATATATATTTGCACTTCAAATTATGTATAAAACTTTTCCAAAGAGTATATTTTGGTCTTTGTCGTTATTTGTATGAATGAAGTGTGTTAAAGTCCAAGAGACAAAATGGCTCAGTACTCCCTGGGTCAAGAAGTCCTTTGCAATGTGGTCAGCATCTTCAAAGACACTGGTCAGGCCCAAAAGTCTAACTCCAGACAAGTTACTGTTATGTAGATTTGGCAATACATAAAATGTCTTATCTGTTTAATTTGGCCTAAATCAGGTTCTAGCCTACAACAATCACCCTCTAGCTATATATCAGTCCAAGGTATAATGTTTAACTGCAGAATTTACTAAGCCATGATGAAGACAGACCTTTTGAATGTCATGAGGGTGTATGATCTGCACAGGGTGGTACAACTTTGTTTATAACGTTTAATCCAGCGAAACAACATGGGAGGTGGGCATGTTGACTAATATATCAATCAAAGTTATCTAATAAGTGAATGGCCTCATCCCTATATGTACATAACAAAATGTATTAAGTAGAAACTTAATGAACTGAGGTGGGATCACCCCTGGGACTTTAAATAGGACTATAGAGTAACAATACAATAGAGAACACTGTTTGCAAATACAAGATTATTAAACATGATTAAAAAACCATATGTATATATATATATATATATATATATATCCAACATTGGATATACATGTATATGTGCAAAATTGCCAAACAATGACAATTGTGCTAGGAGTAACATTCCATGTTACTCCTAGCACACCATGCATTATATGCTAATATAGAGGGTGACACCATTGGGTTCTGCCACCAGGTGACACCGCTGTGTATAGTGTACAATAAAGGACAGAATTTGGCCAAGCAGGGATAATGTTCACCAATATGAAGGGATCTCCACTTTTTACTAAGAGTGACAAGTTAGTGTTCAGTTTATAATCTGTTATCCATATTTACTGTTATCTCCTCCTACTTTGTTTAAAGGGTACATATTTCCTGTCCCCTGTAAAACATTAAAGTAACCCTATCATAAATCAAAGGTAATGATTTCTCTCCCCATTGGTCCTCATAATCTGCTGGAAAGCTGATATTTCCATGTGTGATTTCCAGGGCTCCATAACTATCACTCCTTCCTTCAGAAGTACCTGTGTCTTCCATGGGAAGTAGAGGCCAGCAATCAACTCAATAAGGCTGGCCATGCAATCAATGGATCCTTGAGGGCAGTGTGATGATGTCACTATGCTCGAGCTTCCTCGATTGAACAGAGAATCCAGACGCAATCAATCCCGTTTGAAAGTGATGTCAATCGAACATGATTTAGCATGTTGGTTCCATTGCGATCGAGCTTGAAGAAAAGCTGTATGCAAGAGATTTGAGCACAATCAATCACCATGTACGCACATAGTGATCGTTTGTGCTGGAATCGATTCATAAATCACGCCGCATTAGAGATACAGGAGACCCAGGAGGTTATGTGAGCTTCTCAGTGGACTGTGGGGATCAAAAGCAGAGTAGCATGGCACGGCACATCCAACAACACTCTCTCTTTTGTTATAATCAGGTTTTGTGCACTGCATCACAACGCATTGGCTGGTTGTGCTGTTTCTCTGCCTACTTTCTGAGTTCTGCTTAAACTGAAAAAAAAAACTTTTATGATGTTTTAGCCATTACAGAGCTGCATTATTATATCATTTATATCTGTCTTGTGATCAGCTTTAATTATATACTGGGCAATTTTAAATAAATGCTTGCAAGCATGGCTCTTTACACTGCAGCAGGGTTGATAAATTAGATGGACTGTGAAATGTCAAAGTTATAGCCTTTGCATTTGGTGCTTTAATATTTTCAATGATTTAATGTTCAGTGTTTAAATTGTATTGAAGACGTTGATGGCTTCTTTTTCTGCTTGGATGTTTTGGGATCCAATTAGGACCAGGCCAGAACTCTTTGCCATATGTACTTCTGTGCACCTTACCTCTTATATGTCCTCTACCTCTACTACCTGAGGCTGACTGACAGCTCAGCTTATTCGAGGGCAGAGCAAGACATTTCCAATGCACAAAAACAGTTTGTCCTATAAAAAACTTGCCAGGAGAGAAATATGTGGATTGCCACTGCTAACCTCCTGAAGTGAACATTGCTTGCTGCATTCTCTAGCGTCAATTATTTCTAAATTACTAACTGGCACAACAATGTAAGAGTATAACTCTGTATCTACTGACTTGAGCCAGTGTCAGAAACATACTGAAGCTAGAAAACTCCCATGACAGCCAGGAGAATTAGCATTTTTAGTATATGGAAAACAATAGATGCTGCTGTATTTTTTATCATGATGAGTCTAGTTTTTTAAGTGAACCATTTTCCATGCTGAGCAAAGCAAATAATAATTTTTCCTACCAATTGCTTACACCTTGTGTTACTTTAGTAGTGGAACAGGTTTCCAAAAACAGTTCAGAGCAGTTCCCTTTATCTCAGAATGTCCATCAAAAGTCGCTCTAGGTATAAAGTAAGAGAAGGCACCTCATAGGGAATCACAGAATGGTCCTGACATGTTTCACATGCACCTTCTTCATTAAAAAGCGCGCCACTGCAATCACAGTGGATTACATAGTTAAAGATGAAGAAGCGGACCCAGAAAAGCTGGTCCTTGGATACTCTACATCGCGGCAGGCTCGCCAGGAATAGGTTAATTCTCAATAAACAGGTTGTACTCTAGTGGAGCACAAGTGCTTGACCTGGTCAATCATCAGTCTGAATTGCTGTTAAAGGGGTGATGGAAAGAGCTTACTTTCATGTAGATATGTAGATATGTATTTGTATATATAGGCCATGACAGCCTGTAAATGTATATGTATATCCCTTTAACAAAGTGTTACTTTTCTGTAAAGCAGCTGCTGGAGGATGAGGTCATGGCTTTCCCCCTTTTTTCCCCCTCTCTTTTGCTAGTAGCTGTAAATCCCCTCTTTCTGGGCAGAGGTCATTTAAGTAAGTAGTTAACTGTTTTCCTGGGTCTTTTTGTGTCCTGTGTTTCCTGGTTGCAAGCCACAGCTTACCTTGGAGCAAGTTGCTACCTTCTTCTTCTGTGTCCCCCGCTGCCGTCCACTTAGCCAGTGCCGCTGGCTAACCACCATTCATGGCAAATGACAGAGATTGCCTTTGGCCTTTGCTGAGTGGATGGAAGATGATTCCAAGAGGTGCCTGAAGGGCCAGGTTGAAAAGAAGCATACCTACCTTCTCTACCTCCTCTGGACCACCTGTACTACTGATTATGGGTAAGAGCCATCAGCCTCCTCTCCTCTCAGCAGCTGGTAAGAGTGTGTTGGAAACATAGACCCTATTCTTGAACCCCATCCCTGCCATTGGGGTGATTGTGAACTGTACTGTATGTACTCCCTAGTTAAAAGTTAGACCCCTAACCAGCTGTGTGGACATTCACTTTCTGTGTGACAGCGTGTGTGACAGTGATCTAAACATAGGCATCCTCAACATCCAAAAAATACCTGGTTGTACCAGTGAGCTGCCCTGGGCAATGCTACAGACCAAACCTAAACAATGTGTGTCCGGACAGCCCTTATGGTCTCCATTGGGGGTTCACATAACAGAATGGTAATGCAGAAGCAAAAATGGAAGACAAATATCAACCTATACCAGGAAGAAAGACCTTTAAGGCAGGATCACTTCTAAACAAGATAACCATATAAATAAAGTTTGCTGATTGTCTTTAGATGCACTTTAAGTGAACCTGTAATTTCTCCTTACAAGGACAAAGCTTGGGTTCACTTTAAGGGTGAGACTACATTGGAGATTTTAGACTTCTGCTAGTGAGCAGTTAAACTGCTTGCTGGCAATCACTACATTTACAGCACATTAATTTCCACCTGTGGCAGGTGAAATGACTGCCAACAAGATGTGAAATCACTCAGTAACAAGAAATTAAAAACCCCTAAGTTTTTTTGTCTATCTGATTTGTGTACACATACCTGGAAATTATATTTCAGAAGTCCTTATATGGGACAACATTAGACAGAAATAAATAGTTAGTACAGTTCTTAAGTTGAGGATGATATGCATATTCCCTGATGCTCCACACCAAAGCTCTCCTGTCAATATCTGGTTGCTATGCAGTGCTTGTCTGAATGTGCTGGACCTACGGATTTCAAAGGGAAATTTTCATACAGATTCTCAGCACAAGGAAAATGAAACAAGAATGAAGGGGAACGGTGTAGGAATTTCAAAGCTATAACTCCATAGAGACTGGAGGGGTTATTGAGATAAAGAAAACGTGTGCTAAAAGGAATATGTCAATGCCATCGCTGACCTCTTCATAAAAATATTAGTTGCTGGACCATGTCTAGATGTGGTCCTAAGTTTCAGATATTAAGGCAGCACACTGCTCAAGAAAGCCCCACTGAAATCCAAACCCAAGAATACTAAGACATATCAGCTGTAAAATGACTAATAACAAGTCAATTTATCTGTTACTAAAGTCGTGGTTAGGTCGTCAAGTCGTGGCGTCACCACAAACAAATCACCTCCTCTTCCCTTTCCCGCCAATAGTGACAGAGAAAGAAGGTCTTGTGCTCACCACCAATCAAAAAAAATAACATAGGAATACATTGGTGGTATTGGCAGGGAGGGGTGGTGAAAAAATCATCTCATGTTCCATCCCCCATATAAGATGCAGAGACTGCATGCAGTCGTCGGCACACTTATAGAGGTAGAAGATTTTGAGCTTCTCTCTCTCTGCGCCAACTGGCATGCACACACAGGTGACCAGTCGACTCCTCTCAGCTCTGCCTCCAAAATTGACTAGTCAGTTAAAGCCCTACTTGGCAAAATAATTATCTTTGTGTTTTCATGTTAATACCCATACAGTAAATTTAAACAGATTACATTGTAATCCAGGTTACAACCCAAGCACACTTGACATCCATTGCATCATCAATAGGACATTTATGACACTGGGGACTTCAGGACAAGAACACAGGACCTGAGTGTGCAATCCTGAAGGATGCTGTAGGGTTGTGTGACTCAGGAAATTCATGCCATATGTGGCCTGGGGTATCACTTTGATACTAAAATAGACCCAAAACCACACTTCAGAAAATTCATGTGATGGCTACATAATTCCTAATCTAAAAGTTTTTACCTGGTGTTTTAGTGCAACAGATAAAGGGAGTCCCAAGTTTGGCTTCTGTCTGTCTTGAGAGATGGCAACTTCCCCCTAAGAAAAGTACTACTTTAAGAGAACTCATAGAGAAGAACATAATAAATGTTGGTGGCTACTGGCTATTTTTGATTGTTTTTACCATATCAAATTTCTGCTTTGTGTTTAGGCTAAAACAGGAACAGCCAATCAGAGAAAAACAAATTAGTCAGTTGAATGAATTGATTTGCTACTTCTTCTGCAGTAGAACCCTGCCAAAGAGAACTTACCATCACAACTCTGAACATCAATAGCATTTAGTTTGATTCTACATAAAACAGTTTGAAGACATTCTACAGGAGATTTCGGCAACTTTTTAGGAAAAACCTATAGACTGAAAACATGTTACAGGGCTTCTCAAGATCATGCTCATACAGTCCCATTATAATCAATACTTTCACAATGGTGCTCCAACTTTAAAATTACATGATACATATTGTCTGTAGATATTACGGGTGCTGCACATCAAGTTCAAAAGAAGTTGGGCTCAAGGTCCGTACTGTATGTATTGAGGAAGAACATTGTCAACATTCGACAGGCCAATAGTAATTACACATAGTTGTAAATGTGCAAAAAAAAAGGATTGGTGGGATATAGTAGCGTTCTGCCACCATTGAAGCTAAACAGAGATACATGGTCAGACAGAGAACCCCGTCTGTGTGTCACCAGTATAAGTGAGACCTTCCTCCACACTAAGTAAACAATGTAATGCAAATAGTCCTGAATTTCTTCAATTCCTTAACCTCATTCATATTCACTGGTGGAAGCGTATTCCTATTCATAGCATTTGCTAGAATTACTTGCTTAGCTGTCAATGTTCCCCTCCTCCTTTGCTTGCTTTCCCTAGGGACATGCGTCTCCCCCACCTGCTGAATGTGAATATTAATGGCGAGAAAATTAATTTCAAACAGGATGGGTGGGCACGGAAACTCGCAGATCGCACTGAACAGACCCTTTGTATGATAATGTTATTTCCCAGTCACAGAATGCCCCATCTGCACCTAGGACAGCGCTGCAGTCTCAGACGCAGCACATAGTGGGAGGTAGATTGTAGCCCAGAGCAATGTATGTGAGAGACATTTTTACTACAGCACTGTTGAACTTGGAATGGTACGCTGCTACTACCAAAAGAAAATACAAAGTACACTAGAAAATTAACTGCATACCCCTCAAGGAAATAAAGCCATTTCAAACTTGAACAGCAAAAATATTTTAAGGATTAAATTAAAGTTGACCTCTAGGCAAACAATTACATTAACAGTTAAAATACATACATGTGAATCGTCAGAACAGACAAAGGAATTGCAATTCTGTTCAACAATTATTGTAAACCACTCCTCCTAAAACCCAGTTAATGACCTACCATATTTTTCACTCTATAAGACAAAATCCCCCCCCCCCCCCCCCCCAAAAAAAATAATCAGGGGATACGTGGTCACACCTTTACAATCCGGCCACCTGCAGGCCAAGCATTGAGCTGCCCCTCTTCCGTCTGCTTCTCCACCATTGGCTGATCGGAGCTGAAGAAGTTGTCAGAGGAAAAATCCACCTGTGGGTGATTCTTCCTTCTTGCTTTGCACCTCCACCTTCTCAAACTCTCCTGGAGTTGGGCCAGTGGCTGGTAGCTCCTTGTTTGGCCCAATGGCCAGGAGGATTGCGGAAATGTGATCACCCGAAGCTACTGGCCAGACATGAGTTTTAGGAAGCGGGGAAGCTGTCTGATGAAGGATCTGTCTGCATGTGCTTTTTCCCTCTGCTTCACCACCTCCTGAAACTTCTACTCATCCGATTGCATTGCTGGCTAGACTTGAGGAAAGTTATTGTGGAGCAGCTAGCATTTCTCTTTTTTTATACTATATAGGAGGGGAAATCAGCCTGTTCTGGAGTCAACTAAGCAGGGTGGGGGTAGTATTCCCTTCACTATGGGAAATTTTCACAAAATCCCTATTGTGTACCTAAAGGTGCAAACATACCAAAAAAAACCTAAACAATTGCCCAATATATCTAGCCTCAGCTACAGGCCTTCTTCTATTTTCCAAGTCCACTCTTAAAGCCCCTGGCTCAATCTGTATACGGAATCACAAACTTTTTTGTTTACCTTTGTCCATTTTCACAACACTGCCTCTGCAGTAGATGGTTGGAGTATTTCGAGAATCACCATACGCAGACTATGTCTCTGAGACATAGACTACAGTGTTTCAAGTTCAAGCCACTTGAACAAGTAACAGCGTTAGAAGAGTCTTACTAGTGCCAAGAAGATAACAAATTGGACGTAATGGTAATTTGTACATTTCCTTTGGAAATCAAGGTACCAGAGTCTATAGTGGAGAGGCACAGAATCCAACTTGCTGATGGTACATTGTGAATTTTAGTAATGATTTTGGGGGGCCATGGTATCACTGTTCTTGATTGGCCAGCAACTCCCCTGACCTAATCTATAGAGTATTGTGAAGAGGAGGATAAGAGACAACAGATCCAAAAATGCAGATCAAAGCATTCTGGGCTTCCACAACACCACCGCAGTGGCACAGGCCGATCTCCTAAATGCCATGCAGGATTGATGCAGTAATTTATGGAGCCCTGACCAAGTTTTGATTAAATACAATATTACACCTCTACCAAAATGTCAACATGGCACATTGCAATCATTGTAAGTATTGTTTTCCTGTCATCCTCCAAACCCAAACTTGACCAATTTATTGTAAATAAATTTGAAAATTCGAGATCTCCTGTCATTAATACTTAATGCGAAAATCAGCACTTGTACATGCGAATATTGTGAATGCAATCTGTTGGCAGAATGTGAAATAGTAGCTGCATAGAACTATTTCATTGTGTAAATCGGCACTTGTACATGGGAATATTGTGAATGCACTGCATGGTACTTTCCACAGAATTTTGAATATTCAAGATTACAAAGATATCGCACTATATTCGAGATCTTCGCAAATTTTTCAAGTGCCGATATTCGCTAATAAAAAATCATGATTTGAATATTTGTGATCAACACAAATTTTCAGACAGAGAACCTGGCTGAGATGTTGCTGTTTGCAATTGTTTTTACTTTATTATAACAGAACTACCATTTAGCAGCAAATGGACTCAATCAACGGTACCATGTTGGAATGGTGAGGGTCTCCGAGGGATTATCAATCTACAGGTCAGCTCAAATACCCCAATCTCCACTGCGGTCTTTACCTATAGACAAGCCCCTGAACAGGAGGCACGATACGCCTACCTGACTTCGGTTGCCCCCAGGACTTGACGCACAAGGTATCCCACCTGAGAGCTGAAGACTGGTGAAACCCTCCAAGGACCCCCTAGGGAGTGAGTACAGGAACAAGGGTAGATGCAAAAGTCCAGGTTCACAGCAGTGGTCATACACAGAGGATCAGTTCAACCAAACACAGTATCCAAGGGTTAATCAGAGGAGTAGTCATACACAAGTGTTACTGTTTTGGGGTCACCTGTAAAACTGATTTTGAACGGCTGCTGTTAAGCCCTATTGTCTTATTTTGTTGGTACAATAAACAGTTTTTTTTTGGACTTTGCTGAACTCCAGTGTGGTGAACCCCTGGACCCACCCAAGTTCACAATAACTTTTTTCTATTTACCCCCTTCGCAAAATGCCCCAGATTAGGATTTAGGGGTAGCAGAACTTGGTATATATGGTGGTAATGTACAACAGCCCTCCCCAAGAAGCTCTTGACCATGGGTCATAAAATTGTATCTTGTCTTTTGGCTTTGATGTTTCTGAGCAATGACAAGAAAAAGCAAGGTTTCTCCAGGTTCATTGCTGGGTCATCAAAGCATTGAGAGCATTTCCTATACCGTAGACGTAGTTAAGTGACAGACTAGCTCTTTTTTTTTATTTTACAGAAAGTCTTTCTTTGTTCCTTCTGCTTATAGTCAGCATCTCCGAATGTTTGAACATCATAAAAAAAAATGTAAGGTGGAAGCAAAAGGCATACGACGACACAAATAAGTCTTTGATTTCCTTCTATTGCTCAAAGAGCAGAACAGCCTGCCATCCGTCTCGTTCGGATTTATGCTGGAAATCTGCTTGTCCAGTAAGGCTTGCTTTATGGAGATTACTCATCAGGCAGTCACATTGTGCTCTAAATGCCCCGGTCTTCTTCTACAAGGTTATTATATGTTTGATTAATGCATACGGTAGACTGTTTCAAAAAGCACGTAGGGTTGTGTACATATATTTATCATCCCGCAGGAAAAGACTTGTCATGTAGGACATGTAGCATTTGGAAAATGGCAAAATTAACAACCGTGGCATCGGTTCACCATCCAAAGTATGAAATGTATCCTGTGACCCTGCGCGGAAAGGTTCACCGTAGCAATTTAGCGGTTCACATTTAACAAGGTTATGGTCTTTTTTTTTTTGGATCACATAATCAGTTTATACATAATGCCATCCTATTGCAATACTTTATTAAACGCTCAAAGAAAAATTCCCGTTTTAGGTTTTATTATACGCAAGAACAATAATCTCCCTCTTTTGCTGTTTATCGATGCAAGAAAAATCTGAGTTCTAGGTCAAAGCGTCTTGGTTGATTTGTGTGTAATAGTAGATTCACATTTTTAAAGGGCATCTTCACATTAATTGATCTAGTGGGAGTAGTGGAGTGCACTGGGTAGTAAGTAGAATGCGTAAATTACATTCAGCTTCATGACCCATTTATCTCACATACGTCCCAGTCAGCGTTTTTCAGACCCACAGCTTTGGGTGCTCAGTTCTCATTTTCACTTGCTGTGGCCAAAGAGGGAATTGTGGGTAATCAGGGACATTGACAGATCCAGGAATTCTCTAAATACAATTCACCAGTTACAGTGCATGACATAAGCGACATTACAAATTAATATTCACTTACATGCCCTGTAGTGAGGTTTTTTTTTTAAGTTTCCCATATGTGGCCACATATTCTTGGGTATTTGTTAGATGCCAAACAATGGACTCAATGGAAACAATGGAGTTTTGCCGTCCATCACACGTTCAGGAGTGGCTTTGTCAATGGCTACCCCATAAATGGAAGAGGAGCCAGAGAAGATTTTTGGAAATTACATCATTGGCTGTGAACTGGATTGTGAATCTGTCACACCTGGAATAGGCATGTTTCTCGGTATCATTCTTTTTACTTTTTTCTAAAGTTTCTGCATATACATAGATATAATTACAATAGCCTATTACATATACACAGACCATACCAGTTATTTATTGCTAATAATATCGCCTCTAGGCGGGGAATTTGAATCGGAAAACCCAGATGTGACGTCGGTGACGTCAAATCCGGCCCCTGGAACGCATAGTTCCTGGTTGTGTTAACCGGATGTGACGTCACTGACGTCACATCCGTGTTTACGAGCCGGAATTTCACTGACAGACCGGGTTCTCTACCCGGTCTTCAGTGAAATATTCTTCCTGCGGCAGGATCTCGCTGCTAATGATCCCACCGGAGGAAGAATAGAGGGCTCCTTCTCGTCGGCAGACACAGCGGGTCGAACACCCGTACTGTCCGCGGTCGAGAAGGAGGGCGAACAGGCTTGTTCGCGGCCGAACTGTCCGCCTTGCGGGCAGTTCGGCCATCACTAGATGTCAGTAGTATTGAGCTTTGCCCCCAAGGGAAGGGTGTAAGAAGGAATTAGCACTTGCGTATATAACTATATTTTTTAGGGGGGCATAAGATCATTTTGAGGTCCATGAGGAAACCCATAATTGTTTTTTCTGTTTGTATTTCTTCAAGATACTGTAGATTCCACCTTTTATCTGCCCTACCGACCATGTCTGCTAAAATTAAAATGATAGGGGAACCATAATAATCCACAACCTATTCAATTGTAAGCCCGATCGGGCAGGCTCCTCTTGTGTCATAACCTGTACCTGTGTGTACTATCCTGTGTTGTATCTCCACTCTAATGTATTGTACAGCACAATATGTTGACGCTATATAAATAAATGATGATGATAATTTCACAATTCAGTAAATCTTCCAGTGGAGACACTTGTTGCTCAAAAGGAATGAATGTGGCCATACACTGGTCGATTGCGTGTTCACGGTGATTGATTGTCCTCGAATTGATTTCGGCCACCGTTTCTTCGAGCGTGCTCAAAGAAACCTTGATCGAGCAGGGAACCAACATGTTGGTAAACCCTGTTGGCTTTCTTTACTACCGATGGTCGCCATCCAAAGTGCTGCGCCTCTATTCTCTGCTC
Source organism: Ptychadena robeensis (assembly GCA_036250615.1). Classification (NCBI taxonomy): domain Eukaryota; kingdom Metazoa; phylum Chordata; class Amphibia; order Anura; family Ptychadenidae; genus Ptychadena; species Ptychadena robeensis. The sequence goes on along the minus strand of CM070042.1, from coordinate 39,912,293 downwards.
AGTTGAGAAAGCTCGAGCGCAGTGTTGTGACGTCATCGAGCTGTGCTCGAGGGTTCCTTGATGCATTGCACCCATTGCACGGGTATCAACCAGTGTATTGCCACCTTAATATCAAATTGTAAAAGTTTCCTCTCACTACCTGTTCGAACACATGGAAAAGATCTTCTATTGAGAGTCACTTTATTTAATAATACAATATTTTTTGTATAGCTTAATTGCGAGACCATTCCAGTTGTTCCATCAGAGTACCAGTTGGTCAGTAGACATAACTATTATTTTTTAGTGATGCAATAGAGTGATTGAGTTACTAAAGTGCATACTTCTAAACTATGATGGCTTATTTGGCATTTTTTAGTAACCGGCTAAATTTTGTTTTGTTTGCTTGACATTACCTCTAAAGTGAGCTGCTATACAAAACGATTTCAAGGACAACTAATGGGTGATGAAACTCTAAAGCAGGGTACAGAAGGCTTGATATTCGAGCCGTCCGATGTACCCTGCAGCAGCATGATGATGTCATCACGTTGCTGCCAGATATCAGCTAGCTGGGGAGAGATGGTTCTGCTCTCTCCCCAGCTCAGCTGAAGCTTTGCCTGAAGACCAGCGTTCTCTAGGCAAAGCATCAGACATCGGGCCGTAATTACGGTCATGTCCGATATGGCTGTTTTTGAGCGGGATAGATTTGTCCCGCTCGAAAACAGCTATGGGCTTTATTTTATGGGCTTTATTTTATTTTATGATAGATAGATGAGTGCGCATGGTGCTGGAAACGGCCATCAATCTGGCCCATATCTGCAGGTCTGTACCCTGCTTTACACAAATGTAGATATGGGCCAGATCGATGGCTACTTCGAGCACCGTGCACGCTTGCGCCTATCTCTCTAACTCCTATCATATGCACCATCCCTGTTCTCAATCCTGCTCGAAAACAGGGATAATCGGACATGACTGTAAAACAGTCAATGTTCATTGCTTTGCATGGAGACAGCAGGTTTCCATGCAAAGCATAGTCAGAGCTGGAGACACTGCAGTGCTGTGTCTCCAGCTCCTACAATATCGGACAGCAGGGAACCTTTAACGGCTCCAATATCGAGCTGTGTGTTCCCTGCTTTACAGCTGTAGAGTGCTGTAATCCAACTGCATAGCAGAACCTACTGCTCACTTGTTCTCCTACATTGTTTTCCATCTATTTCAAAGGAAGTAAGAAATAACTTGCTTGAACATTTTCATTGAGAAGATTCTTGGATGATTTTCACTTGATTCAAGTATATCTCATGAGATTGATCTCATGAGACTAATCTCCTAACAACCACCCAACAATCTCCTAAAGCAGAGTTAAAGTGCACTTGGAGATGTTTGCAATCAATTCAAAATAGCCCTGTAGCCCTTTTACTTTTCTGCTGCCGCTATTTAAGCAGAAGTCTATAGTTCAGGTACTTGTGCAGATATATCTTATATGACCAACAGTTTACAAGCTATGTGAGCATGTTGGACATCCAATCCCTGTGCATTAATATGGGAGCCCCCCCTCTGCACGCACACACTCACACATATACAACTTTCAGATGCAAAAACCTTCACCTTTTTTGGAATACTTACCAAAGCATTACTTAAGCATTTTGAGAGCCTTCATTAACCTTCTGGGTAGTTAGCCCGAGTTAGGCTTCTGCAGCCGGAAAAACAAGCAGTCGCTACCAGAAGCAGCCTTTTAAGGTGGGTTTACACCTGTAGATTTTTTTCATCCAATCAATGAAGAACGAACAATTTTTTGGTTGATTGAACAAAAATCTAGAATGGCCAATTTGTTCGATGGATACATTTTGTTTGATTTCGAACAAAAAATCGTTCAAAAGGTCATTGAACATGTTGGTAAATTTTTATCGGTCGTAGTAATTCTGAATGTATTTTCATTCGATATCGGGATGAACGAACAAAAAAAATGTAACAAATTTGATAAATCTATCAAAAAATCAAATCGGCAGTTGAACGAACGAAAAATCTACACGTGTAAACCCACCATTAGAAACAACCTGTCACAAACACCTGCAACCTTGTGCAGACGTTCGGGGGTCGTTTAGATAACGACCCCATGACAGGCCTATGGGGCTAAAGCATGAAAACCAACTGGCAGACGCAACATTAGACGAACTAAAAAAGTGTAAAGTGTGAAAAGTGTAAATTGTGGCTTAGTTTGGGATGAGTTTGTTTACTACAAACCTTAAGCAATATAAAAACCCAACCAGGGCATCCTGGGGTGCCTAATGGGACTTTGACAGACATGCTGGCAGATAGTAAAAGACCTGGAGCCCTGCCTATCAATGATATTTATACTGTATGTTGCCCATAAGCACCCCCCCCCCCTGTTACTGGGAAGAAACCCAACTGTACAGGTGAAATTCCCAAAACATACTAGAACAAATGTAGCAAAACATAGAAAAGATATTAAATGTCTCATTGCCAAATGAACAATTATTACAATAACATATTTACTACAAGCTGTGCCAGTGGTCTATAAAGAGCAGTGGAGAAGTGCTCTCTGCAATGATGAATTAGGTTTTTCTATCTGGCAATCTGATCTAGATTTGGTGGAAACCAGGAGACCAGTGCCTGCTTGGCTACAAGGAGACTGGTAAAGTAGGGCTCAAAAATCTTAATTAACACACTCCTAAACCATGAGGAACGCCTTTCCAGAAGAGATGAAGCTTTTATAGCTGCTAGGATGGGTTAACTCCATATTAAAGCCTGTGACAAAGGAAGGACTTTACTTTAAAGCTTTACTTTAAGAGTGACCCTTTGGTTGGCCAATGATGGGTGAAGATAAAATTAACCACACTTTTCTCCCCAGTTGCATATTGTCAACTTTGAGGCTCCTGACCTCCCTGCCATGTAGTACTGGGTCAGTGATCATGACCACATTGTATAGGTGGAAGCAGTTCATACCCTGTGTAAATACCAACATGTCTGTTTGCAGAAACCACCTCCAAAAGAATCTTTGGATTGGCTATCTCTGAGGATTTCTTTCATAGCACAGGACCAAGAAGCCGACACTATGGGAACATTTAGATATTTGGTCTCTCAATGCAGCTGGGGTTAATATAAAAGGCCCTTGAATAAGAGAATACTCAGTATATCATCTGCAGCAAATTCTTAATAGAAAAAAAGATGTTCAACGTGTATCTAACTAAGACAGCGGGATGATATGACTTTTCAATGCAGAATGCTCAGAAACCAATTTGTTATCGGGTACAGAGATGCACATAATAACTCCACTACTTGTTTGATGACATTGGAAAAGCTTTAGACTTTTAGTAAGTAAAAGGGATCAAAAAGCTGAAATAGCTGATGAATGATTAAACACTCCCAGGGTTTTGTATTCTCTTTCACTTGTTTGATACCACCTGGATTCCATAACCTAAATTGTTGCATAGTAAGAAGGATGATTTGTTAGATCATTAATACATTTCCAGATGAGACTGATTTATAAAATAAAGTAAATTAGAAGATTTGCACATCTTCTAGATCTTCTAATCTAAGTGGGAATATAGAACAAATCTGGCACCTTGATTCCTCACACTATATAGTTGTATATATATATCACTTGTGGGGAATCGGCCTCAAAGGGTTGCTCAGAATGACGTCAGTCCACACTATTTGCTTTTCTTTAGAGCTCCTGCTCGTGTTTATTGGCAACACCAAAGGTCCAAAGAATATACCCTCGCAGGGGTTAATAGCGGAGAGGCAACACAGTCCACACAGGAAAATGCCAAACCTCCTGGCTTGCAATTGTCAACTTAAATATTTCCTTAACCTCAGGAAAGTCTGTATATTTGGCCTAACACACAGGCCTGGGACCCCACACTCTTTGTGTGGCCCCTGGTATCGGCTGCTCAGGCAGGACAGTGTCTCCCCACCTCTCCAGGAAGCCTTGACTGACTGGTCTCAGCTCCTTATGTGGAGACTAGTGAGGGCCGAACTGCCTGCAAGGCGGACAGTGCATGTTCGCCCTCCTTCTCACTGGCGAGCAGTACGGGTGTTCAACGACGAGAAGGAGATCTCTATTCCTTCTCCGGCAGGATCAGAAGCAACAAGATCTTAGCAGAGGAAGAATCTTTTCACTAGAAGACCGGGAATGAAGCCGGTTTCCTAGTGAAAAACCAGCTCGAGAACAGGAAGGTCACATCCGACTCCCGTAACCAGGAACTATGCATTACAGGTACCGGATGTGACGTCACTGACGTCACTTCCTGTTTTTCCGATTCAAATTTGAATTTGAATCTGTCTGTGAATAGGCGAACAGCGGACTTCTTTAAATATTGGATCCGCCTGTTACCTGGCCGATGTAAAGACACACCCAGCTACCTCAATTGGGTCCAGCAGGTGTATCTTGGTGGAGTGGGAAGGCCCACCCAGTTCCTTCCATTCCCACTCCAGAGTCCAAATTCCTGTAACCAAAAACAAAACCTACTGTTTCTGTCCAACACTTTCCTGGACACAGTGACAGACAACCCGTCTGTCACACATTGTGAAACCTCTTTTACTTTCCCTTCCTTACAGCTCCCCTTTTTGTCGCTTTTCAATTTGCAGACTAAAGATGGAAGCTTTGGTTATATAAAGCCCTCTATGTGTACGGTATAGCTGTATAGGCAAATGGCAACCTTCAACAGTAATATGTCTTGATTATATGTTCTATTAGATTAATGTGCTATCCTTGATAAAATAACATTAAGGTAAACTTAGGGCAGAACATCTAAGTATACAGCTGTAAAACATATTCACTGATCGAACAGATAAACCTAGTATTATATACATTGCATGGATGGCATGGGTTCAAAAAAGACCTCTGAAAGTGTTCTGTGGTATCTAGCAAGTCCCCGGCAGCAGATCATTTAAGTCATCCAAATTTTCAGGTGGGCATGGAGTGGATAAACAAATACCCATGTAAATGGCACACATACATCTGATCACCAAAATTATTTATAATAATGATAAAAGCTCTTTTGCTTCTTCCACCATTGTTCCATAGGTTAGTTTTGATACTCACATGCCCGTTGAAGGCACTTTTGTTGGTGGAAAGGAATCTGCATGGGTACGCTGATTAGTCTGTAGCTATGTAGCATACACATGCCAAGCTGTAATGTATTTTGTACTTTATGGCAAAGCATTAGGCTATCTGCTATTTGGCATACAGTAGCTCTTGTGTGGGGTTGGACCACAAGGGTCTTGGGTTTGCTAGTTTAACCAGAAGCATTCCTTGACCTATTTTGTAATAATTACATGTCAATAACTCTCCAAGACCTGCCCTACCATTTTGAAGAGGATCTGATTTACCTTGTCTTAGTGTCACAATTTGGCAATTTAAAAATGTTGCTCACATCCTTAGGTTTGACTATTTTTCTTCTTTTAAACGTGACCTTGGAGAACTCATTTGTGCAAAAGTGGAATGTGGATTATGTGGGTGACAGGAGTAGGAGTGCAAAGAGTTAACTGTGTTCTGCTGAGGTATTGAAGAAGGATGTAATATAATTTTGTTGCTGGGCAAAGCAGGTGCATGATGAGTCACATGAGAACATGCCAGAAAGGTCTGGTTGATGAAACTGTAACATGACATTTGGGAGTTACCAGCCTGTGGAATAGAGGTAATATAAGGGCTAGGTCTTCGCTTGGAGGAGAGTGCAGGGAGTAGAGCTCTGTTGTCTGGAGACCACGAGTCAGCAGAGATGTGAGTAAGGACATCTCCCTTGTCCCCCAGCTGGGAGCAAGAGCAACCCTAGCCTGAAGAGTGTCACCAGGTTGGAGGCGGGCTAGGACAGCGATTGGAGTTACCGGCAGTGGCTGCTCCCAGAAGGCTGGCAAAGGATGGCATGGACTGTGAAGTGTACCGTGAGTCACCACATAAATGGGTACCGTATCTTACACCAAAGTCACAGTGTGTTGGACCTTTATTGGGATGTGAGCAAGGACCTGAAAAGGAACCACCGCCCCTGTTACTGAGAAAGGTGAGAGACTGTGGGTGGAGTTGCTCCCTTGGATTGAAGGGGAGTATATGCAGAGAGAAATGGGCCAAGAGGAGAGTCTGCAGAGATCCAGGGGGTGGGATCATAGAGAAAGTGTCTAGGAGTTGCCAGACAGATGCCCCCAGATTCATTCCCGTACATGTGGTGCACTCTGTGCACAAAGGTGTTGTGCGCTTTTCTACACATTCTTCACTTGTTGAAAAATACATAACACCCCTTGCCAACTGCCAATATAGCAAAAAAATTAACTATGCCTGCTATAGTTTTAAAGCTTCTTTTGTAACCTTGTTTTCCCTTTTTCATTTTAGGTAAACCATGTTATTAATAAAAAAATGTGTTAACTTGTGACATTCATGAAGTCTAGTTACTGTATTACGTCTACAGTAATTTTGTTAATGCCACTCTGCTGTAGTTATTGCTCCAAGCTTGCATTTTGCTTGGGAACCAGCTGCCATGTTTTTGAGGTTTTAGATGATCTACTAATACATAGTGAGAAGACCTCTAGAAAATAGTGATGTCGCGAACCCAAATTTTCGGGTTTGCGAACGGCGAACGCGAACTTCCGTAAAAGTTCGCGAACACGCGAACACGCGAACCCGCCATTGACTTCAATGGGAGGCGAATTTTAAAAAACAAAGGGACCCCTTTCTGGCCACAATAGTGTTGGGAAAGTTGTTTCAAGGGGTCAAACACCTGGACAATGACATGACAGAGGGGAATCCATGGCAAAACTCCCAAGAAAAATTATTTTTCACAAAATAAATCCGCACCAAAGATTTCAAATGATAGTCAATGGATCGTGTCGCGTTGGCGGGTTTTCGCGCCATCTTGGCGTCGCGTTGGTGGGTTTTCGCATCGTTTTCGCGTCACTCATGGCATTGCCCGTGTCACGTTTTGCCCGTGTCAACCCACCTTTGCCTCGTGTCACCACCATGCCCGTGTCACAACTAGTTTTCCTGTCACTGGACCTTGTCCGTGTCACTGCCCACCAGTGGCCCCGTTCACTTACCTTTGTCCGTGTCTCCACCTCCTCAGGCAGCATGTGGAATGGCATCTCTCCTTGCTGTGTGATAGCGGGTAGGAATGGTCCGTGAGGTGTGGTTGGGGGTGGGTTGGGGGGGCTGATTGGCTGTATTAATGCCTTCTGACTGAGACTCACAGGGTCACAGAGTTTGTTTCAATGTCAAAAGATAGTTGGGCGGTAACTATTTTGCACTGTGTGTTCGAGTATTCGCTGGGCGAACGCGAACATGCGATATTCGCCGCGAACAGTTCGGCGGCGAACAGTTCGGGACATCTCTACTAGAAAAGAGGTTATGACCGTGTGCACTTAAAATACCAGTGGAACACTAGTGGCCGTTTAGTTATGGTGAGAAACATTGCTACAGTTTTGCTGCAATTTATATAGTTGTATGATACTTTAGTTCCAGAGCACAACCTGTTTGCTTTCAGATAGTAACAGGGAACCAGCCGCCCGGTTCTTGATGTTTTAGAGGATCTACTAATACATATGGCACAAGGCTGTTTTTCCAGCAGCAGGTATGTAGAGTGCTGTTAAAATGCCATTAAATAAAAGACATCTCATAAAGCATACTGTGCTCCTTAACTTTGAGCCAAATGTTTGTGCCAAGTATCAACTATTATCCACAAACACAACCACTATTTTCTGAGAAGCAAACTTGTGCTAGTTGTACCAACAGAGAGGAATATAAAAATAGTGATAATGCGGGTTTTGTTTACAGAGAATCCTCTTTATGCAGGTAAAGATGTCTCTTAGTGGTCTGGTTCACTAAACATGGAAAACCATAGTGGACGCGTCTTCTGTTCGCATCCCATTAATATTGAATGGGTGTGTACCCACGATAAGCCTGTGTCACATCACTCCGTGTTGAGGCACATGCACCCATTTAAACTTAGAATTCAGAAGAGGTGGCCACTCTGATTTTTTTCGTGTTTTGGCAAATTGTAGTGGAGCCCTAGCCTATAACCCCTATACACCTTTAGATCACTCCATACAATTGCATTTAAATCTACCAACAACTATGTAGTATAGTGGCCTCCCTGATAGAATGCATAGAGATGGGAAGGTTAAGAAAGGTCCTCATATTACATGGTTTTGGTAGAACAATAGTTGATTGTATAGAAATTGTATGCAAAATTTTTAAGGTGTATGGGGACCTTTACACCGTTTCTTCCTCCACAGTTTTCTGCTTGGTCATAAATTGGACCAACCGCTCTCACCACGCAGTTTTCCATAGAGAAATCTAAGATCAGCGCTGTCACAATACCACTAGCATGTCTATTTTTCGACAGGGGGCCTGGGGAACGTTTCCTGCACTTGCTAGACAGTGCCCCAGACCTAATGTACTTGGGTTGTTCATTCCCTTGCAATTTCCTCAATTTTCTTGTTTCTGTAAAAACAACAGCCCTGTGATTTTTGAAGAGAGATATCTAAACTTGTTGTCTCATCTGGAGTTACAAGTACCTTGAAAGGTATTTTTGATGGGTTCAAGGGGCATGGACAGAAAGAAGGGGAATGGGTTCTACTAACTAAAAATATAGAGGGTTTTTTTTTTAGATCACAATCATTTAGAACCACGCAAAGCTAAATTGTAGGATCACAAAGCGTTTCTATAGCGTCACATTGAATATGCAGTTCAGGTTTGTGAAGCAACTTACATGAAGGATGTAGTGGAACTTCAAAGAGTACAGGGAAAGACAAGTAAATTGCTATAGAGCCCGGAGGACCTTAGCTACAAAAAAAGAATAACCAAACCAAATGTATCCTCCCTCCCCCCTTCAGAAGAGGTTATAAAGGGGAATGTGATCATCTCACATAAATGGCCGATAGAGGAAATTAATTGGAAAGTTTTTACTATAAGGTCACCACAAATGACATAAGAGCAACTTTTGTTCCTGAAGAAAAGTTTTATCTCATCTGGCAACAAAAGATCTAGGATATTTCTGATAGGATACTGTCTCTGCCTCTTCCACACCTCAATATTAATTAGGGAAGTCAACTATCACAACCATTCGTAGCTGAAGTCAACGAAAATTTGCATATTCTGAGGCTCCTCTAGAAAAGAGGTTATGATCGTGTGGAACGAGGCGCATGACCTAGTGCAACAATGTTAAACTGATTATATACTCAAAATCTAAAATATTTGTCTATAAAATGAAAGTTTGACTTACCTCTGAGCTGGTACGTTGGCATAAAAATACTTACCTACTTTTCCCAGCAATAATGTGATAGATTCTATATTTATCTGCCAGGCTTCTGGGGGTTAATATCAAAAACGGCCACTGGGGCTTATATATTGGTTTTCTATGGGGAAAATCATCTGTATATTTCAATACAGAGCCGTGGTCAGTTACTTTCCTGGCTGTCAATGCTCTGAAAGGTGTCTGCTCTTCCTGTCCGCTGCAGTGCTGCATCACCAGAGACAGGGAGAGAGGAGGGGCTGCGAGGGACATTCTTACGTTACACATTAAAAAAAATTTTTTGCATCATCCTTATTACCAGCTGATCATACATAGAAGAAAAGCGAATGATGGATCTGCTTTAAGTTTTGGTGATAAAAAAAAAAAAAAAAAAGCACTGACAAAATTGGACGTACAATGCAGGCTTTGCCAGGAGTATTTACCTTTGTCTGGGGTACAGGGGCAGGAGTTGCCATGTGTGCATGTCTCTCCAACAGTGTGTAAAGCTCTGTGCTCAGTAGGATCAATGGGGCTTGTTTTGGACCACAGCCCCTCGCCAACAATAATTCTTTCTTTTTTTCTGTTTGCTTTCAGACTGCCTCACTAAATTTCCTCCTATGGCAGAATAAGGAAAGAATCATTCCACTGACTAATTTATATATTTAAGCTTCAGTAAATGAGCTCTGAAAGCAAAAGATTAAATGTGAAAATTACATGAGACCTGTGCAAACAATTCATTTATGTTCCTTATTCACTATATATCATAAAATATATATTTTTAAATAATAAAAAGCTTTTCACTTTTTATCTATTATTATGTCTCCATACAGCTGACCTGATACTGCCTTTTGTACTCCAGGAATGGCTGTTTGGCATTTTTAGGTCAGGTTTAGGATGTAACAAATGACCATGCCTGCATATAGTGTGCTAAACAGTAACATGTAGTCTTCCTGAGAAATCTATGTGATGATATGACTACACCATCTAACAATTTAAAGTCAAGGAGAGAAGGTTGTCACCATATAACAAGAAGTACCTATGCTTGCTGGGTATTAATTTAATGAATGGCTTAAATTTATACAAAAAGCATTGTCAAAAGACCTGTTTGATGACCCGATTAAGGCAATCCTTATGTAATTTTCATTAGGATGGTTAAATTCCCTACTGCCTCTTTATTTGATGAATAGCCCATCAAAACCCCTGGGATTGGTTATTTGAGAACCAAGGAGTTTTGTTCCCCTTTTGGGTGGATGGTCAACTTCTGGCATGTGACAATCAGCCCCATTGCAGCACGCCAATATTTAAGATATTATCATGGTAATCCTTAAGGCAATCTATGAACAACACAAATTGCTGTTGGTCCACGAAGAAGCCTTTGTGAGGTGAAACACGTTGGACTTAATGCTTGTGTTCATATAAGCTCATTACCAAAACTTGATAATTCAGTTTTTTCCCCCTTCCAACCAAAGGAACCTAATAATAGACTGTGGTTCTCCGCAATATGTCTACAGGTATTATCAACTAAATCAATTACAGCAATTGTGTTACCTCAAACATGTGATTTACTGAATATGTAAGAGAAATGTAATTTTTGTTATATTTACATTTATCCATACCCCGAGTGCAGCTTGGGGCAAGTTTGCTCACCCTGAGCTACCCTTGTAGTGGGTTACCTGCTCCAACATTCTCAATGCTTATTCCAGATTCTATTGCTATTTTTACTATTTTCATAAACAAGAAAATCCTGAAGAAGTGGTCAGAGGAAACAGGAAACACGTCGGCCGTGTTTTTATCTGGGGAACCCAACTCCTAAACATGTATCTAAACTGAGGAAGAAACAACACTAACGTTCCATGGACCCCAGTAACCCAGAAGGCAGAAGAGAGTGACCACCAAAAAAAAAAAAGGAGGACACGCGGAATAGAGATGATCAGAAAAATTATCTATAAGCCAAAAATCATAACGGTTGATGGAGTCATACATGGGAAAACATTTGTCCCAACCACCAAAATTATAAGTAGCGTATTTTTCGGACCATAAGACACACTTTTCCACCCCCAAAAATGGGGGGGGGGGGGAGTGCCTGCATTTGCTGAATCTTTTTGCATTAACCCAATTGATGTTAACACTTTTATATATCAAATATTTTTTTTCCTGGTTTTCCTGCTTTTAAAACTGAGTGTGTCTTATGGTCCGGTACATCTTATAGTCCGAAAAATACGGTAATACCTTTTCTCCTACCAAGCCATATAGACTTTTTTGATGCTCCGATCCTCTTGAGTCAGGAATTAATTTCTCTTCTTCTATGTTCTGTTTTTTTGTCAAAACCCTTTTGAGTTACTACCTCATTGGAAACTCAAAGATCAAGACAACTCTTCCCACTTGTTATCCACCTCCTTAATGTCCGTGATGACCCCTGGGAGGTGGGGTTGCTCTCCTCATTCGCCTGTATGTAATCTGCCACAATTTCTGACCTTCATCGCTTCGCTCCCCTGCCATCATCAATGATGGGTGGGAGTCAGGGCAAAAAACTGATATTGCCTCCTTTACATGGAGGTCAATGACCCTGCTCCTTCCGGCTCTTAAGGATCCTATACACGGGTCGATTTTTCACAAGTTTTTTGACCGATCGATCAACGTTCATTCATGAGATCAGCTATCAGCTATCAACCAAGTTCTGCCCACCCTGTACGATCGACCAAACAAAACCGGAATTGACTAAAAATCGGATCGGACATTGAACGGTTATGTTGGATTTTTTTTGGTCGATCGTTTGCCAATCTATGTGCGTTGGTGGATCCATACCTTCCTATGCAGCAGCCTTTGTGATCGATGGATTTTGTGAAATCGGCCATTTTGGAGATCAGCTCATGTCCAAATTAACCACAAATCGGATTTCCAAGGTGTTATTCTATCATTACCCAATACGATCAATCGCCGATTCCACGATTGCCTGAACGGCTGATCAGATCAGGAATTGACCTTGTATGGCTACCTTTAGATGTCATTGATGACGGTGAAGAGGCAGGCCCTGAAATAATCAGCAAGTCCATCGATATTCTTAATCACCACGGGGGATAAGTAAGTAACCCTGAGTGTAGGGGGGTGAGTTTGTAGGGCAAGATCTACACTCTGGGTAAATGCACAGGAGGTTGAAAAAAAATGGTTGATGGGCATACCACTAGGGATGTTAAAGGTTACCTTGAACCCCCATACCGGTTTGTTTTATGTTTGTTTTTTAGTCTATTATATAAGGTTGTAGTACCATTTGACCATTTGCGCAAATTTTCAGATGTAAACAATCTGCTTTTAAGCTATATTGACAGACATTTTATATATCAATTATTCTGTTTATTGTTATAAACTCTAGACTCCTTTCTATACCAACCCATTAACAAACAAAGCCATAGCGTCCAGTTCACATCACTGCTGAATCCGTAATTCTAGCACGGCTATTTTAAAAGCCACACAGTGTGCTCAATTTGCAGAAACGGCCCCTATAAGTTCTGACCTTGAAAATGTTCCTGGTATTTCAGAACTCAGCCTTTCTATTTTCTTTATGCTGAACAAATTTGTTTCATACGCCGCATCTATAGGACAAGAAGAAAAAAAGCACAAAGGCTCCAAACACTGCAAAGAACCAATGAGGGATGCTTATGATTTATAATAAAAGATGTGTTTTTCAAGAATAGCGTAATATATTTCTACACCTAAAAGCTTTTCATACACACAGAATAAAAATTGTGGAGTCAATCAGACTCCATTGGAAGCAAAGATGGCTTAAGCCGGCCATACACGGCTCGATTCCCCGGCGATCGCTGTGCAATCGATTGCTACGTAGTGATGTAAGAATCGGCAAACAATCGCACAACGATCAGGGAAATTGACGCGCAACACCTTGGGGAATCAATCCCTGGACAATACTTCGGATGCCAATCAAACAGGGAAATACTAATATGTTGATTACCTGTTCATTCGATAGTTTGTCAGCGCGGGATTGATCAGCCTTTGGTTCACAAACGATTATTTCCCACGAGAGCACATTGTGATAGATCAAACAGAAAATCAACCTGTGTATGGCCTTTACCATTACATATCCATATATGAAAATGGCAGATAATGGTATCTTGATTCTAAGGCTATGTTCCCACATGGGCGATTCATCGCCTCACACTCGCAATTTTAATCGCGTGCAGAAATCAGAGTTGATTGCGTCCATCCGTTGAGTGGGTTTGTCCCCACTCAAATGATGGCCGCGATCTGGCACAGCCACGATTGGACCCGCAATCAGAATTGCGGTGTGATCGCAGACGGCAGCTTTTTTTCTCTATTTTCTCTATGGATGCATTTTTTTTATAATGGGGGGGGGGTTATTTGTGGGCGATCGCGTGACGAGCATGATTAAAATCATAAGCGCGAGGTGGATAATCGCCTATGTGTCAACATAGCCTAAGATTGGGTCTAGATAATATAGAATAGATGAATATTAAAGTGCAAGGGAGTGACACCTTGTGAGTAGGCGGCAGCACACTTCTTTCTGTAGGAGGACCAGCAGCTAGAACTGGAGGAGGACTAACCATACATGGGCAGATTCCTGCCTGATTTTCGGCTGATCGACGCGCATTACTGCCAAATCGCCCAGCCGCAAATCGGGTGCGCCTATCTGCCAAGATCCACCAGGATCCTCCCACATGTCCGATGGCACGGTGATCTGACATGTCAATAAATTCCATTACTTTGGATGTGGATGGCACAAGAAAGGGTGCCCACCGATCCTCTGAGGGGCCAGCTGCAGCGTGATGACGTCGGTCCCTCATCTATTGAGGGAGAATATATAGATTGCTTTAAGATGCATTGTTTAAGCAAGAGGGAAAAGATTCAGAAAAAAAAAACTAAAACATTGGAGCCGGCAATAAGGTATTATAATTCATGTTTTCAAGTATATAGAAAAACTCAACTCTTTTTTAAACGGTAAATAAAACATGCAATTTCTCAAAGATTTCTGTTCTGTAGAGACTCTGATATTAATATTGTTCTCAGCAAATAATTCTATCTTTCACAATGGAATTGTGCTTGACTAAGTAAAAAGTAGGCGTGCTTTTAAAAAAAACGCAAGCACATCTACAAGCAGGAAAACACATTTATCTCCAACACTGAATTTTCATAAATAATGTTTCGCTTGTAATATTTTAATAGCCTTTCCGGGCGCAGTCACATATCTATGACATGTAACCCTCATGATATAAATATTTCAGGAGAACTGAGGCTAAAGTTGCCACCGTCAGTTAATTATGCCGGCTGTACATGTGGCGACGTTGGCAATTTACCAGATGTATTGTGTGTGCACGGCGCTGGCTGAATGATTTACATGTCAGGTTACCATGGTCAGCAAGTCTGTGCAGTCACCTGCTTATCATACTAACGGGGCCCCATGTCACTCAAGCCTTCTCTCTAATTTGGCCATGCAAATGAGCAATCAATCCAGTCGCAGATACTTGTGCTTGGCATTCAGATTGCGCACCTGGTTTAGCCAACATGTGACAGACATTAAAGATAACGCAGATGACAGTTTTTAGCAGAAATACATAGAACTGCAAAACAGCAATGCTTGTGCAGATATGCTGCCCTATAGTTTATAGCAGTGGTTCTCAAACTGGGGGACGGGCTCCCCTAGGGGGGCGCAAAGTTATTCCAGGGGAGTGCTGGCCCTCATTCTTAACCTGTGTTTGAATGGGGAGGGTGGGGCTCAATAATGTTCTCAAATAGAAAAGGGGGGCCCTGCAAGGAAAGTTTGGGAACCACTGGTTTATAGGGAGAGGTATCTCAAAGTAGCAGCTAAAGAAGCATGCTGGTTTCAACCCCCCCCCCCCCAACTTTCTGAAATAAGTAAGGGGTCATTTAAAAACCACCAGGTAAATGAGCAAAAATCACAACCGACCGGCGAACGCTACATTAGCCATCCACTGGTCGGTTTACACGGGTACATTTGTCATACACGGGTTGATTTGTCAACGATCGATTCCCGATCTGATCATTCCAGGCAAACGTGGAATCGGCGATTGATCAGATCGGGAATCGATAGAACACCACCTTGGGAATACAATTTGTTCAGGATTTGGACATGAGCCGATCTCCAAAATGGCAGATTCCACAAAATCCATCGATCGGAAAGGCTGCTGCATAGGGAGCTATGGGTCCACCAACGCACTTCCATTGCCAAACGATCGACCAAAAAAAACCAACATGTCGTTTAAATGTCCGATCCGAGTTTAAGTCGATTCCGATTTAGTTTGGTCGATTGCGAACGCGCGCAGTGATTGATCTGTCCCATGTATGGGAGCCTTTAGACATGTAATGGGGTAATTTGTTAAACCACTCCTGTGCACCTGCACAATTTTGCAGGCGCTCGTGGGTACCCTCGGTCTCCATCCAAAGAAATGGCGATCGAGCAGGAAAGATTAAAAAATTTGTCGGGTCCCTGTTCAATCGACATTTCGTTCGAGTGGGATCGAACACTCTAGTTAGGTTGTGTATGGCTACCTTAATCTATGACCTAGGGACTAAGGTCAATACTAATCACACAGTTGCCATGTGTTTAATAGTGTGTGACCAGGTCAACATTCCAAATCACTCCAATATTGGTTGTTAATCTGGTTCCCTTTCCGCATACATTGATTAAAAACCACTATCCAACCAAAGCACCCCTGCTGCTTAATATTAAAATGTGACAATATTATGTAATATTCATGGTTCTCAAAAAGCTCCTTATCTATTGCCGAATTTTTCAAAACCATTTTGATTTGGCTAATTTGGTTAGGCCATCTGACCAAACGTTCTACAGAATGCTTAGATTGTGAGCTCATTAAGGGCAACACATTTAGATTGGAATCGCATAAGGAAAGGTTAGAGCTTGTGATTTTATTGCTGTTGTCTGGGGTCCTATTTGGTTAGGGCAGAAAGTGATAAATCTCTCCAAGTTTATAGAATAAAAATGTATAGTTTATGTAAAGACACAACTTTTTATTCTAGTTCTGAATTTAAATTGAAGACAATTCCTTTATGGGGAAGTGCTGAGTCTGTTCCTCTGTTGATAATAGGTCTGCTTTAATACCCTTCCCTCCTCACCAATACTCCCCCCATTAGACTTGTGAATTTGTTGGCAATAATACCAGAACATCAGTCATTTAATGCGGGCAACTGTTAATTATAAGGCTATATTTACGGCCCTATTCTCTTTACCAAGCTTGAGCTTTTGAAATTACAATTGAAGGTTGTGAAAAAAAAAGAGTCTCCAAGTGCACACAAAGCTGCTGATTGCCGTGGATGATGCTGGCACAGTGGCAACTTGTTCAGTTTTGTGTTTTACGACACAGTACTTGATATTTAAATGTTAAAGGATTAAACAAGAGCTTTTCAGGCTGAAAGCTGATCGCAAATGAAAAGTTTATATAAAGGCAAAATACTCAACATTGGTTGAATTCTATGTTCTTTATGGAATATATTATATTTATACAAAAGTAGACAATGGTGAAGTCATTGGCAGGGTTCCTGTAGTTTAAAGCTAAGTTGAAGTCCTAGTTATTATTGTTGGTATGTTATATGAGGTTCTATCAAAAATACCCAGCGAGTGTGAACACTTGTTGTGACCCAGAAAAGGGCACAAACTGTATAAATCTGTGCATTGCTGTATATTTGTTTGTATATTGGTTCATGTCCCTTTAAGTGTGAATATTATAGCTGCTCCCAGTACATTCTAGAAGGCCAGCCACCTGCTACTCCAAGTTTTTATAAAAAAGTTACAGTCCTAGTCACCTTGGTGATGGGATTTGCCACTCCTCAAACCAAGTTGATATATTCTAGTGACATAGATTGTTCTAGGCTTTTCTGTCTCAGGCTGCCCAGGCTGCTGTACCCCCTACCTCTTCTCTGGAAGCGTCTTGCTCTAGGCTCCCGCAGCCACTGGCAAGGCTACCTGCGTGTCAAATGCGGTTGGAGGAAGCCGACACAAAGCCAATCATCTTCCGTACCCCGGTTCGTATGGTTAACCCTATGCCCCTTGGACTTAACCCTCTAGAGGTGGCCTAAGCTCTGTAAGGTACCCGCAGTAATAGGGATAAATATTGCCTCATCCCTGCCATTGGGTGATGGTGAAAGCATGTAAATAATCCTCTAGTAAAGACTGTAACTATCCCCTATCTGCTGACTGGACATTCCGATCTTGCGTTTGAGCCATGTGGAAGTGTGTGGAAAACGATTTCTAAAGTACATCTTACTAACCCAAATGCTGCTGCACTACATAGCACAGTTCGTTTGCTACACACTGTTGATTGGGTAAAAGGTGTATTAAGGTGGCCAGGCACACATCAACTTTCTCAATTAATCTTGGATTCGATCAGCTTGTGCAATTGAAATAACCAGTATCAGTCTAACATCAATCTGTCCCTTTCCAGAGCCTTGCGTGAATGCTCCTGACCCCAGGACTACCGAGCCGTTCCCAATAAAACAGAGACCATTTAATTATTTCCAAAAGTGTTTATGTTAAGTGCAGTAAACAAATTGGCCACAACCTGTAAACATTAGAAGATTAGAAAACATGAGAAGTAAATTGGGGACCCCAGACAGTGCCGCCACTTCTCCATCTTGCCTGAAAAACCACCGTACCAGCCACCAGCCCTTAAGTACCAGCACTGTGGGTACTTTAAAACTTTTATAAACATAACTGGGGCTTAAGCCCCCCACCAATACTTTTGTGACTGTCCTTGGTGTACTGACACGTCACAATGAGTCCCTTAAGGCTCCGCTTTCTCCCTACGGCACTGCCGAGCTACCGCCATGCTGTTACAATAAAACAAGAATACAGAAAAAACATTCAAACAAACATAAACCACTTTATATAAGGAAGGTAGGGTGGGTGACGATCCCGTTCCGAAAAGGACCCCCCCCCCTTAAAAACCCCATCACGGCCTGGCATCACTTCCCCTATATTGCCCGCCTACACTAACCTCCCACGCCTGTTACCTGGGTCAGGGTACCCTCCCACCTCCCTGACGTATGGCTCTGGGCACTCAATAATACCATAGGATACAAACCGATGGAAAAACCTTGAAAACCTGACAGATATGATGAAGATGCCACCAACCAAGTAGTCCACTTGTCAGGAACGGTGGTGGCCAACCTCCACCAATCAAAGCTCTGGTGAATGTCACCACCAGCATTAATATATACTCTTAAATTTTGCCTTTACGGTTAGCTGCAATGGTGAAACATCTCCAGAATGTTACAAATAAAACAAATTTGGTTAAAAGAGCCTCACTCACTCAGATCTACAATATATTCTTGCAGCACTCACACAGTGCAGCCAGCCACCGTATTTCTGAACCCGGAGCTAGCTCTGATAAAAGGATTTCTGACAGCCAGCCAGAGGGCATGGTAGGAGTTTGCCCAAGAAGTTCCTATTCATGAATTTTGCAGGATTGAATGGTAATATATATACGAACATCTCATTTTAACAACTACAAGACACTTCAAGATACAAAAGACATCAGCAATTGTGTTCAGTCCAAGAACACCATGTAATGGCTTCTTTTTTGTTTGGTCATTTAACAGATTCAACCACATAGCACAATACAAGCCATGACAGCTTCACCATCAGCCTAGTTGTACACAATTTTCTTCTTTTGGACATATAGACAAACAAGATATCGACTAATACCTGAAGGAGATAACTGGGGTTTCAAGGGAGAAAAAGAAAAAACAGACGTCTTTTTCAACCATTACAATACTAAGTTTAATGATTCTCAGAATGTGGTGATTAAAATATGGCATACCTAAACATAAAACTACATAATTAACTAATGAGTTTATAATCTCTAAGGCTAATTTCACACAGATGTTTGAAAAATGCCATGACTAGCGCTATATGAGCGCCCCTTGTCTGCAGGTGTATTGTGTGTTTTTTGCGGCATTTATACCAGGATTGCACATATGGTACACAATGTGACTTGGTGTGGTGGGGGTCTGCAAGTTGGACTCATCGAGAATCCAGGGAAAAATATATACAATTGTGCAGGGATGATTTTGAAAAGAAGGCTGTCATTATTTCTTTTTTCAAAAACCTGGAAAAGGTAAAGAGATTGGGCATATTGGGCCCCCTTGTTTAATACCATGTCAGGTTGTGGAGAAGAGGTGCCCTACCTTAACAGAAGGTCTCTCTCTTGTTGAGATATGGCATCATGCTCATTTCCCCCCTTCCCTGGCCAGCGGAGTCTGGTATTGCTCATTAGTGCCCCCTCTTTTTTCCAGGCTATGCCTGAAAACAAAGCAGTATGGGCACGCAGCTTTAGCAATGCGTAAATGGACACTGTGTCTAGTCTCATGTTGGACGCACATCCAATGCGAGGTAAAAGATGCAGTGGACACAAGGCCACCCAATCCAATTGCGTTTACTGCCATATGGGGTTTTTAATGGCATATGGTCACAAACACCCACTAGACACAACATACAGTGTACATTATTAATATAATATTATTAACACCTTTCATTAATATTAATCTAGAATTGATTTAGGAGGTAATAATTGGTCTACTGCCAACCCATTAGCAGCGCAATGACAAGTGACCCCCCTTGTAACCCTATGGGGTAAATGCCCAAAAAACATCAACACTTTAATTTAAAGGTTTAGCTGGACTTTGAATTGCAGGCACATCCATTTCTATATGGTCAACAGCATATATATATAAAATTGTTTATTTTTTGTTGAATAGGAACAAAAAAAAGAGTTGTTTTGTTACCTGCTCTCTGCATTGACTTTGAATCATGTGGCTTCATAGACATTTGTCTTTTTTCTGCCTTTTTTGCCTTATCATTCAATTTAGGTGCTTCAATCTGAGCTATAACAACATGTTTATAAATCCATGGATCTAGCCATACACACCATTACAAATATTTGTTGATGAAAAGGTTATTCTTATGTGCAGATATGGTTAAGGGCCCCCATACACCTTTAGATTGAATGTTCATTGAATGTTCATTGGATGAGTTAACATTTTTCTGAATAAATAATTGTTAGTCAAAAAATATAAATCTAATAGTAGACTTCATGTTCATTGCAGTTCATTAAAAAGGAACCAAAAGCAATCTAAAACATATTAAAGAGACCACCACACAAGAAATCCTAAAAAAGTTTGAAAACCTCTGGTACAGAGACAGTGAGGAGGCATGGAGACAAAGTATACACTTGACGTATACACTTGACTTGTAATTTTAAGGCAACAATTTAAGTGAAATCAGGCTAATTCAATAAAGCAGAGGAACCTGTCCACGTGCAGAAGGCCATGGAGTTCAGCTCTAGGTTGAAACACCCATCTAACAAATGGTTAAAAGTCTCTCTCTGTATTATTATGGGATTCTTATTCAGAATGGATTCCATACATTGTTCCTTCAAGGTGAACTGCCTTGACTATTCCCTTTGGCTGCTGGACAGAAGTGTCCAGACTCCATTGTTAGGGTTATAGGGAACGTGCCAAGTATTTGGCTTCTCCCATACACTATATGAGCTATGAAGCAGTCAAGCCGCGGACTCCAACGTGAATGTGCTCCCCACAGGAATGACAAGCTAACAGGCTGATTGCCATTACCAATTACATGCATTATGTGAAAACAATGTTCAGGATTTCTCTTCTGACAATTCAGCCAAGACGCTGCCATAGAAACGGAGGGATGGAAAAAAATCACATTAAGCTTCAACCAATGACAAGTTCTTTGCACCTTCATATAGCCCCAAGCAAAGCTATAGAAACCCTGCGCATAGAGGTGAAAGGAATTGATGACAGGGAAGGTGAGTGGAGTGCAGAGTTAAATCTAGATTTACAGTGACCTTAAATTAATGTTAACCTGGATTGGAACAAAACAAATAACACAATGAAAGACTATAGAGTATATAGCACATTTACTGTGTGCACCTCATGTATAGTGCTGAGCGGCATAGGCAATATTCGGAATCGATATTTCTCGAATAATTCTACTAATATTTCATTTGGTATTAAAATTTTTGCAATTTGAGTGTATGGCCATGCGATTATATTATACGAATATATTTTTCGCAAGTATAATCGCATCGTGATTCTCTTCAAAATGAATGTGGTATTGATTTTTGTATTGCGAATATAAAATTGCAATGCATGGCCATAGGCTTAATATCAATGCATAATATCGCCAATATTCGAAATTGAGAATATCTGCCATATTTGCGAATTCTCGAAGAGACATAGTTGGCCAAATATACTCGTTTATTCGAGCTCAACACTACTCATGTTGATGCTCACCCTTAATTAACCAAATTTTTCAGCAAACCCCTCCCTGCCAGCATGTAATAAAGATACCAAAAGGTATTGTTTTTCTTGTTCCAAAAACAATAAAAAATAAAATACATAAAAATGTGGATCACATATTTTTCACAATATCCAACCAAATCGCAGGTGTTCCTGCTCATGTTGCGTGGTTAACCCCTGCATGGCAAACTGTTTTGCAGAGGCACCATTCTTCCCACTCCTTATGGCAGCCTGCGACATCCGGTGTCCCCAGCAAGCCAAACATTGTACCGGATGTGTGGGCACCTCGTACCTCGTGCGTTGCTGTGAATACCTCGCCCCTGGAATACCCCAGAAGCGGCACAGCAATTGCCGGCGCCAGTGCCTGGAATGCAAGTGCGCCCCACCCAGACACAGATGTGCCGCCACAAGAGCACCTAGGTCTCCGGGAGCGCTGTGCTCCATTCACCTCCACATCACATCCGGATTACACCAGATGCTCACATACCCATCCCTGCAGGTCCATCCAGCAGCTTCAGCCAGAAGCAGGGATGATCCACCGACATGCAGATTTTTCCCTGCTCAGAGCCATATGTGAGCAGACTGAAGCAGCAACTCATACAAATCTCTAGACAGATGATCTATGGATGGATTGTACCTCTGCAGGGTTGTGTATGTGAGCGGCTACTTCAGTCTACTCACAGACAGCTCTGCAGAGCAGGACCAGGAGGTGGGGACAGCTTCCCTGTCTCCACTAACTCCAGATCTGCCAGAGAGTGATTGACTTGGCCTTTTTGGTATTTATATCAAATAAATCAATATATATCAATATAAAGTCTAAAGCCCCCCATACACCACATACAATTACCATGTAACTTCAACTTCTTTACAACCAACTTTTCTTCTACCAAAACCATGTAATTGGAGGACCTTTCTACACCTTCCAATCACTATGTATTCTATCAGGGAGGTCACTATACTACATAGTTGTTGGTAGGTCTCATGAAAGTTGTATGGAGGAATCTGAAGGTGTATGGGGGGCTTTAGGGTAAAGTTTGTATTATTATTCTATACATTAAGTTCCATAAATAATGGGACATCAACACAATTCTAACATTTTTGGCTCTATACACCACCGCAATGGATTTTGAATGAAGCAAACACTGTTAAACACAGTTAAATGTGCTTTAACTACAGACTATCAGCTTTAATTAAAGGGTATTGACATCCAAATCAGGTGAACGGTTTAGGAATTTCAACAGTTTGCATATGTGCAATTGGCTTCTCAGCTGTTCCAGTGTGTGATTTTCCCTCATATTCCCAATAACAACGTGCAGATAAAAGGTCCAGAGTTTATTTCAAGTGTGCTATTTGCATTTAGAATCTATTGCTGTCAACTCTCAAGATGAGATCCAAAGAACTGTCACAATCAGTAAAGCAAGCCATCATTAGGCTGAAAAACCAAAGCTAACCCATTCGTGACATAGCAAAAACATTAGGTGTGGCCAAAGCAACTGTTCTTAAAAAGAAAGATGCACTAGTGAGCTCAGCAACACCGGAAGACAACTGTGGTGGATGACTGAATAGTTCCATCCCTGTTAAAGAAAACACCCTTCACAACAGTTGGCCAGACCAAGAACACTCTCCAGGAGGTAATTGTATGTGTGTCAAAGTCAACAATCAAGAGACTACTTCACCAGAGTTAATACAACAGGCTCATCAGAAGATGTAAACAATCAAAAAACAGGAAGGCCAGATTTTAGTTTGCCAAACAAAATCTCAGATCAACTTGTACCAGAGTGATGGGAAGAGAAGAGTATGGAGAAGAAAAGGAACTGCTCATGATCCTAAGCATACCACCTCATCAGTGAAGCATGGTGATGGTAGTGTCATGGTGTGGGCACGTATGGCTGCCAATGGAACTGGTTCTCTTGTATTTATTGATGATGTGACTGCTAAAGCCCCCCATAGACAGGCAGACTCATCCATACAACTTTCATGAGACCTACCAACAACTATGTAGTATAGTGACCTCACTGATAGAATACATAGTGATTGGAAGGTGTAGAAAGGTCCTCCTATTACATGGTTTTGGTAGAAGAAAAGTTGGTTGTACAGAAGTTGCATGGAGGAGTCTGCCTGTCTATGGGGGGCTTAACAAAAGCAGCAGGATGAATTCTAAAGTGTTTCAGGCAATATTATCTGCTAAAATTTAGCAAAATGCTTCAGAACTAATTGGACGGCACAAAGCAGACGGACAAAGCATACTGCAAAAGCAACCAAAGAGTTTTTTAAAGGAAAGAAGCGGAATGTTTTGCATTGGCCAAGTCAATCACCTGACCTGAATCCGATTGAGAATGCATTTCACTTGCTGAAGGCAAAACTGAAGGAAAAATACCCCAAGAACAAGCACTGAAGACAGTTGTAATTGGCCTGGCAGAGCATCACCAGGGATAAGACCCAGTGTCTGGTGATGTCTATGCGTTCCAGGGAAAAGAAGAGTATGGAGAAGAAAAGGAACTGCTCGTGATCCTTAGCATACCTTAGCATACCACTTCATCAGTGAAGCATGGTGGTGGTAGTGTCATGGTGTAGGCATGTCTGGTTGCCAAAAGAACTGGTTCTCTTGTATTTATTGATGATGTGACTGCTGAAAAAAGCAGCTTTTCAGTTCTGAAGTGTTTCTGGTTATATTATCTTCTCATATTCAGACATATGCTTCAGAACTCATTGGACGGTGCTTCACAGTGCAGAACTACAATGACCCAAAGCATACTGCAAAAGCAACCAAAAAGTTTTTAAAGGAAAGAAGTGGAATGTCAATGGCCAAGTCAATCACCTGACCTGAATCTGAGCATGCATTTAGCAGTAGAGGCCTGGCAGAGCATCACCAGGTATGAAACCCAGCGTCTGGTGATGTCTATGCATTCCAGACTTCAGACTGTAATCGACTACAAAGGATTTGATTCATGATTATTATTCTGTCCCATTACTTTTGGTCCCTGAACAAGTGGAAGGCATGTATGCAAACTGTTGTAATTCCTGCACCATTCACCTTATTTGGATGTAAATACACTTAAATAAAAGCTGACAGTCTGCAGTTAAAGCTATGTCGCGGTCGCTATTTTTACTCGCTGGCAGAATCACCTGCCAATCGCCTACACAACTTTCAATGGGCTTGTCCCCACTGATAGGATTGTGCGCGATTGCACATTCCTTTTCCTGGTTCTCATTTCTTCCTACAATCATCATGTAAATTAAGATAAAAAATATATATGTTTTTATTACATATCTTATTTATGGAAAAAACTTTTACAGTTTCTAAAGTACATATAACTATATAACTAAAGCCCCCCATACACCTTTAGATCACTCCATCCAATTTTCTTTAGATCTACCAACAACTATGTAGTGCCGGGTCCTCCCTGATAGAATACATAGTGATTGGAAGGGTTAGAAAGCTCCTCATATTACATGGTTTAGGTAGAAGAAAAGTGGATTGTACAGAAATTGTATGGTAAGATTGTAAGGTGTATGGGGGGCCTTTAGCAAGACTGAAGGTAAATCTGTAGCTTAGCTTTATTAAAAGGGACAAAATAACATTTCCTTAAGGAAAAGGTTTGAAAATTGAGTCTGGAAAAATCATAGAGTGGACTCAGTTAATTAACCATGTTCAAGTTTATTCAAGGCCACTTGGAAGATTTGGCAGATCAAATTTGTAAATGAAGGGGACAAGGCGACGCCAACTGCATGTGAATGAAAGAAGAGTTTTCCACTACTTTAGGAAAGGTCTCTTTACAGTTGAGGTTTATAGTAATGATAATTTAATGTAACTCTGTAGCTCCCTTTGAAGAAATAAATTGAAGACTTAAAAGCTGGCCATACAAAACCAGATAATTGCACGATCGATCACATTGCTGGTTGATCTGTGCAACTGTCATATTAATTCCGGGTCTAACATCAATCGCTTGCACCACCACACAGCATGATCGTTGTAAGACCCCATCAGTACATACTGCATGTCCCCTTCCCTCGTTACAGATGCGGCTGCGGATGTTTCAGGGAAAATCCACCCACATCTTTCATTATTACAAAAATTAACAAGCAAAATAAAAATTCTAAATTGTGATACTTTGTTAAGTTCAATAAAGATGAAATAAGACATTATAAATGTGTATTTTATTTTTGCTTCAATACTTAGTAAATACCTGTCTAAACAACTGTAATTTACGGACATCAATTTCATGTCTGATGTTGACCACTTCCGACATCTTACGAACAGCTTTCTTTTCTTCACAATATTCCCATCAGACCTAATTATAGTATTAATCGTGAATATTCTACTCGCAAATGTTTATTACAAATAATAGCAATTTTAGCCAAAAAAGCGAGTATTCAAGATTTTTTACATCAGTACCTGGAACTACCATGCTTTGTGTTCCCAATATGCGTATGTACTAGTGCCAATTTGCGCAATGAAGGTAATAATCATGAATTCGAGAATTTTTTGTGAATATGAGGCAAAAATGCCTGATATTGCCTATGCTGCTCATTACTACTAATTAACACACATGTGGATGATGACCAACATAAGTACACCTCCATATAGATATATCATTGGCACACCAAAAGCAGGCTCTAGACTTCTTTTTCACATTCAGACCTCTTATTAGACCATGGGTGATGTCTTAATGAAAGGATCCTTCTTAGCTTGCCTGCCTTCCTTCATCAATGAACACATCTACATTATTCCAGAAGAGCCTCTTGAAGTTAAGAAACCAACACCTTGGGGAGTGCCATTCATCTGGGTCTTCACATTTCTCAGTAGGAAGTTGAATGGTGCAGAACAATCCAATCATTTAAACATGAATGACATGGAACAGTTTGGTAGTGGAGTACAGTTGCAAAGCACTGTTGGGGGATGGGAATGGACTAGTAGCCTACAGTGATGGATGAAGGCATATCTGCGGTGAGTGCCCTGGGTGGACCAGATATGTGATGTTTAATTTGGGGTACTTGCTAAGGTACTGGGAAGGGGGGTAAGTTACCTTTTGAGAAAATGTTCCTTTGCCCTCTCACCTATATACTGAGAGGAGCAGTCATGTGCGTTTAACGACGTGTTTACTGTTTTCATGATGTGTATATTGAACTTTTGTATATTTTATATCTACCACTATTTATACTTTGTTTTCATTGTAGATATAATCTAAGCACATACTTGGTTTCAACCGAGATTGATGGAAATTCATCCTGATGAGGCCCGGTGCGAGGGCCGAAACGTGTTGAGGATAGGCATATCTATGTCTTTTGCTATCTTCCCATCAGGATATATTTTTTGAATCTATATATGCAGTCGATGTTGCACATGGTGGGAATTCATGTATTTACCCATGTGGGTGATGAAATTATTATAATTGTGCTAATAAAGCAACCTTATAACCTTTTTATTTGGGGTTTGTACCTTTCTACCACCTAAATCCTATGGGGCTAGCCACCCCTTTCCCTTATCTAGCTAGTGCTGGATCTGGGGTTTGTTTTTGTTCAAAATGATCAAATGTCAGGAGAACATTTATTAGCAGACCAGTGGTATTGGTACAAGTTAAAGGCAAAGTCATCTCTTTTTATAGTGAGATGTTTTGCTAAGGGTTCATTCTTAGGGCAACATTTTGATATAAGGAATCTAATCCAACCATACCTAAATAATTACACAGTTGTAGAGGCTGTTTGCAGAACTCAAATGTATTTAACCATGAGTGTCCCAGCTTTTATTAGAAGCTGCAGGATGTGATAGAAACCCCACCTCATTTCCTGCCTGGAAGACCTTCAGTATCTACTCCTTTGCATGTCCTTTGCATGTCCCTTTCTTTCTTTAGTTTTCAGTTATTCACACCATGGATATTCCACATATGGTGTTTTACTAAATGTGGTCTACATGTAATTGACATGGTTTCCAATGAACACCAACGCCTCTATTAGACCTCCAACCATCAAGTTATTTTATATTTAAAAAACCCTCTTAAGAGCAATGGTATGTACCAGGTCTGAGGGTTTTGGGAGGAGAACAGAAGCAGAATGTTGTAACAATGTTAGGAATCTTTGTACGGTCCTGCCAGTAATGATCTGTCTTCATTTTATAATGCATACATGCAGTAGACCCAGTGACGGTATTATTTATATATGTAATTGTAACATAAGAAAAAAGCAAAATATGCAGCTGAAACCTAAACCTTAATGGACATCAGTCTTTCCAAGCCTTACTAATTCCGTGTCTATATGTAGGCATTTCCTGTGATAATGATACACCCTGAACAACTGAGCATAACAACAGTAAATGTCACTGTGTGCTATTTTGTGCTTTCCTGTTTATGTTTTTTCTTCTGCACATAAAAAAAGGCAATACAAATCCGATTTTCAGACGGTTTCATGAAGCGGTATAATACGCCTGATGTCATAGGAGTCAATAACTTGAAGGAAATGTCTGATGTAAAAATGTAATATACTTCTTTAATTAATGATGTGACCACAATCTATGAGAGAGTTAGCAAGTGGTTTATTGGAAAGCCATTTAGTATCCTCCTCCACCTCCCTGCTGACGTACTAGAAGAAACATATCATCCAGCCAGTTGCCACCACTCACTGCAAACAATTCTCCCAATGTTTACATTCAAACAACTCTATGTATGTGACAAGCTGAACACAGACGATTAGATTTTTTCCTATGGCTTCTGAACGACCGATCACAATTGAACGTAGTGATCAATTGTTAACAAATTGATGTATATTTAAAGTGTGTGATCGACCGAAATGTCGTAAAAATTATACAAACAATTGATCAAGCATTGATCGGACATGTCCGTTTTTTTTTTCAATCTATTGGAAATCAAAGGACATTATTGGAGACTTTAAGATTTGCCCTTTCAATCGACCCATGCAGGCCTCATCCCACTTCCATAATTTATGATCAAATTTTTTGTGTAGCTGATGTTTAGTTACGTTACTGATCGATCTGGCACATAAATCTGCAATAAATCGTATGCCAAAAATTATGCGCTGTTTGATCAATGAACGACTTATGATCGAAGATTCAATCACATGTCCTGATCGCATACGTGATTGATCTCTGAGAAACCTACATGTCTATGGCCAGATTAAGAGATATATACCACTATGGTAGGGATTGGGTTGCAGGTACTAGAGGTCCACAGCTAATTTACGGGATTTGTTTAGTCCAGAAGCTTTGACCTTTTGGCTGAAAGGTTTGTAGGTTTTCTAACAGAAAAAAACCAACCAGAATCACAAAGCATAGCCGTTTCCTTGGTCATTAGTCAATGATGTGAAGGAATGAATAACAATGTGGCTGCTGCAAGAATGGGTGGTCTCACAGTAGGCATATTGCTGGTGTAAAAATACTGAGTAGTTTGTCATGGTGTAAGTGGTCCATGTGCGGCAGTGAAGGGGTCTGCTGGTGTGTCCTGGAGGGAGTCCAAAGTAGTGTTGGGGAGCGACAGTGGGTTGCAGAAATCCGGCGCTAGCTAGAGCGTGGCTCTAGTTACCTGGAGCTTAGTTTCATGATGCATGAAACTCAGCCCGAGTTAACCCGGGCTAAACGCTCAGAAGGTTAAGTACATTTCATAACCAAAACATTTCCACCATCTTTAGTACCCATCTTCCGATTTTATTTTTAAAATAGCTTGAATTGCAAGACTAAAGGTGGGAATACATAGGTCGATTTTCCTTCAATTGATGAACCCTCGAGTGCTGCATGATGACGTCACCACATCCCCATACAAAGTAATGGCAATCGGACAGGGATTTACCAACATGTGGGTTCCCTGTTCAATCAAGCTTTCTTAGAGCGGGATCAATCGAGACTCTTTCTCCTACTTGTGTCATCAGGGCATGAAATGGGGATAATTTTCCTGGTCAGTACACAGAAAACAAAGCATGGGGGGAGGAGATGTTAATGGCTATTGCAAAGGCAATTTTTTATCTGGCTTTTCTGCCCAAATCCTTATTTCCCAAAATCCCTGATTTTTCCTGGGATTGGGAAATAGGGCTACTTTAGGAGGGAGGGGGCGTTACTCTCCCTTGTAATGTCCCACCCCACACATCATCTGTACAAACGGGGTGAGACATTACAAGGGAGAGTAACGCCCTCTCCCTCCTAAGCAAGGCAGGAACAAAAAAGGAGAGAGGGGTCTTTAATTTCCAGAGACCAGAAGTGACATCACTGGTATCTGGGATGCAGGCGATCACAGCCGAAAACCGGAAGTGACGTCACATCCCGGCTTTCCAGACGGCGCAATTGACAGCTATGGCTTGGTCAATGAGACAATGGTTGTGTCCAACGAAGTCAACAACATGGATTTCAATTTAAAGACCAACCCCACTGAAGTTGATTCTTAAACCAACCAGTGAGTTAAAGCTTCTTCAAAGTGCTTCCATATTAGCACCTGCAATAGTTCTCTTCAACAGATTGCCCCTTCACCTTCTGAAATGACTATCATATTGTAGCGGGAGTAGATAGCAATTATTTGTATGATGTATATTATAAAGAATCCAAGGAGCATGACACCATTATCTGGCTTCAGAATGGTTGTAGGAGTCGAATGTCATGGAAATTCTTATCAATGAACACTTCTAGAGAAATAGAAGGAGCCGAGCAGGCTTGATATTCAGAATGTCTGGAACCATGTTAGACTGAAACCCAGGGTGGAGCAGGCCTTTACGCCAGTAATGCTCGGCATACACACACCGAGCAGGTCAGACAGACCTGCTCCGATGTATGCCGAGATGCTAACGTGATGAAGTCATCACGTTAGCATCCCATTGCATTATGGGGCCCCTTCTATCGGCCGGGCACCCTTTGTGTGCCGGCCACAAGCTGCATGAAGACACCGTCTTCATTGCAGCTTATGGCATCGGCTTGCCTCGGCTTGCATCGGCCAGAGAAGATCGGACATGTCCTTTCTCTGGCCGGCCGAGCTGTGGGGCGACAGGGATCTGTCGCCCCATGTGGGCACATGCCACTTAGCGGCCGATTTTTATTTATTTTTATTTTTTTTTTAATCATTAAACTTTTCGCGGCCGATTTTTAACCTGACCGACGGCGTGAGCGCGCACGCCTGTCGGTCAGATTAAAAATCGGCCACTTATCGGCATGTGTATGCCTAGCATTAGTCGCATCTTTGTGGGAAAACAATTTATTTTGCCCGAAGTGCTGCATAAAATTGATAACACATATTTACATAAACTAAGCTTATACAGATAAGACAAAAGTCTGAGATTGATTTTCCCTATATGCATCATGGCACAACGTCCCTATAGAGAAAATCTTCCCGGTGCAAGCGTTTATTATTATTTTCTGTTAAATCTTTTGGTGTTCAATTAATCAATGCATCCCTCTGTATTTATTCTAAGCCTTTTGTGTATTTATTTGATGACTTTTTCTATGGAATTTTAATTTTATGTAAAGTATGACTTCTGGATTTCAGTCCTCCATAAGCACAGATAAAAACCACTGACTATATCTACAATTTTGTATATGACGAGGCAATTGAATTTTTTTTTGTGTGAGTGAAGTTTTACCAGAAGGAAGAGTAGAACAGTGGAACAGAAAGCAAAGTTAAGGCCCCCACACATGCAACGTGCTCAAAGAACGGACATGTCTGTAAATCTCTGGCCGATGCCATTAGTTTCAATGGCTGTTTAGTTTGTTTTAAGTGTAGCAAGAAGACTTCCATCTCCCTCAAGAACCACAGCTGCAATGCTAGTGTGGCAGCTGCAGAACAATCTTGAAAATTCTCTTTCCCCTGAATGGTACAGTCCGAAGTTTACACAGAATTATTTCTTTGAGTGTTGTCTCATGTGGGGATTACACTGCAGCTGCTATTTCACATTCTACCACTAGATGTTGTCGTGACAGCACACATTGCGTTTCAAATATACATGAGTACAAGTACCGATTTTTGCAATAATAATAATGACAGGAATCACAAATTGTCCAATTTACTGCGAATATTGGGCTAAAATTGTGAATACAAATATTGCCTATGCTGCTCATCACTCGTATTAAGGTGAGATGTGCTGGGGACTCGTCTTACTAATTCACCATATGAAATAGACAGGATAATGGTCACGACTTCTGGGGGTAAGTGAAAGTGGGACAACTAGAAGAACCACAAGTTCCAGCACCCTCGGGCAGCATTTATCAGTGTTATGGCTGTGGATGGCTGCCGCATGGTATAGCTCATTAGCATTTAATGTTATTGGTTCAAGGAATGTCAGGCTGAATGATTGACCCCCACACATATTCACCAAATCTGGTGCTCTTTGCAAAAAGTTTGGACACCTCTGATATAGCAGGTCAGAGCAGTTCTGGAAGCCACATCAAGCACTATATATCACATATAGATGCTATTTCAGCTGCCACTTGCGTCATACCTTGCCCGGCAGGTTAGAAAGACTGCAATTTCTGTCTGCTCAATCAGCCAATAAAACTTATCACTGACATTACACTTTCCCATCCTAGGCTATGGCAATGATTTACAAGGTTGCATATAAAAGGTATATCCAGAAGTATATCGTCGGAAGCTCCTGCAATAATATAAATGCTTAATTGACCACCGAGCCAAAAATATAATTCAAAGTTCCATGTTCAGGGCAGGCTAATTTGTGATGGGGCAGCTAGCAAGCAGCTTGCAAACTATCTAAAGCCCCCCTATACACCTTACAATCGTTACACACAATTAGATCTACCCACAACTGTGTAGTATAGTGTCCTCCCTGATAGAATACATAGTGATTGTAAGGTTTAGAAAGGTCCTCATATTACTTGGTTTTGGTAGAATAAAATTTGATTGTACAGAAATTGTATGGAAAGATTGTAAGGTGTATGGGGGCCTTAGGTAGTGAGAACAGATACCCCATGAAAACCTAGGTGCAGATAGAAATATGCCACTCACTAGTTTTTTCTCCATTCACGGCAGTCAGGTGGATTGCATTTAACATCCACTATAATGCCGTCTGGCTGTGTAATCATCTGCTTAAGCTTTGCATGTATGGGAGATTGCATTAATAATAAAACTTGTGTTCTTTATTTGAATAATTTACCATCAATTCAACTGTGCATCAAAGAGGAACTCGCTCAGGACAAAATTCTGCAGAAATAGTGTGTAGTTGTATTTTTCATGAGCTCCTGGAAGACATCGCCCTAGAAGGCCGGTAAGACCCATTTACATCCAAAGTGGCCGGATAAATTGAGCTCTATGCTTTTTTTGAAGAACAAAGTCCTTTCTGCGCATAGCTAGTCATCGGTTGGGAGGTCACTGCGACCTATGGAGACAAGGCTTATTTTTTGTCTTTGATGTGTGCTTTAAAGAGTCATTATCAGTAACCAAATATGATCAACAACAGTAATAGCTTGCGCGTTGTACAGGCTCCTTTTCTGCATTGAAATAGCTAAGGGCTGGTTTACATGGGTGCGAATGCGTCACAAGATGTTCATCGGTTGGTTTTTGTGCTGTTGCCCGATGAGCCTGTCATGTCCCCCAAATAGAGATGGTTGAATTTATCGACTAGCTGATTTTGTGAGCTGATTGCAAAGCCCCTGAACATGGTATCATCACCAAAATTGCTGGAGATATAGACAAGGGTTGTGGGAACAATGAAAAATGTTTGTTTTTGCATAAATGAAGTTAAAAGTTTCGAAATTTCGACTTTTGAAATTTTTACTTAATTTATGCAGAAACTATTTGTGTTAGAGTAATACTTTTTTGAAGTATACCCCCAACCCTTCTCTACATCTCCAGCAAGTTTTGTGATGATACCATGCTCAGAGGCTTTGCAATTAACTTGAAATGGTCACACCTCCGAGCGCATGCACAGGTTTGCAGGAGCTCGCAGACAGTAGTGCCCAGGTAACAAACATGTAAACTTAGCCTAAAGGACCATACACAGATTGACTTTTGCACAATCGATCTTCTATTCGACTGGCTTGTGTGATTTAAATATCGAATGTCAGTCTAACATCAATCTATTGTACCACCGCACAGTGTGATTTTTTTTTTAAACCAATCAATTCCTTTGCAATGACTCGTACGTTTGTTTAGCAGGGTTGTCAATGCTCTCCAGGCGCCCCCTGTGGCTGGAAACGTTTATTACAGCTCATGCTCCATAGTACAATCGAATACAATTAACCAACATGTCCCATAACTGCTCAATCGATTTTATGTTCATTTTAGATCACTATTGGTTAATGGTAACTGGTGGGCAGGAATCGATTGATCAACTTAAAAGATAGATTTTTTTGGTCAATTGTTTGGAAATATTGAACCGCGTATGGCTACCTTATCTCCGAATGCACACAATGGGCTACTCGCTACTTGCTGTGTATGTATGCTACACTATACTTCCTGTGCCAGAAAAAGAACAGGAAGTGAGAGTAAATGAGTTGGGGCCCTTTGACCTATATATACGTTACTGCACAATACACAGATTTCTATAGCAAACGTTTCACACTGTGCTGCATTGCGGTTTTGCCTTAACGCACCCAAATGACTTCATGTTGAGCAGCGCAAGTGAACCTGTGCTAACCCAGGGTTTCGTTACCAGCAATGAACTTGCTTTACCATCACGCTGAAATTGCAGTGCGTGTAGTCTGATAAGACCTTTAAAACTTTTGCAAAGGAATTCCCCATTTTTCCCAAAGAAGTGTCGCTATTGGAAGATCCTCTTTATTGTTCTTGGTCAGTGGTAGGCAAACTTATCTGACCAAAGAGCCAAATCACAACAGTGCAACACTGAAAATATATGTTGAGAGCCGGAAATCTGTTGCCCAGTGGGGGGTGAGGAGTTTTCCCTAAAACATTACCTAAAATTAGCTTAATAAACTTAATAAGTCTTAATTTAACTTAAAACTTGATAAACACCTCCTCGTAGGTAGCCAGAGCCTCCCCTAAAATGTTGCCAAAAGACCTCCTCTTACTGTACGCTCCGTCCCTCACAGATCTATACTGCTCTTCAGGACATGTTTCTCTTCACTTACAACCAGAGGAGAGGAGGGGGCAGAGCTGCGCAGTACACGACTCGACTAAAAATGTATTGTTGGGACCAGAAATTAATGTGCTGGTAATGCGGCAGGACAAAATAGTCCCATTTCATCGGCTCTCCTGGGACTCTTGCACCGCCGGTAGGTGGGGGTAGGCATTCAATGACAGCATGGGGATTTTGCTGTGGGGGGTAGGGGTGCCCAGACATGAATGAACAGGTAGCAGGAAGAACAGGTCTCTATGCCACTGAGCCAGACTGAAGGGGCTAAAGAGCCACATATGGCTCCCGAGCCACACTTTGCGCACCCCTGTGCTAGGTAAAACTGTAACATTTTGGATTTTTAGTTTTAGCTTTTAATTCGCAATTATTTCTTTTTTTAAGGAAAATAGCCATGATTTATTGCTAACAGCAAATGCTTCATGCACACAGTTATTGTTGCAGGAAACAATCTATTGTAAATGTTCCTAATGACAGGAGAACAAACAAGTGTCCATTCTGTTTATTGCAGAGGGGACAGTTGAGGATGAATGGGCAGCACCCCGCTGGTTAATCCTTCATAAGACACAATGGTCACTTTATGCCACTCATTTAGTGGTCGATTGCTATGCACCAGCAGTAATCACTTGTATTGACGCTAGATGTGCTTCTGAGTTGGCCATGAAGGAT
Source organism: Ptychadena robeensis (assembly GCA_036250615.1). Lineage (NCBI taxonomy): Eukaryota > Metazoa > Chordata > Amphibia > Anura > Ptychadenidae > Ptychadena > Ptychadena robeensis. The sequence goes on along the minus strand of CM070042.1, from coordinate 39,877,053 downwards.
TGTCTAGGGTGAATATCATCTAGTTCTGTACAAGGTGTAAATGTACCCATAGACGCCTCGATTTAATATCGATGGATTCCCGATCCGATCATTCCCGGTGATGGTGGAATCAGCCATTAATCGTTTAGGTATCGATGGAACACCACCTTGGGAATCCTATTTGTGGTCGATTTGGACATGAGCCGATCTACAAAATGGCCAATTCCTCAAAATTCATCGATCAGAAAGGCTGCTGCATAGGGAGCTATGGGTCCACCAATGCACTTCCATTGCCAAACAATCAACCAAAAAAAAAACAGACATGACTGATCAATGTCTGATCCGATTTTTTGTACATTTTGATTTTGTTTGGTCGATCGTTCAGGGTGGGCAGAACTCGATTGATTGATTGTGCACGTGATCAATCAGACAAAATCAAGTGAATTATTGACCCGTGTATGGGAGCCTTAAGACATGGATAAGTCTGCTTCTACACTATGGTCTACGCGCGTGAAAACCGCACAGCACAGCCACTCCCTGTAATCCCCTATGGGAAATGACATGCCAGTCTATACTGGCGCGTCATGCTCGAGTTTTGGGGCGGCGTGGCACGGATTCACAACTCCCGGCCGTGCATTGGGGATACGGGGGCGTCCTACGGATGCACCAGAAACATGCACTGCACCCATTGGTAATGCACACATGGAAACACATCGGGTTTGCTAATAGAAATGTATAGGACGCGGTATTGCAGACACCGCGCCCTATACACCCTGAAAAAGCGCTCAAACAGCTATGGACACACACATGCCAATGTGCCTATGACGCCCCCTGAGGTTGCTGGGGCGTATTGTGTAGACCCAGCCTAACTCTCTCTTTAGGGGAATTTATTCTACTTCCTGTTGCCTTCCCATTCTCATAAATTGAGGGAAATCTGCTAGAATTTTGCTTCAATACTTTTCTTGACCTGGAAAACTCTGTATGGCGTCACCACTACGCATATGTATTTTTTTTTCAGGTCAGTGCTTTAGAAAACAATTGGAGCGACATGACTGCCAGGTGACAGCCTCCATATTCTATATGTGTTCATACGCCATGTTACAGAAATAAGTACTAGACTTTGCCTACAAAGACAGAAAGTGATTACTGCGCATTTAATAGTGGAGGACGCCTGTTGTTTTTACGTTTCACAAGCATACTTCAATTGTCTATTTTTAACAACAAAATCTAAAATAAATATACACCCTTATTGCTTTGACAGACGTACACATACTTTTTAATATTTCATCTTTACATTTGCCCGGAGATTGTACATTATTGAGGAAATAAAATAAGCATTTTTATATTTACATAAATACATGTAAGCATTTTCCACTGCAAAGTAAACAATAAAGGCAATCCTTTGTTATCTGCTATGAAGATAATGATTCCCTATACAATGATAAACACATTTATTACTCTAAAAGGGTTAGATTACATTCGCAGCTAAACAATAACACAACCTACCCCAATCAAGAGAGGGAAGATCTGTTATATTCAATTTTTTCTACAGAGTAATCGGACTATGGCAACCACAAGGCTTTGTTTCCATTCCCTTTATCTGCAAGGGTAACAGCATTTCTGCATATTTTTAACAGATTCTACTATTTAGTAACATCGGATATAGAGTTTCCTGACAGCCAATTAACAACAATGCATCATTTAGCTGCATATTAAATATATAATAGTAGGAAATAATTTCTCCTGAGAATGGAATAGGAGCTGTGATCCAGCAAGCAATGCGGAAAGGCACGGTTCTAGGTATACAGGAGTTTGAAATAATGAAAAACAAGTACAACAATACAATGTCAACAAATGGGTATCATGTTATTGGGAGGGTCACATTAATTATTGACATTTATTTTATGTGAACATGGACAATTTTTTTGTGTAATAGACCTTTTTTGGAAGAATGCCACCAAGGATTTAGTACATTGCCTTTTGATGTAAAGATTTTTTATGTTAAATTCAGTTTTCGATTAATGTAACAAATCATATTAGTAAAAAATGTATACAATTTGGAATACAAATGGTAAGATTAAAAATAGAGAGAAGAATTTCTTTTGAGGAGAATTAGAGAAGGCCAAATTCTCATGTGCCTATGCAGGTCACCCCAACCCTCATC
>CM070042.1:39854418-39874236 GCA_036250615.1 Ptychadena robeensis | reverse complement strand
AAGACCGGCGTCTTGCTGTCAGCTCTGGAGAACAGCGTGATGACGTCATCACTCTGCACTTTAGAGCTCACCTGAGCTGCTCTGTCGGCCCCCACTCGGTACGTGTGTGGGGGGGTCACAGTGGGCGCTGTAATGTTACGCACTGCATGTATTTATTCTTATAGCAGAGAAGTCATTATGTTCATTATGACTGTTTGTTAATTGCGACATTTGAAGTAATTTTTTTTTTAATGTAAAAAAAAAAAAAATTTATTCCCATTTAAATTTAGTAGGAGCCGGAGTCGGAGTCGGTCCATTTTTTGCCGACTCCAGGGACCCAAAAATGTCTCCGACTCCGACTCCTCGACTCCGACTCCACAGCCCTGGTTTACAGGACAGAAGTATAACCAAACTAGGAATGGATTAGAAAAAAATGTCAACCATGTTCAGAAATATTATTCTTTACTATGTTTGTCTCTATGAATAGTCCTCTTCATGTTGTGTCCTATACAATCCACAGGACACACACACAAACTATTTTGTCCCTGATCAATCAAGATCACAACTACGTGGCCTCCTTAGTGCTGCACAGCCTCGTGTCTGAATCTTGTCCTTCAGGCCTGCGGAGACGTGAGATAATCTCCATTAAATCCCATGGGGAGTTTCTATTTTGATGTAAAAGATTCACAAAATGAGACTGTACAGGTCCAAAGAGGCAGATAGAAAAGATATATACCTATCGATAAAATTTTTGTAACTATATTATCCTTCATAAAGTAGCAATTGGACCATAATTACAAGATATACAAAGTCTGGTTTGGGTCAAATGAAAGCGATATTCTTCCCTTTTACTATGTCCAAAAAATAGATGATGAACAGCATGCCAACCCCCTCTTACGTATCAATACTAGGCACCACTGGCAGACCTGAGCAGCTGGGGGCAGACGAGCAAGGTTCAAGTCCCTTTGTTAAAATAGGTGGGTTTTTTCCAAAAAACTGTGCTGGTATTGTGGTTCTGTAGGAGGGTTTTGTTGAGGGGGGAGTACTCATTTCCATAAAGGGTTAAATAAAGGTTTTATAAATATACTTACCATATTTTATTTTAAATGTTATTTTAAAAGGGTTAAATAAAAGTCTTAAGCCCCCCATACACCTTTAGATTACTCCATACAATTTCCTTTAGATCTACCAACAACTATGTAGTGCCGGGTCCTCCCTGATGGAATACATAGTGATTGGGAGGTTTAGAAAGGTCCTCATATTACATGGTTTTGGTAGAACTAAAGGCCCCCATACACCTTACAATCTTACCATACAATTTCTGTACAATCAACTTTTCATCTACCAAAACCATGTAATATGAGGAGCTTTCTAATCCTTCCAATTACTATGTATTCTATCAGGGAGGCCACTATACTACATAGTTGTTGGTAGATCTAATGAAAAATGTAGAGTGATCTAAAGGTGTATGGGGGGCTTAATTTTGATTGTACAGAAATTGTATGGAAAGGTGTATGAGGGCCTTAATAAATATGCTTTTAATTATTTAAATGTTATATTTTATTTTTGTACTAGGAACCCCTTACCTCGTAAGAATATTTTGGTGTAGTTGGATTGGTCAAGGTACAACCCATTAAAATAATATATTTTAGTCAGTAATTGCCGCAACTCTCTGGGAATCATGTAGGGCATCATAATGCATTTGAATGGCTTTCAGTATATTGATTAAACAGTAAGGCGCCATTGCTATCTTGGATCTCATGCTTCATGCCGCATTTAGTAACTTTAGAATGTTTACTAGCTAGCAGGCCATTAGAATTATTAGCGCTCACATAAAAGTATACTTTTTATCCATGTCTTTGCTTTTTTGGCATTAATCTGTAGAAGGATTTGTAGATCTGATCTTGATTTTTTGTAGTTCTTGTAAACTCGCGGGTTTGATACTTTTATGTCTTTTATCTTTATCTGTAATAAGCTGTGTCTGTTGGTTTATCCTACCCATTCTGTTAGATTTTTTTTTAGAACTCGCAATTTATATGAATTCTAAAATGTTACATTTTATGGTTCATACTTCTGTATTGATCAACAATGGCTATCTCTGTTCTGCACTTAATACAGAAGAACCCAAAGGGATTGCCATGGTAACCGCCAGGTACTGCCGGCGCTAAATGCAGATTTTGTAAGTTTGCCTTTACTAAGGAAACAATGCCTTTCAAAGTCTGTATCAGGCAATTCTTTGGAGGGACACACTAGCCTATGTGTTTGTTAAATCTAACAGTACTGTGTTTGGTTTACAATAATTATAAATAAAGGGCCTTGGTCATAGGAAGCGTAGCTTTAAAACGAAGATATATCTGGAGATGGTCACATTTTTCGGGGAGCCCCTGAACCAAAATTGTTGGATATGTAGATGCATAAACTAGGTCCAGAGTTAGGAGAAATTTCTTCACATTAAAATTCAAATTAACTTTGAATAACATTTCTGGGAAATGACATGTGCTAGAGCAGTGGTAGGCAAACTTATCTGACTAAAGAGCCAAATCGCAAGAGTGCAACACTTGAAATATATGTTAAGAGCCGGAAATCTGTTGCCAAGTTTTCCCAAGGTGATCAGTTTTCCCGAAAACATTACCTAAAATTAGCTTAATTTAAATACGGAAAGGGTCCCTCGTGGGAATTTAGATGGAACAGTGATACAGTTGTTAATTAGATCAAATTGGTATAAAAAGTTTTGTTTATTGATGAGATCCTTGTCACAACAAGTGATCTTTTAAAAACACAACATTTTTGTACAACATAAGCCTTTGTGCACAGTTTAAATACAACAAACTTAGATGTATTGCAAAGTGTCCTTAGCAAACAGGATGTTAAATAACACGTGGATCCATACATAGAGGGATGAACAGTAGATGATGGTTTAGATAAGGTGCATGTAAGGCAACATGTTTCGCCAATGGGGCTTCTTCAGGCCAATGCACCCTAGGATGTATGTAAATCTTTGTATTGTTAAGAGGTCCCTCTCCTTGGTATGGGGAGAGGCTTCTGCCTAGCTCAATGGGCACAACTGTGTGTCTCTGCAGAATAGGGAGTCTGTCCGAACCCGGCAGCAACGGAGCCGTCCACCTAAGTCGGTGGGAGCATCAGTGAGTGTGGAGGAGGGAACCTAAACTTCCCACTTGCTGGTATGGATGCCGTGAAAGAGAGTTGGTCCTAAGTCCAGATTGCTGCCTGTCGGTCCGAAAATGGTCCCCAGCCTGGGAGCCTCTGATTGTGGCCGCCGCCACACTGACCTCCCAAACAACTAAAATTAGCTTAATAAACATAATAAATCTTAATTAAACTTAAAACTTGTAGGTAGCCAGAGCCTCCCCTAAAATGTAGCCAAAAAGCCCCCACTTTTAGTAGCCACAGAATTTCCTGCCTTAGTGGTAGTCACAGAGCCCCCCTTTTAGGTAGCCCCAGACCTCCTCTTAATGTATGCTCCGTCCCTCACAGATCTTTACTGCTCTTCAGGACACATCCCTCTTTACTTGCAACCAGAGGAGAGGAGGGGGCAGAGCTGCGCAGTACACGACTTGAGTAAAAATTAATTGTTGGGACCAGAGATTAATGTGCTGGTGATGCGGCAGGACAAAATAGTCCCACCGCCGGCAGGTGGGGGTAGGCATTGGATGACAGCATGGGGATTTTACTAAAGATAGAACAGGTAGCCTGGAAGAACAGGTCCCTATGCCACTGAGCCAGACTGAAGGGGCTATAGAGCCACATATGGCTACTGAGACGCACTTTACCTACCCCTGTGCTAGAGCAATACTTTTTTGGAATGTTCCCACAAGCCTTCTCTTCATCTCCAGCCATGTTGGTAATTTTACCATGTTCAGGGGCTTTGCAATTAATTGACATATTAACAATTGTGATGGTAAAGAATGCAGTAAATTTAGGAAACTCACAACCACATCTATATACCTTTGGAAGGTTAATACATGTTTGAATAAGTACATTTAAAAATTCCCATCATAACTATGAGCCCACAGAGAGCCACAAAAATGAAAACAAGGACTGTAAGCGATCCTACATTCTCTTGATCATAGGGACTGTTTAAAACGTGCCTGGAAATGTGGAGCCACTCATTATCATCATTGACCATAGGCCACACTTTGCTGACCGGTGAAAATATACACGGGAGAGTGACTGATAGAGTACAGCCACTCATCATCAGTGACCATGATGATTTGCCATATGATACATAAGAGAGTGCCTGGAAGAGTAGGGCCCTAATCACTATCAGTGACCATGGTGATGTGCAATATGACACAAAAGAGAGTGCCTGGAAGAGTAGGGCCCCTAATCACTGTCAGTGACCATGATGCACTCTACCGACCCCTGATTTTTGTAAGAAAGTTTCATGGTAAGTGGGGTTATTTACAGAAAGGGTTTAAAGGGTTTCGTCACCTTTCATATGGGTGGTTTGCCACATCCCAACAAAATATAGAGAAAAGAAAGGAGTGTGTCTCCCCAATCAGATACTCTGGTAGGGGATTTAGGGACTTTTAAGGCAATACCATTCAAAATCATAAAAGTCAAAAAACTTAAACTTATTTACATTAGTTATGGACCAATAGAGATAAAGGTTTTTTTAAGGAGAAGTTGAGATAATAAAACTCTTTCCACAGGTACTGGTCAACTTTTCTCCAAAATTTAACTAATTTCACTCATGAACTTGTTTTCATGACACAAAATTGACCATTCCTGAGGGACTATGCTGTACCTATGCTTAGGAACTATGCATAACAAACTAAGCAAGATAATGGGTAGTTGCGCACAACCTTCAGCAGTGATTACACAGCTATAGTGATAGCAGTGGCCAGAAGGGCCCTCAGTGGGTGTATGGGGCCTGAGCAAGGATCACAGAGTAAAATGGAGTCAGTATGAGGGATGGGTGTATATGTTGTGTGTAGGTGTGCAGCTCTCGAAATGGAGGAGTGTGGCCCCCTGTAACAGACAAATAAGAACAAGGACAGAGGCGCACAATTACAACAATTGATTAAATAATGTGGAATAGGATAAGATAAAACAAATTGAAACAAAACAGACAAGATACTCACATTGAGAGAGGTTTACAAGGGTGGCTCCCACAGGACCATGTGTTTTCCAGGAGGACCTCACTTCCTGGTGGGGGAGAAGAGATCACTTCCTGCTTACAGATACTGGGGGGCTCAATAGGAATAATGGGACGCGTTTCGAGCAGATGCTCTTTTTCAACCATAGGTTGAGCCCCCCAGTATCTGTAAGCAGGAAGTGATCTCTTCTCCCCCACCAGGAAGTGAGGTCCCCCTGGAAAACACATGGCCCTGAGGGAGCCAAACCTCTCTCAATGTGAGTATCTTGTCTGTTGCTTTGTTTCAATTTGTTTTATCTTATCCTATTCCACATTATTTAACCATTTGTTGTACTAGGTTGTGCGCCTCTGTCCTTGTTCTTATTAGGGACTATGCAGCCTGATTATATTTATAAAGACCCCCATACACACATAGAATTTGTGCTGATCTCGGACCGATTACTTGATCACATGCGGCCACTCCTGCCGAGAATCGTCCGTGCACCCTTTGTGTGCCGGCAATTAGTTTGGGTGGTCCTATAAAGTAATTACATCGGTCTAAAGCTAGCCACACACGGTTTGATTTTGGTTCAATCGATGCTCGATTAGATGAATTTTTTGCCAAAATCGTTTTATAATTGTCGATGTTTGTGGTGTTTCTCTTGGATCGATTAGATTCAATATAATAACATAGACCACTTCAATCTGAACTTCAATCGTTTCAATACCAAAATCGACGATTTTAGTAATATTTTGGAATCGAAATCTCACCACAATCGCAAACTCAATGTGGGGTGTATGTTGATGCGATTAAGATCGATTTTCGATTAGACGATTGAATTCCTCGATCTAATCAAACATCGATTGAACCAAAATTGAATCTTGTGTGGCTAGCTTAAGAGTTACGGACATGTCCACAATGGCTACGGACATGTCCACAATGGCTTTTTTTCGACCGAAAAAAAGGGAGGTGTGTATGGGGGGCTTTAGACCCATTGTCTACCATTGTTTATTTGACCCATTGTCTACCATTGTCTTCTTTATAGGACCGCTATATATAGTCAATACTTATATTCAATATAATCAACTTTATTAAAAATCTCAAAAGAACAATGGGTACAGAGGAGATCACCCTATAATTTTTTCACTAATCTCTTACAACCCATAGCACTACCTTGGTGCCAGCGAGTGAGCACAAAGGCAAACGGGAGGAGGAATGAGTGAATATGCATTATAAACATTTGCAAATGCTCATACATAGATGGCCTTATTAAAGTTTAATGGTCCTTTAACTGGAAAATAGAATCAACTAAAGAAACATTATAAATTCATAACATATTCATAATATGCATGTCATTGTTATCTTTACCTACTGCCGCAGTAAATGATATAAATTATACATTACCACTATGAAAGGTAAAGAGGACGAAAAAAAAAACAGATTTATGACAAACTTCCGACTAATGGACGCGTTTTCTGTAACCTGGAGGAAAAAAATATATACGTGCAGCACATTATGAATGGCTCGTGCAAGCAGAGAGAGTTATTGGATGTTTTATAATATCCGCCTGTACTTTGCCAACTAAAAATTTAATAAATGTTGCAATTCTCTGTAGAGGGTCTGATGGATGATGGGAAGAACTCTCCTCCCTTTTCAGGTCAGTAGGGGGGTGATACGAGGGGACAAAGCTATAAAAACCTGAAATATGCCACACATTTAGAATTCGCTAGGTGAATGGGCTGTCTCAATGTTTCCACGTCCACCCACCTAGTGTCTAATGTGTGTGTGATACATATGAGCTGTCTAGGTGTTCACGTTTATTTACTACACTGCCTACATCAGTTCTGTATTCTAAAGCTCTGATGGAGATATGCTATCTGGAGCAGAACGTCATTTTATTCTCACCAGCCATAAAATACATTGCCTCTTGTTAGATTTATTGTTCTATTGTTTTTTTGTACAGTGTTCTCGTTTGAGGGGCTCTTAGGCTGACCACTTATGGGGTCAACCCTTGTGTTCTGACTAGAGCAAGTACTGCAACCAAGCGTGCAAGGATCAAAGAGTTTTTATTCCTTACAGATGTATCCAATCCCTTTAAATCCTTTGCTTGTTCAAAGGGACCACTGCTTACAGTGCTGAGGATTTGAAGTAAAACCGTCTCAATCTCAGGGAGATCAAACAGAAAAAAAAGTACACTCAGGGGTTACCGCCAGTAAGTCATGTCAAAAATATTGGATGTAGATATATAGCTGGTTGATGTTATAAGCAAATCTTGACTTTTATTGAAAAACAGCTAGCTCAGCTCTGACCCTTTCAACACCTCAAACACTCATTTTTAGTCACTAACAATCTTTTCCAGTGACAGTTAAATAAATAGATTTGATACAGAAAATAAAATGCTCTTTTGTTCTATGGGAAGGAGGTAGATGAGAAGTTGGCGCCCAACTGCATTCTCCTAAATAAACAATAACAGTCGTCTATTCACTCTCTCACCTTAGATAGCCATAATTAAATAAAATTGGAAGGCATTTGTACCAAAGGTCAAGGTTAAGGTCACCATACACATAATAAGCTGACTCTACAATTTATGAGCAGTTGGCACCCAACTGCATTCTTCCACATAAACAATGGTGGTCATTAGTGTCCATTCACTCTCTTAAATGACTAGAATTAATTCTTACATGACTTATATTAATTGTCATTTGGAGGTGTTTGCAACCATGGACAAGGCTAAGGTCATACACATTACAAGCTGACTACAATTTTTGTACAATTAACTTTAGTTTTAGCAAAACTGTTACATAAGGGCCTTTCTAAACCATCCAACTCAGTCAAGGGGGGGGGGGGGGTGAAAGTACAATGGGGGCTAGAGCTGCCAGATTACATTGTAATTAGTATTGAGCATGAATATTCGAATCGCATCGCAGAATTTGTGAAGATCTCTTATATACTGCTATATATTCGTAATGTTGAATATTTGAGTTTCTTGGGAAAGTCCCATGCATTGCGCACACAATATTCACATGAACAAATGCAGATATTCGCTAAGAATCTGCAAAATTACTTCTTCGTGTTAGCTTATGTTAATTCACTCTGCTACTAGATGTCGCCCTGACAACACACATTGCAATGAATCGTATTACAACTGCTTCCAAACAGTAATGAAAGGAGATCTCAAATTAGCAAATTTTCTTTGAATATTTGTAGAATAATTCAAGAAATGTCGCAAATTTTTATATTTTCTATGCTGCTTATCACTAATTGTAATCTGTTGAAATTTCCTGTTCCCTTTTCAACAAAAATTTTTTTTTTATTACAGTAGCTTTGGAGGTTAACTGACATCTGCTAAAGACATTTTGGATTTGTCCCCTTCGAGGAATGAAGCATGACACCTGTTTATTAGACTGTGTTTCAACTGCTTTTGTGAAATTGTAGTTAACAGAGGGGATTAATATACCTGGCTAAGCATGTCCAGATACAAGAGAAGGCCGCTTTTGTGGACAATTGTGGTGATTCAGGGATTTTGCTATTCATTCACAAGGTAAGCTTATTGAATGAAAAAAATTCAACCATCTCTATCCCCACTGAAGAGATAGACAGCTTTAAGGTAGCCATACATGAGGTGATTCTGATCGATAGATGAGGGATTGACTTCAGTGTGATGGCGTCATCCCGCTACAACTGGCCTCTCAGCTGATCGGCGGGCACCCTTTGCTGGCCCCATTCAAAGTAATGGGATCGTCCGGGAATTAACCGGCATGTCGGATGACCTTGGTATCTGACATGCAGGAGATTCCTGGTCTATCTCACTAGATGGGGCCACCAGATTTCTGGCTGAGCGATCACTGTCCGATTGGTGGGAGTGTGCAGGGCGGTTGATCAGCCCAAAAAAATCTGGTGCAAATCGGGTCGTGCATGGCTACCTTTAAAAACCTAAGACTGTGTAACTCAGAACCCACAAAATGGTATCCTTGGATAATCTTTAAATATGAGCAAATACTCCGCTTTGAAGAGAATAGTTGGCTTGGTGCTCAATTCTTCTTCCATGTGGATAATTTTATTGCCGTCCTGGTGCAATCTCCACTTGTTGACATTGAGGCAGAAAAATAGGGAAATTACCCCCTGAGGACACAGAAATAAAATCCTGACAAATTTGAACTGATAAACACAAGGGAACAGACACATAGCTGTTGCACCGGTTTTGACGTGATCTCTCAGAGAACAGTGATAAATTGATGTACTAGCTGGATCCAAGGCAACAGATAGCAAAACAAATGGTTCCCTGCCGTGTAACACATATCTTCTTATAGCTTCATTTGCTTAGTAAGATAAACATTACAGTATGGTATTTCAGGGTATTTTGGCTAAAAACAACACGGTACAAGCTGGAATTGTAGTTTTTCACATCCATCAAAAAGCTGTACCGACAGATCAAGTGATGAGATCCTTCGATGATAACTTCACACCATCTCAACATGCTCATCCGCTGTTCAGCAAGCTTGTTATGGGCAGGAAACTAATGCTGACTTATAGCTGTTATATGGGCTGAAAGCAATGAAGAGTCAGACAAAATGTTCCAGCAGGTCTAGAGATTATCAGTTCCAATCATGGTACAATTCAAACTCTAGTTTGAAGAGTCCATTTAACAGATAATAAACGATTTTTTTAGGCACAGTTGTTCTTTCCCTAGCATAAAAAATTCCCATCGGTGTTGTAAGAGATTTTCTGGCTGGCTGAAAGCTGCAGGACACAGGATGGCTGCAGAGGAGGCTCCCCCCTAGCCCAGCTTGTGTAGTGTACACACTTGTGCAAGGCTCCACCCTCTTTCCCCTGCTGGGAGCCGATCACAGGCTGTAGGCTGTGTTATGGTAGCCTACTTTGCAGCCATCTGTGTCTCTGTGCTGTTTGTTAGTGATGAGCGGCATAGGCAATATATGAATTTGCAATATTTCTCAAATAATATTACCAATATTCATTATTCGTAAATTTGAATATTCACAACTATTTTTATTCTATATTCTATACTATATTTATTATATGATTCTTGCAATACATGGCCATACCGCTAATATTTGAAATGGCGAATATCCGCCGACATATTCGAGATATTAGCTAATTATCGAATTGCCTATATTCCTGAAAAATATTTGAATTTTTTATATTTGAGCTTAACACTACTTCTTGTCAGATCGATTAACTTGTCAGATTATGTCCATTTTAATAGATTTAAGCACCTGCGCATTTACGGCGCTCTATTGTGCTCAAATGTATTGAAAAATTTAGCTGTCCAGCCTTTCTTCAAGAGGTATTGATTGATCTGGCACAATGAAAACTTTTACCACAAAAGTATGGGGTGTACTTAATTGTGTGTGGTTTTATGTATGGAAGTGAGGGAATATTGAAGTAAAAACTGAAGATTTAGCTCTTTGTTACTACAGTATATCCAAAATTAAATATGAAAAATGGGACTAGAATTATGAAATGATAGAAAAGATAGAATTACTCATAATGAATGTTACATTTGTTTGTAACTTTTCCTCTGTACTGCTTTCTAATTGGATAGTGCTTTGAATTAAAAAAAAAAATATAGAAGAGGTATGGGACACAGCCAATACCTTTTTTTGTTATCCGAGACCATCCTCACATATTCTTCTTGTACTTTTAACTAGACCACAGCCTATACAATCTATAATGAATGTTTCAACAAGACTCACCTGTCCTTTTTGCTATTCTTCATCAGCTGCTCCTGTCTGCAAATCTCTACAATGACTTCCAAATTACATCAAAATCTAATTAAAACTACTGTTCTTTGCCTTCTAATCACCCCACTCCTCCTCTCCCAATTACATATCTAAATTTACACATGAAAAACACATTTACCTGTCTTACCAGTCCTCCAATGAGCTACTAATGACTTCCTCACTCATAACCTCTTCCCATGCACACTATCCAAGTCACTACAATTCCCACCCTCATCCTATTAGGCTTTCTCCTATTTTCAGCAAATTTAAATAAACTCTCTAAATCTTCCTTGATACATTTGTCTTTTTCTCTTCTCCTTAGGATGAATATTTAGCCACAATTCCATTTGGTCTACATTATGTATACTATGCTTCCCCACTTCTTATATTGTGAGCTTGCATAGGTGGGGTCCTCTTAAATACATGTTATACAGTGGCTTGCAAAAGTATTTGTCATATTACAGCCACAAACATGAATGATTTTTTGGGGAATTCCACGTGAAAGACCAATACAAAGTGGTGTACACGTGAGAAGTGGACGAAAATCATACATGATTCCAAACATTTTTTACAAATAAATAACTGCAAAGTGGGGTGTGCCTAATTATTCAGCCCCCTGAGTCAATACTTTGTAGAACGACCTTTTGCTGGAATTACAGCTGCCATGTCTCCACCAGCTTTGCACATCTAGAGACTGAAATCCTTGGCCATTCTTCTTTGCAAAACAGCTCCAGCTCTCATCAGATTAGATGGACAGCGTTTGTGAACAGCAGTTTTCAGATCTTGCCACAGATTCTCGATTGGATTTATGTCTGGACTTTACTGGGTCATTCTAATACTTTGTAGAATAATTTTTTGCTGCAATTACAGCTGCCAGTCTTTTAGGGAATGTCTCCACCAGCTTTGCACATCTAGAGACTGAAATCCTTGGCCATTCTTCTTTGCAAAACAGCTCCAGCTCTCATCAGATTAGATGGACAGCGTTTGTGAACAGCAGTTTTCAGATCTTGCCACAGATTCTCGATTGGATTTAGGTCTGGACTGTACTGGGTCATTCTAACAAATGGATATGTTTTACATGGATATGGATATGTTTTAAACCATTCCATTGTTGCCCTGGCTTTATGTTTAGGGTCGTTGTCCTGCTGGAAGGTGAACCTCCGCCTCAGTCTCAAGTCTTTTGCAGATTCCACGAGGTTTTCTTCCAAGATTGTCCTGTACTTGGCTCCATCCAACTTCCCATGAACTCTGACCAGCTTCCCTGTCCCTGCTGAAGAGAAGCAACCCCAGAGCATGATGCTGCCACCACCATATGTGACAGTGGGGATGGTGTGTTCAGGGTGATGTGCAGTGTTACTTTTTTGCCGCCCATAGCGGTTTGCATTTTGGCCAAAAAGTTACATTTTGGTCTCATCTGACCAGAGCACCTTCTTCCACATGTTTGCTGTGTCCCCCACATGGCTTGTGGCAAACTGCAAACGGGGCTTCTTATGCTTTTCTGTTGACAATGGCTTTCTTCTTGCCACTCTTCCATAAAGGCCAACTTTGTGCAGTGCACAACTAAAGCAGGGTACAGACGTGGATATATGGGTCAAATCTGACCCATATAATCTGCCTCTTGCAAAAACAGGCTTATCGGACATGACCGTTAATACGGCGATGTCCAAAGCTTTGCCTGGGTCTCCAGGCAAAGCTCGGCTGAGGAGCCAGGGAGAGGCAGTTCTGCTCTGCTCTGCTCCCCCACCTGAGCTGTAGATCTCTGCAGCTCGTCCAGAGTCACCATGGGCCTCTTGACTGCATTTCTGATCAGCGCTCTCATTGTTCGGCCTGTGAGTTTAGGTGGACGGCCTTGTCTTAATAGGTTTACAGTTGTGCCATACTCCTTCCATTTCTGAATGATCGCTTGAACAGTGCTCCGTGGGATGTTCAAGGCTTTGGAAATCTTTTTGTAGCCTAAGCCTGCTTTACATTTCTCAATAACTTTATCCCTGACTAGTATGGCCGAACATTGGACAGGTCCAATTCATTGCCATATAAACCCTCTCCATACTCCTTCACAGGTTCATACTTTTTGAGTTCCACCAGATGGAGCGTTCCCTGTGCTTACATCCACCTTGCTATATTGTGTAACCTGGGTTGACAAGTACTCCCAGTAAAAGTCTTCCTGAAAGAGAACTAATGGAGAAGCACATCAAGCTGATCCATTAGTACCGCTCTCTTTGACTGGTTCCTTTTTAGCCTACATAGGAAGCAGTAATGGAAACTGATCAAATGACCTTGACTAGGGAATCATTGCCCAATCAGCTGATCAAAATGATTATATACTGTACTGCATTACAGTCCCAATAATTCACTTTAGACCTCCTGCGTTTGGCTCGGGGTAGATTTTAATTACCCAAGTTAGAAACCCCAAGCTACACTTGGGGTTGTTTACCTTTCCTCGCTTCTTCTCAGTACATCCACTTCCCTGAATCAGAGAAAGGCGGAAGGGGGTAGCCCTCTCCATTTGCCTGTATTGTGGCATAGGCGTCCCAAATCCTCACATCCCTGGCATCATTGATGATACTGAGAATGTGCCGGAAGAGGGGGTTGAAGGAAATATATCTGTTTGTATTTTCTGTACCATTTTAGAAAAATCTAAAAAGTTGGTTCTTTCATTCAGGATGACCATCGCATGTATGAGCATTGCACTGTTCAAGTTGAAATGAGCATTGCATGTATGAGGAATGGCCACTGTTCAAGTTAAAACCATCAACCCATTTTGATATTGGCCCACTGCAGGGCAAACGTTTTGACCTGTATGCCTTATTGGCTTCTAAAACTTGATAAATGGGGCAGACCAAGAACCATAGGTGCGTCTAATGACGGTGGTGATGTGTGATGTGTTGTTATTTTTGTAAATTTCCTGCGCTAAAAAATGCTAATTGCTAAAGACTGCCTGTTGTCACCAAGAGAATGCACCTACAATGTCACGATCGACAACGTTTGGACACCTCAAGGCATTATGTGCACTCATTGCAGAGAACAAGCAGAGGGGAGCATCTTTTCAACAAGGTGACAAAGGGCCGGAAAAGAAAGCTAATCAGGCCGGATCTGCCTCTTACAAACAAATTAAACAGAACTAGAGAAGAGGCAAGTTGGGCTATTTTGGGGAGCTATATGGCGCTTCATATCAGCATCTTCTAATAGCCACATTGTTCCTAAACTACAAGAAGAGCAGAGTGCCCCAGACTTCTGGACCCCCATCTCCCCTTACAAGATTTAAGCAGATTAGTGCAGATCTAAAGTTGTCTGTCTCTTTATTGACATTATTAAAGCAGGGTAACCGCACTGCTGAAAGATTATAGTGCAGAATTGTTACAGGAAGTAGAAAAAATCTACTGGCAGCATCAATAGATAATTAAACTATGTTCATACTCAGAAAATACTACAGTGTGTCTTATTGAGTTTTGAAGGAGAAAACTTCCTATTGAAATCAAAGGCAGCATAAAAACCGAATCCACATATAAAAATAAACCTGAAAAGGAGTTTTAATGTTGGCCCACTTTATCTGAATTAGCCGCATGCTGACCTTCACAATGATGGTATTATTCCACGAACACAACTACAACCCAAGCTAAGTTTAAGTTAAGTCAATTTCTTGTAAAGCAAGCAGTTGTGATCATGCAAATGCTCATTATGTATATTCATAAACCACACACTGCTCCCTTCAACAAAATCTCCAACATTTTCTGTTTTTAATTACCACTGAGCAAACGCATCCTATTATACGCAGAACACGGGAGATTTGAGAGCGCAGCAGGAGATACGATTCTCCCTAGATGCTATTTTCCGTGCCCTAGGATCGAGAGAACTAGTTAATTAGATTACAATGCAGGTAGAATGGCGGTAACTGCAACATCAAAGCAGAGCAACTAGAAAAAGAAAGTTGGAAACTCATGCACGACCATTAAATATAATGGAAAAAACTTTAATTGAAATAAAGTCTGAAGCTTAAAGCAAACCTGTATTCTTATTAAATGTTAAACTGAGCTTGGAAATGCCATGGTTATAATAGGCAGAGAAGGCAATTCTTCCCCCAACAATGGATTGGTCTGTGGGTCTGAGAAACCTATTACCATTACCATTGGCATGGCTATGGTTATGTAAATACTGACTTTGAGAGAGCCACATTTAGAGGCTCCATCAGTCCTAGGAGAAGAAGGATGGTGGCACTTTATGGTGATAACAAGAGAAGACTTATAAAATTGCATGCTGACTGAAACACAGCCAATCAAACTCTGCAGCTGCTGTGCTTGATGACTTAATTATACTCTGCATGCAAATTGTATAGTAATGTCAAAATGTCCTCATCTCATTAACCTCCCTAGTGGCTGAGACAAACCCAGTTCGTCCGCAGTTTGGGTTCGTCTCAACCACTGCTGGAGAGTATCTGGTATCGGAAAAAACAGATTTACCTGATTCCCCCGATTCTCTATATTGCCATAGCATTGCCAAAGGGACGGAGGCCATGCCATAGACCTCCATTATAATCGCTTGCATCATTATTACTCTACTCTGCTGCAATCGCCTGTACTGCCCCATTAAAAATGGGTAGGGGCTGACCGCTAGGGAAGTTAACCCACTCTAGGGATGACTATGAGCCCTAACTATATAGCCCTAATTTTAGGTTACAGTATTCAAGGGTTATTAAACTCTAAATAAACCCCAAAGAAAATATACTAACCTCAGTGGTTTACATTAGCCCTCTTCCTGTTCTGCAAAGGTCACATTGTTCAGCATCTATAGAGCTCCCCAAGTAGTCACCATAAGTTCATGGCATTAACTACGTGCCCCTTAAACACTTGTGGTCTTTATGTTCTGGGCATGCACAGATTCTATATTATTTAGATCTGATGACAGTGTGAACATGGTGGAGGGACGATATTTGTGAGAGCTCACATGGGAAATGCCATAGATGATGTTGCAGCTAGCAGCCACCACAGAGCACAAACATACGCTGCTGTGTGTGGCTTTTCCTACTGGTCAGGGAGAAGAAAGTAATTGCTGAGCAGCCAGCTGTATGAATGCTGTATATAGGTGTGTTTTATCATGCTGTGCATTTTGTTGACTGCAAAATATACAGCAAAAAAATATTATTGTTATTATACAGATATTATACAGATATACAGAGGCAATCAATTCCACAAAACAACACAACACTGATGTGCACCTGAACGACCAACTCCCAGACAGTTTGGCACCTTATAATAAAAAATAATATAATTTTATTATATATGATATGCATTATCCTATACCAGCAATTGTGACCCCTGTGAAAAACCGCGTAGTTTTAGCCATCACTGACGGTTAACATTTTTGCCATGTATTCTGTTTGCATTTCTATTTTGCTCTTCCACCTCACCACCCCGCACGTCCCCATTGTCATTAATGATCCTGAGGCAGTGAATATCCGAGACACCTAAACCTGGCACCCCAGACAGTACTGACATCAGAGGGGTGGATCTGCTGACAAGACGCTGCAGGACCCTGCGGGCATGGTGGGGCCTGGTAGTAACTACCCTGTCCCTGTGTGTGGCTGAGGGTTACCAATTGGTATAAATAAAATAGAATACAGCTTAACCTTAAGAATTTATTTAATACAAGTGTAAAAAACGTGTTTACACTTACAACCGCACAAATAGTATCAGCCTCCTAATGTGAGCAGAAACCACTTACGCGTTTTGGGCATAAAATCACATTTCTCGGAGTAAACCTACGCAGCAACCAGCAGCCCATACAAAGGGGAACTTAAGACATACAAGCTACAACATGTTATCCATTGTGAACCACTTAAACACTGATTTGGGTTGGATGGGGTATTCGTTGATTTTACTTTAACTGCAGCAAAGAAAAATGAAGCCTTCTCAGTGCCAGAGGGCTCTGCTGATTGACCTAGCTGTGCAAGTCTCAGAACTGGATAGACGGTAATACAACTGATTTGGCAGGCAATAGATTTCCCTTCAATGTATTTCATCAGTGCATTAGGCTGTCAAATCTCAGCAGAGAAATGCAAAGCAGTGAAAACACTCAAACGTGTCCTAACATTTGCTTACATTTGCAGGATTAAGCAAAGTATTTGGGAAATGTTTTAAATGCTTTTCAAATGCTCAGGAATTGCCTGCTATATAGGTCAGCAGACACGACACAACATTACGTCCCAATGGGAGATCACAAGGACATTTCTTTTCCTTTTTCCGAGTCTTTAGGCCGCGCTTCCCTTGGGTAAGGCTGATAGCCGCTGTCCCAAGGTGAATGCTTTCTCACCTACAACACACTTTGTACCTGTAAATTAAAATACTATATAACCCCATAAAGATTTAAAGGGGGTGGATCAAACAGAATCAGATTATTGCTGCTCATTAATAAATCCATACATGATGAATCTTTCAAACGCTGAATTTAATTACAGCAGAGCTTAGACTAGGGGAATTTGCTGCAGTATAGTCATGGTACTGTAGTGTAGTGCAAATACACTTAAAACTGTATATATGATCAGTATAGATATTTGTATAGTTGGCCTGTACATGGTGTAAATTGTGTATAGACCTCTAAGAGAATTGTTACTTTTGTACAGCAGCTGCAGGAAGAGTTCAAGAAGGTGAGATCATTCCCCCTTACCCAGTATTTTGACTTAGTATCTGTTAAACCCTTTCTCTGGGCAGAGATTATATGTATAAAGTGTTTGATTGTTTGGAAGTCTTTTCTTAGGCTTTTTTGGGTAAGCTGCCACACCTTACCTTGGAGCAAGGTGCTCCCATATCTCTGGGTCCACCGCCGCTGTCCACTCAACAAGTGCTGGGTCTGACTCATCACCATTGACAAATGACAGGGGTCCCCTTTGGACCAGAGCAGCCCCCTCCTCATCTTGTCCGAGTGGGTGCAGGCCACATAGTGCCTGAGGAATTACAGATACCAGCCGCCTTCACTGGATCTCTGTTGGAACTGTTAGTAACTTAGATCCTATGCTTGGACCCCTATGGGTTATGGTAAATGGGACTGTACATATCCCTATAGTAAAACATTAACCCCTAACCAGCTCATGCAGACTTTCGTTTCCTGTATGACAGCTGTGAGTTTGACAGTAAATCTGGTCATAGTCAACCAAAAACTGAAAAGAACCTGGTTGCTCTGGTGAGTTACCCCGGGCAACGCTACCGTACTATAAATGGTCAATGAGATGTCAAAACTTTAACATCACCATGCAAATTCTATGCAAATTTAATTTTAGCCAATCAAGTACAACAGCTGCTGTCTCAGGTTTAGTCTGCATACAATTTGCATGTCATTGTCAAAATCTCAGTATCCCATTGACTATAAGGTTCTATTGCAGTATAGGAAGAGAGCAGAGTGATTAATTAGGTAACTGGTTACTATGCAGACATGAGATGGTTAAAGAACCTGAAGAGTGAAATCAGGTCTTCTAGCTGACCAAACAGTGCTGAGCTGTGTAAACAGAACAGGATGGGCAACAATAGGAATCACTTGGTAGGTATAACAGCTACTTATGTATTCCATCAGGGTTTCGTTGTTTTGCCTGGAGCTTTTTGCTCTTCAAAAATCAAAACTTTGTGTAGATAAACTATTCACCTGGTTTATGGGTTCCTTCCAGTTCCAGCGAGCTAATGATAACAGCGAGTGGTGCTTATACCTTGATTAAGCAATCAGAGCTACTGTCACAATAAAATGGAGTGTTTTCTATAGAATGCTTCTGTGAGTGAAGGGGGGATGTAGGTCTCCCTGAAACTGGTTGTGTTGAATATATTTACATACTTCCAGTATAAAACTGAATGATAGAATTTAGGATTGTGGCGGCTATTAACACATTTGCCCTTATCTCTGGAATCACAGGCTTTACAAGATAATTAAACGCACAAAATGATTCCTATGCTACATACTGTATATACTCGAGTATAAGCCAACCCGAGTATAAGCAGAGGTACCCAATTTTATCTACAAAAACGGGAAAAATGTATTAACTCAAGTATAAGCCGAGGGTGGGAAATGCAGTCCGATAGTGGAGTTTTCTAAATGAGAAAAATTTAGAGAAAGCACCATTGCCCCTAGAAATTAATCAAACAGGATAAATCTTAGTGCCACATCCTCAATAAATTTAAGAGAGGATTATTATTATTACAGGATGGGTTTTGCAAGGCAGTTCTTATTTTTAATCATAGGCTATGGAGTGTTGTATGTGTACCAGTAACCAGGCCACCAGGTGGCAGTGTGGAGTTTGTTGATATCGATCAGCTGTTAGTCGGAAACACAGAGCTTACAGGAGCTGAGAGAAGATATTCTGTTAAAGAGGGAAGCTGCCTGCCTGAAGCATTCAGCATAGAAATTCACCTGAGGTGAGTGGACCCTGGCTGACTCGAGTATAAGCTGAGGGGAGCACTTTCTGACCATTTTTTGGGGCTGAAAAACTCTGCTTATTCTCGAGTATATACGATAATCCCATGTAACCTATGTGTACCAATACTGTGTAAATAACATTAGAAGGGTGTTCAGAGGGATGGTTAACATTATTTTAGCGTATAGTGGCAATATAGTGTGAAAGAGTCCTAAGTGAAAGAATGGGTGAACTTAAGGAATAAGTAACAGTAATGGCCAGAAGGGAGTATAGCAGTAGCAGTGATAAATTTATTAAATCAATATTTAATAAAGTTGATAAATATTATTCATTCAAGACATGCAGACAGATTTTATGCAGTTGTAATCATTGCTTAGAAGCCCTAAGCAGAGATGGATTAAGGCAGGAATGGGCCCTAAGTCAAGGTGGCAGCTCTCAGCCCCCAACCCTTCGATTGAAATTGAAATGTATAGCAACTGACACAGTGGCGTCACTAGGTTTGGTGTCACCCAGTGCCGGAAACCCATAGTGTCACTCAAAAATGGCATAGATGGAGTGCAGAATTATTAGGCAAGTGGTATTTTTGAGGAATAATTTTATTATTGAACAA
>CM070042.1:39841348-39854318 GCA_036250615.1 Ptychadena robeensis | reverse complement strand
CCTATACAGCTTGGAGTAAGACAACATGCATAAAGAGGATGATGTGGTCAAAATACTCACGTTGGTTCTCTGTCAGATCCAATTCTGAGCCCCCGATCAATTGGACACGATCACTCGGACAAGGTGGTATGCAGCGATCGGATCCTCTTAAGTGGCTGATTGATTGCAGCTCCCATTCCCGCTGAGATCGCCGGAATCAATTGGGTGAGTGATCAATTGGCCATGGAATCCGACACGTGTATGGCTAGCTTTAGGTTTTGAGGGCCACAAGAGGAAGACTGAGGGGGCCACCAAAGAATGTCCAAAGGGCTGCAGGTTGGGCACCTGGGCTTTACTTTTTTGAGCCATACATCTACAATTATACAGTATATAAAGGTAAGTGGAAGATGCAAACATTTTGGGACAGGTTGGAATTAGGGAATTGGGTGGAAAATGAATGTCCCTTTCCTGATGTGATGCAGCAGGGGAGTCACTTTCTGTACCCAATGATGCCCCTGTCATCGGCAATCCATTTCCAGTTTTTATATTGCATAATTATATCAGCTTGTTGCACTCTTTCCATGAGCAAAAAAAAACTATTCAATGCCACCATGAGCAGGAAAAGAAGAAAAAAAAAGGATCAATCTTTAATAGAGGTGAACATTCAGCAACAGAGGCTGGAATAGCAGATTTTCTCCACTGCACTGGCCTGGACAATAGCCAGAGAGAGGATATTACAGTTTCATCTTGACAGACATGACATTATTAAAATAAACACCAGGAAATGATATATGTGGACTGTCTTCTGTGTTTATTTCCCCAAAAAATAATTAAAGTTGTACATTAGTATCTGAAAAACAGTTCTGTCTGTTTATGTGTTATTTACATCCACGGCGCAAAATACAAGAAACATGCCTCCGTCAATACTCAATCAATTACAACAGTTATATTAAAATGTCAGTGGCAGAAAGCTGCAGCGTGAGGGATATGATAACGATAGCAGAGCTGCAAAGATATCTCCCTTCATTAAAGATTGCCCGTCACTTGCTTCTATTAGCGAATACAACGACCCGGAACACATGGGCATTAAATGGGGTGCCTCGTTCCCTTATGCATGATGAGCGTTCACCAGAAGCCGAGATATTACAGCAGATCTATTAATAAAATTCACACTTCACTTCAATCAATAGCTCACTTGTCAACATTACCGAATCACATTATTGAGTAAAAAGAAATGTTCCTTTCCTGCCATGAATTAAAAAAACTGCTGCTTGTGCGACCTAAACTCTAGGCTATGGTCATATGGCCTCTGGGTACCAGGAGCTTTGTGGGTACTTCATGTAATTAAACAATGCAGCCGGTCTTGTTTTTCCATCAAACAGACTCTGTCTGGTAAGTGGAGCTGATCAGCATTGACAAAGCTAAGAAAAGAAGCTTATGTTCCTATGCATACCTAAAAATATTGTACAGTTGTATCACATTAAAGCTTATGTCAAGCTAAACAAATGTCTAGATTCATACTCTGTGTGGTTACCAAGGAACGAGATTTAATTAAATTTCTATTTTAAAGTAAAAACATAAAAGACCTTAGCTAGAAAACTTAGGTCGGGTAAAGCAATGGCTTTTCCGTCCTATAGATTTCCAAATTTCAAATTATTGCTAATATATTTAACTTCCCTAGCGGTCAGCCCCTATGGTACAGGGTACAGGCGATCACAGCAGAGTACAGAGTACTGCTTGAATTCCCCTTCCTCCCCTGCCCACCTCACCGGTGTTATCGATGAAGTCTATGGCGTGGCTCCCCCCCGTCCCTTCGGCATCACCGATGACCGGAAATGCTGGGGCTTTATATAGAATCATCGCAGCTTTCTGGGGATATATCAGGTTTTAACGATCCCGGTTCCCGAAGCGGTGGAGACAAACTACTAATCTACCAATATTACAAGACCAGTAGCTATCTTAAGGATACACCTGTCACCATTGGAGAAGCAAGTGCCATATGCCCACTAGTGCAAGAGCCCACCACCAGTATGTGAAGAGCAACTGAGGCTCTTTCACAGTACACACTGGTATTGAGCAGAATATGGTATATTCGAGTATATAATATAAAGGAATATTCTAAATTCGATTCGAATGTATTGTATTGCCTTACATTGCACGTGGCTGTTCGCAATTATTCACAAAGATTCACAAACCAGCTTTACAGCCTCTCTTCTTCATTCTGTGATCTAAGCCAGTACGAGCACTGTGCGTATGCATATATCCATTCATATCCACAATGGACAATCAGAAATATCTGCGATGTATGTCGGTAAACAATGTTAAAGCATAATATGACGAATATCCGAGTGCACATTCGCGAAATATTGCGAATTCTCAAATGTCGGATATTGGTGGAATATATTTGAATTTCAAATATTCTCGCTCAACACTAGTCCACATATGTTTACAGGAGACATACTGACATGAGGAGGGGGCAATGACTTATCACAGTTCTGCTGTGTTATCCTTCAGTGAACAAGCTGGGGGCTGTGATTATGACTCAGTGTTGCTACTGGTGTGATGTTAGGTGGGGGTGCCTATATCCCAAACTGGTGGAAGAGGCTTACTGATCCTTTGGCAGTTATGATATTTCTTATTTATTTATTGACTAGAATTCTATTTGAATAAAATAGGAATACCATAGAAGAGGAGAATATATCTACATTAGGAATAAATAAACATATATAAGATACTATTTGTAGCACTAATTTTCAGATAATGGGTTAAAAACTTTTTAAAAACACCCACTATAGAATGATAGAATTACAGAGAGGCAGAAGCTTTGTAGAGCATCCTCGCTCGAGCAGCACCAGAAAAGAACAATCAATGTAAAAGATGAATAATAGATTAGTGCAAGCACCATATGTAAATGTAAACCTAAGCTGAATGACATTTAGTTTGATGAAGCAACATGTAATATAGCCAATTGCCTGTTTTTGTTGCATTGTTTTACTGCTGTTCACTTTCAATCTATTTGTAGCCACATTACCTGGTTACATAAACTTTCTGAGGCTCTTCAGACCTTACCCATGTAGTTTTAGTGAGTTGCTAGATGGATGCAGAGGGCCCTTTAAGATGCCGGGATTGGGGCAGGCAGAGGATTAAAGATTGAGGCCTGCCCAAGGGGCGGTGCTCTTGGAGGTAGGAGAGGAAGGAGACAGCACATGCAGCTTTGCTGCTCCAGTCGAGGCCTCCCTTGTCCCGCAGTATATTCCAGCATGCGTGCAGCCGGAGAGCATAATACCAAGCGCTTCTTTCATCAGCCATCGCCCCGGTGTCCCGCCGCAATTTCCACCGGGCATGCATACTGTCCTTTCAGTGGGGTGGACACCCGGACCCTACTTCAGGGCCCTGCTGCCAAGACTACCGTGGAGCTCGTGTTGGTGTGCCCACTACACTGGCCCACCATACCCACATCCAGCATCATCCAGACATTCGCTGCACCTATCGTTGGGTGAGAAGCCTGTTGCCCAAAACCACCATAACAGTATCTTACCCAATAGTGGACCAGACAACAGCATTGGAGTTAAATGGCCAAATGGCCGTTATATTAACAAAATACAATTTAACAACATTGTAATAAACCTTTCTTAAATTACATCCATAAATAACACTAATATGTACCAACAATGAAAAACCATCTTCCCTGATAAGGTTTCAAGTCTTTGAGGGTTCTTCTGGATCCCCACCTACAACTAGTAGGTCTGCCATAACTCAAACTAGATGTGTCCCCTAGCTGCAACATCATTGAGACAATATCAAGTCACTGCATCCCTATAAAACATATACATTGGTCACTCTTTGTTAACCCAATTGACTGTAGGACATCACACCAAAGATTAAGTGATTAACCCCAACTACATTGTCAACCCTCATAGAACCAACCCTTTCAAACACAATATGAGGAATTCACCCACACAACACATACAGATGGGCACATGGTGGCAACTTTCCGTATCGCTGCTGTCTGATGACCACATTGGGATCTCAACTATCTTTTCCATGTTATAATCTTTTTACCAACTGACCGTCTTAACTCTTTGCTTTCTGTCCCTTCTGTCATGCAGTCCTTGTGCCTTGTGCTATACTTCTTTTCTTTTGTGTTTTAAAAATAGCCAACTGTAGTCTCCAGTGGAAGAGATAACCCAATTTTGGGATCAACATGTATCTCTTAATCAAAGAGATAGATTTAAAAATACTGAAAAACACTATTGACTAAATGACTTAAACTTGTTAGAGCTTATATGAGATTTTAGTGATCAGGCTTATATCTACTTTAATGGACAGCTTCAGGCAAATACAGAACATAAAAAACACTCTTTAGTGCATTACTTAAAACATGAAACATTTTTATTTAGTTCAGAAAGTGTAAATACCTGAACTCTATCTTCATGCTGAGATGCTACAAATGGCTTACAGCAGAAATGCCTTCTAAATAAGCAATGGAAAAAGACTCAAGGATTCTTAAGTATAAGAGTTTGTTGAAATACATGTTTATACACATAAAATACGTTTTTATTTGATGTGAAACTCCAACATTTCAGCAATACCTTTTCAGCTTATCTAAATCGACAATTAGATAAACACTAAGTCCTATAGGCCTTCCATATGAGTATAAATCAGCCAAGGGCAAACTATGGCCCGGGGGCCAAAACCGGCCCTTTATTATTTTAATTCGGCCCGTTGTAACCCTTGGTGTAAAGACCCTCTAGCTCCCTTACTCCTAGGGTCTCCTAATGGCCATATTTTGCCTGCAATAGTATGTTTATGTTTACTATCAAAAGCCTCTATTTATTAATATTGTTTTATACTGTATATATATAGTTTTTTTAATTTCCTGTCTGGGGTACAAGATTTAGGGGACCTTAAAGGCTCTTGCTCTGACCCTTCTGTCATTTTAAAAAAACATTATGGCCCACAAGAACTTTGCCCACCTCTGGTATAAATAAACAGTTTCAGTTATGTTAAACATTATCATTGCCTAGATAGATCAATTTCTTGTGCACATTCGTTTTGTACAAAAGAAACGTATGCTGATGCCCTTTGCTGGAACCATTGAATGAGTTGGAATTAGTAGGTACTGTCAGCTTGGATATGTGTTTGATGAACAGAAGATGTCTCATCACTCATCCTTCTTCAGTAGACCTCAGCCTCTTTACGGACAATCTCAGAAATTATGAAGGTTGCCATTGTTGACCTTTCCTTTTGAGAATATGAGTGTCTGTGATCTATAGACTTTTTGAAGGACTGTTGACACCAAAAAGGTTGGGACGTATGTTATAAAAGACAGATTTCTGCACTTTGTCCAAAGAAGCATTTCAAAACCATTCACACCTCCCATCCACAGCACTTGCAAAGACATTACCATGCTGAAGCATCTTTACTTCAGAATACTTTATTGATGGTGTATAGAGATGGTCGAAATGAATAAAATTAGATTCTACTTAAATTTCAAGTTTCCCAATCGAATTTCGATTCCACTGCGAAATTTCGACTTTTTTCGAGTCGAAATTTCTAAAGTTGAAAATTTGCATAACGCCAAAAATTTGCATAAAACATTAAACAATTTGCATAAAGCCTAAAATTCGCATAAGGTCAAAAATTCACATAAGGTGGAAAATTTGGATTTGCTGTATGAGCTGGAGCTATAATAGAAGGATCAGTGTACATAGTAGCAGAGCTTTACAATCAGAGCTGAGATTTAAACCCAATTTATACACAAACTTGACATGTTAGAGCAAAACTTATTGTTTTCAAATGTTTACCCAACCCTTCTCTACAACTCCAGCAATGTTCCCCCGACCCTTCTCTACAACTCCAGCAATTTATGTGAGGATATCATTTTTAGGGGTTTTGCAATAAGCTGACAAAGTTAGCTAGCACCATGCAAATTTTCCCCAAAGCGAATTTTCCAATCACTCCCGCATGCGAAAATGTGAAATAAAATGGCTCTACTCGCACGCGAAATAGCGGCACAGCAAATCAAAAGCAAAGTTCTTTTTTACGTTGAAATTGCGATTTCAGTCGAAATATCAGGCTGATTTTCAACTTTTTCGGCGAAAAGTCGAAATGACCCTATCAGAATTCGACTATGCGCATTTTAGGCGAAAAAGTCAAAATTTCTACTTAAAAATTCACACTGCAAATTTTTCGACCATCCCTAATGGTGTAGCACATCAGGATCCTCAGTCACACAACTTCTACCCTCTGTTGGGTTTTGCTGACTATTAGTCATCATCTTAGTCATAGAGTAATACATTTATCCATAGAATATTCTTGTGGGATAGGCTACTGTACCTTAAGAACTGTGAAGGCCAACACTTAGGTTTGTATAAAAGTAACAACATTTGTCTGGTTATCATTACAGCCTGTGTCTCTGTGGGATTTACCCTCTCTGTGTGTCCTGGTAAGCATGGTTATTCTAAAGGTATGTTTCTTAAAAAGGTGAACAAAATTTCAAGATGTCAAGAAATGCAAATTAGTCAATGACAGGAACAAGCTTCTTTTTATCTGGAAGTACAGGTTTTCTTCATTTCCATTTTATTTGTCTGTAATTAAATTTTTCTCAGCACCTCCAAGACCTCCAAGGACTCCACACCCCTTCACCCAGGACATTTCTCAAGGTGTTGTCTTCAAATAAACCATATTTCTTTTACTAATAAGCATGACTGTCTTCCGTTACTGTTTAGAAAAGTATAGAAACAGGAGGAGAGGCAACTTATTTTCAAAGGCCAACAATAGTGGCCACCACACTTCTCTCATTAAACTTAGTCTTCATTAACCTCTTTGGCAGTATTTCCAAATGTGGCTTGAGGTAGATTTTAATTACCAGAAGTGGCTTTCTTGATACACTGATACCAGGGAACGAGGGGGTGCCCGTGCCATTTGCTTATGAAATACAAACATAGGTATCCCAAGTCCTCACATTCCTCACAAACATTGATAACGTCGGGGGGGATAGGGGAGGAATTTTATTAAATACGTTTTTGGGAACCTGGTGGAAAGAAACATACCCTGTTTCTCCGAAAATAAGGCATCCTTACATTTTTGTCTCACGCTGAAATATAAGGCATCCCCTAGAAAATAAGGCACCCCCGAAGATACGGTACTGTAACTCTGGACAGGGGGGATCAAAGCGGGTGATCAAAATGACACAGGAGGATCAGAAGGGGTTACTTAAATGGAAAGCCCTCCCTCTGAGTCTCCTGTGCCATTTTGATTCCCCTCTGATCACCCAGTGCCGCATTCTTCTTCATGGAAAAATAAGTCATACCTCGAAAATAAGATGTAGGGCATCTTTGGGAGCAAAAATTTAGACGCTGTCTTATTTTGGGGAAAACACAGTACCTGCAGGGTCCATCAGTAACAGCACTTCCTGATGGGGGTAAAGCCCCCCCCCCATACATGATTTGATTTGCGGGCGATTTTGATCTACCTCCATGCATGCTTGCAGCTATCGATCTAATTTTTAGATCCATCTGCTTACTTTGGATGGGGTCCAGGCGGCATCCAAAGTTAATGCCGGCACACAAAGGGTGCGCAGCCGATTCTCGGCAAGACTGGCTGTGCCTGATGATGATGATGATTATCATGCGTGGTTGATCTGCCTAGAGATCGTTAGGAATTTGCAGCCTATATGGGGGGCTTAAGTCACTGTCTTGCAATTTTCAGTTTTGTCAGATCCATCAGGGATGCAGTAAACAGGCAACTGAAAGGGGCTGAAAGGGGCTGAAAGGGGCTGATGTAGCTACTCACTCAATGTCAACCTGCAAGTCATTTCACTGGCATAATTTCAGGTTGTTAATTTTACAACAGATTAAAAAAAATTGATAAAAAAGCAACTATATTAGCGTTTGATCCAAAAACAAATCTGGAACATACATTCTTTCTACTGTACACGTTATCCGGGAGTGCGAAAAGAGAAATCCTAAATGTGTCACATAAGGTGGTCTAGGTGGTACAAAATGATGACATGTAACATAGCAATATATATTTTCCAAGCAGTGAATGTGGCATTCACCAAACACGTTGGCTCTCTATAGTGTTCTCTAAAATGACTGGCCCTCTTACATGCTCTCTATAGGGATTGGCTCTCTTACATGCTCTCTATAGTGATTGGCTCTCTTAAATGCCCTCTACAGATTTACTGCAGTGTATGTTTGATGAATTCTGAATACATGTCCCTTACATGTATGTTTTAGAGTAAGACGATTGGCACAACCTAAGATGGTATTAGAAACATCCCTAATAAGATAATATACACATGTTTAAATGTGTAATTCTTTTCTTTACAGATTGGCTAATGCCTACATGCATGTTGAGCCGTTTTCACTTTGAGTGTAAAAGCTCCAGGGATGAGCGTTAGTGGAAACAATTCAAGCAGACAGCAGCTTATCCCATCAGACCAACGCTTGCTAATGAAAAGCTCCCTGGAGAATAGATCACTTTAGTTATTAACATTTAGGAGAATTCTCCTGGGAGAACAGAATCCCAGCAGACTTGTCCGTTCGCTGAAGAATAAGGACAATATTTAACATAATCACACCACTCAATAGTTTCTCTACTCCTGAGACTCAAAACAGACGACTCTAATTCCCTGTGGTTCCTTTTATTTTGTGTATCAGAAGAAAGCACGGTGTCAGCAAGCAAAACTTGCAGTGAGAGAAGGGGGCTCAATTTATATCAAATGTACGGAAGGAAGCCATAAAGGATGTGAAACCACATACTAGGTGTACATGAATTCTTACAATAGACATGTCTTAACTGCTTTCTTTGCAGACCTTCCACTTCCATTCTTCTGCCCCTTTTTTAAAATAATTAACTTACCTATTTACAATGAATGTAACACTTAAAGCGGACCTACCACCTGGGAGGTCACTCAGCATTATCCGCTGCAGCTAACCTGATAATGCTGAGCTCCTTGATTGTAGTAAACAAATCTTCTTCTGACAGCTGAAGCGAAGTTTGTCAGGAGTGCTCCCCCTCCCACTGCCTTACGTCGCGCCTAGGCAGCCAAAGTGGTGTGTGTGAGATCTCTCACCAAGGCAAGAAAACAGCAGACGATTCCCCCTTTTCACAAACCCCCCTCCCCTATGAGTCTCTGCAGCTCCGATCAGAAGACACAGGAGATGGAGTGAAGAGGGGAGGAGAGGGGGGTCAGTGTGAGCGGAAGTGTGCAGATGCCAGGAGCCAAGATGCTAGAATGCCTTCTGCAAGCAAGTGAAGACAGTTTAGTGTGGGGTTTTTTTGTGCAGCAGTTTCCCAGCATCTGAACTGCTGGCAGGTGAGTATTGTGTCTGTTTAATGTATGTCTGGTTTTTTTTTTTGAGTGTAAAACCGCTTTAATATTACATTGAATCCCACATTGTCATCTTCTTTTTTGAAATTGTACTACCTTCCATTAGGTCCACCCAAGATCTTCTTTGTTGCCCCCAGTCTTGATCTGATGCCATGTTACACACAAGTAAATGTCCTGTGTTACATTTTGTTTTTTGTGTACGGGTAATTCGTTTGTGTGGAACGGTGACACAGCTCCCAATCTTGCCATTAGGCCATCCAATTATCTTATTTGTTGTCTCTACAGTACACAATCTTGCTCATGATCAGATGCCGTGTCATTGGGCAGCATTACATACAAGATAATACCCAAGATCCTGTCACTCAAGTGAGTGGAATAATAACATCAAAATCATGCTCATGACTCATTTGGTCCTCCAACCATATTATCTGTCCCCTCTAATGGCATATCCCCAATTGTGTTCTGTGAAAACACAAGATCAGATGCTATGTCAGGCAGAATTACACACAAACAAATCACCCTAGATCTTGTTCTATGCATAGGGGTAAGTTGCTTCTGTGGAATGATGACACTTCTCCAGGCTTGCTAATCGGTACTCAAAACATCTTCTTTGTCATCTCTAATAGCGGAATCCCCAATACAAGGTCAGATGCCGAGTCATTACACAAAAGTAAATGCCTTGCTGCTGAATTGTGTTCTATACATAGTAGTGATTTACTTTTGTGGAATAATGACACATTTCTAATCTTGCTCATGAGCCATTTGATCCTCCAATCATCTTCTTTGTTGTACCTAATGGCGTATTCCCAATCGTGTTCTGTTAATTCACAAGATCAGATGATGTGTCATAAGGCAACATTACAAACAAAGAAATGCCCTGGTGCTAAATCTTGTTCTATGCATAGGGCTAATTTAGTTGTGTAGAATGATGACACATGTCCAATATTGTTTATGAACCTTTTGGTTCTCAAACTACCTTCTTAGTTGTTACTAATAGCCTTCCACTTAAGTAGATCTTTCCCAGGAGAAATGTGACTTTTCTCAAAAGTCAAAATCATCCTATGGAATTTCTACCTATCGAAAGTCGGAATTTTGACTAATATCTATTTATTTGTTTTGTCTGCTTCTAATCTGATGAGCTGACCAAGATAAGTTCCTTACTTGTGTTGAATTCTGCAGTGTCCAGGAATATAGGACCTTGGTATCCCAGGTAGTGTTGAGCTTGAATATTCGAATTGCAAATATATTCAATGAGAATTCCCAAATTTAACGAATATGGCGGCGGATATTCACATTTTGTAATATTCAGGATATTATACATTGGGAAGCTAATGGCCGTGAATTGCGATTTTATATTCGCAATGCGAAAATAAATACCACATGTGACCATTCATTTTGAAGGCAATTAGAATTGCATATATATTTTCTCAATGCGTGGCCATACACCAGAATCACGATTATCGAATTGAATATTAGTAGAAAATATTGCAAATTCTAATATTGCCTATGCCGCTCATCACTAATCCCAGGATTACCTATACATAACCTGTGCCAAAGTGATGAAAAAAGAAAGAGGTAGACATGTTTGGAAAGAAAAGCATTCTATTAACCTACCATTAAATAAATTCTAACAAGTGGTAAGCTGTAATATATGTTTTATTGGATTTAGAGTTAAAAGGCATTTTAGAATTGTATCAACTATAGATTCGATCAGGATGTTTGATATTTTGATGGAATATCGATTGTGCCTATATCCATTGTATACACTGTACTCTACTCTGTATTTTCGTTTGATTGTACTGGAACAAAATTGCATTCAATATTGAACAAGAAATAGCCTCATTCAAATATATAAGATCTAACAAAAATTATCGAATGAAACAATAATACCTTCGATTTACATTAGTTTTTTTACAAGATAGATGAAAATTTACCAACATGTCTGATCAGCCTTCGAAAGATTTTTTGTTCGATATTGTTGACTTTTGTTCAATGTTGATCCAATAAAACTATTGTACGGTTTTAGACTTTTGTTCAAACTATTAAAAAAATCTATCTTTTTGAGTCTATTGAATAAAAAAAAAATAGACCCATGTATTCCCACCTTTACTGCATGCACTATTTACTGTGACACTATTGGAGGAAAGAAGGCACAAAGGACTGTGATCTGCTGTTCCTCCATTATTCAATCAGTCTTTACCAGACTGCATTTCTTGACAACATGCAGAGTATTTAA
The DNA here is from genome assembly GCA_036250615.1 of Ptychadena robeensis. Taxonomy (NCBI): domain Eukaryota; kingdom Metazoa; phylum Chordata; class Amphibia; order Anura; family Ptychadenidae; genus Ptychadena; species Ptychadena robeensis. The sequence goes on along the minus strand of CM070042.1, from coordinate 39,842,763 downwards.
TGGTCAGGACCTGGCTATAATTTCAGTATTACAAAACTGGCTTAACATAAATACACATTTTTTTGGCATGTAAGGCATTTCACACATCTATTTCAAATGTGTATGTAGTCATATGCCTACACATACACTTTAATGTTTTGATTGAGCTTGTGCCTGCTTGAGTGAGATGCACTGAGCTGACAGCTTGGCTACAACACTAAAGTAAGACTTTCTTAGAATGAAGTCACAGGAGGTACATGGAAATATTTACACTTGGCTGCAGATAGAATTAATTCATTATAATTGTTCAGTGGTTGTCAACTTACTAAATATAGGGTGCTTTAGCTGTAGGCCACTCAATATGTAATATCATGTGCTGTCAAACCAGAGCTCCAGTCACTAAAAGAAATATACAAAACACTTTTCCAAATAAACATAGGCCCAGCAATGAACAATAGTGTTCAAATTGTAAGTAGAGGTGGTCATGAAGTTTCGCGTTTATTTGGGAGTTATTTGCAAAGTGCCTGAAAAAGTACGGGAAACATATTGCAAATTTAGTATCTAGCAAATGCAATATTCTGCATAAATTAAGTTAAACATTTTCATTCCGAAACAATTTCAAATTGACGTTGAACTTAATTTATGCAAAAAAATTGCGCTAGAGCAATACTTTTTTATGCAAGATTTCCACAACCCTTCCCTACATATATTGATTGATAGTGATAATGCCTTGTTTAGGGGCTTTGAAAAAAATGCACAAAATCAGCTAATTGAAACTTTCCTCCATCTCTATTTGTAAGTAAAAAGGTTTCTTTCATTCTGAAGAGGAAAATCGGTGGCAGACCAAGAGGGGTACACTTCTTTGGATGTCCATGTGGACCTTTTATGCTGCTTTACCGGTTGTATATCATTCGAATTTGCTAACACAAATATAAAGATTTGGAGAATGCTCTTGATCAAAGTAAAATATAATTGTTTTTGAACTACTTTATTTCCATTTTTTTTATGTTTGGCTTAATTGTTCCTATGATGAAGTCTCTAAAAAAAAAGCCTACTGAACCAGATTTTAAGCTCCCAAGCTGTTGAGGCAAACCCAGTTCGTTTGGTGTTAGGAATTGTCTCAACCGCTTCTGTAACTAGGATCGGAAAAACCTGATTGAAGGCTGTGGCAGGTTCCGTAACTGCCCCTTTGGAGGGAGCGCACCATAGACCTCCATTGTAACAGAGGGGCGTAGCCAACGTGGACAGGGAAGGGTAGTAAACTCAAGATGAATTACAAACAGCGTGGTAGGGGCTGATTGCTTGGCAGCCCAAGATAGTATTTTGAATTCAATGTCCCATGCATTAGCATATGGTTCTTTCTTCATTATATCATTACACGATTACAGGGAGTGCAGAATTATTAGGCAAATGAGTATTTTGACCACATCATCCTC
>CM070042.1:39796271-39834575 GCA_036250615.1 Ptychadena robeensis | reverse complement strand
ATTTCTCCAAGAATATTTTGTGCCTTAAAAGCCCCACACTTTGTCCCTATCGTTCTGCTATGTTCTGTCCAATTTTGGAAAAGGGGTGTGGCACTTCCAGTCATGGAATCTAGTGTATCCTACAGTATAATATCTAATCTAATCTATGGGGGTAATTAATTTCTTGCTGTTGTTTATAATAAATGGCTTTAGCCGACCAGTTACCACAATTGAAAGAAACGTTTTTGTGTTCATATTCTCTGAAAAATGGTAAAGTGATCATAAACGCCGCCCAGGTATATACACTTATGAGCACAGCTGGATTGTGGAGTTTCTTTATTGTTACACCAAGGTATATACCTTATCTGCATATGGAAAATAAAGTCACAATGCTGGCTGTGCATAATTATAACTGCATTGACAAAAGTCTAAGCACTTTTTATTTCCTTTTTACAAAAAAAATCAATACAAATATACACTATTTTAGCCATAAACAACCGCAATCTATTGCTCAATTCAATTTCCTACCTAGTAATTGCTCTGTGCTCTCATGTATGGATAGTCCAGGTTTGCAACATTTGCCTTTAAAAGTATTGTTTTGGTTTCCCAAATGCAATATAAAAAAAGCATTGAGACAGAAGAAATGTTTAGTCCCACGTGCATTACTAAATGTAGAACTAGAACTGTAGGCAGATATAAAACAATATTTCTTAATCTAGTTAACTCAAACTAGTAGAGCAAGATGGTGAAACGGTCAGTTGAGGTGCTTCATACCTCAATTGAAGACTTACCATGACCAGGGTAGTTACACGGCCCATAAGCCATCTAAGGCTTTTCAGACCTCCTATGCAAAACCACATAAACCCAAACCTTATTTTATTATGTAACGGACCAGGAATTTTTCTTTACAATTTAAAGGCCAAAGAGTCCTTGTTCTTAACAAAATGCAATATGACAATTGTTGACCCAAATGACCATAGAACAACTCCCTAAGGGGCCCCCTCTGCACTTTAAAACCAATGACACTGTCCACATTCACCGCTAGAGCCATTATGAAGAATACAGGCAGGGAGGTGAAAACGTTTCCCATCGCTGCTATCTGACAACTGACTGAAGAAACACCCAATCAGACAATCCTGGAACCTCACCTATCTTCAGCTTTGCTGCCCAATCGGGTAGTAAATTACCCATTTAACACATTGCTTTCTGTCTCCCTGTCAGAAAGTTGGTTATTGGTTGGCTTAGCTTAGTGAATCTGTTTACATCATGTATAAAAGGGGAAAAACCATGAACAAGCATATATATACACCATCACACCCAGGACCTTCCAAAACTCTGAACATTTTATTCTTACATGATCATTTAATTTTAGGGGCCCATTGGAACCCTTCATGTGTGGAGGCCAGTTGCTGGCAACCATGACAAAATGAAACCTCATCCTATGTGGCAGGAGTTAATGAGTCTATAAAGTCAAAAAAGAGCACATCCTAATAATTTTAACATTTCAGACATACAATTTCAAGCAAAGGCATTTAACTGCTGGCCTGTAGTTTTGGACCTTGGAAGGTCTTCTACTTTAATATTTCACTGACATACTCTCGGCCATTACAAGCATCCTTAAAGTATCTATTTTTAAATTGATGATTTATATATTACTTACTTAAGCTGTGGAAATTGTAGTTGAGCCCTAAAATATTCAAGATTAATTGCCAAATTCAGTAATAACTCAAAAACCAAAGAGGACAAAGTGATCCAATAGATATACCTTATCCAAATTTATGCTTGGAACTTACATTTTATATGTCTTTATAATATTTCTGCCAGTTCGTGTGGGTATACATGTGCTCTGAATCTCAACAGCTTGAATAACAAAGAACGCTAAAGCTTCAAAAGACTACATATAAAGATGTATTGGCTTTGAGAAAAGGGAGACATACAAACGATTGACTACTTGCTATTTGTACAGCCTGAAAAATATTAGCCTTTCAACAAGTAAACAGAAGTTTTCAGACAGGATATTATTAATCTAACTTGTAAGAGGGGCCTTCTACAACAATTCTGGCTATGTTCGGTATACCGTAAATGTTTTGAACAGAGCATGTACCTTGACTCACAGTTTTATATGCAGCCTTGAGTCTTGTGTGCCTCCAACTATACTGATTACATCGGTTATTCTGCTCTATAATATAAAACCTTAAGAAGGCATTAGGCATGCAGGGGAGGACTGGTCGGATGGACACTTTAACCCTAGGCTGACACCTAATACAATATTCTGAGCTGTTAAATCAGAGTAAAGCTTTTTTTTTATCATACAGACATACCGATCATAGTGGTACATAAAGCCATTGACCAAAGATCTACCTTATGTCTACCTGTCCCCATTTAGACCTGCAACTACTTTACATTGGAAATCGTTCCATTATTGACTCGCATTGTGGCTCTAAAATGTCATGTAGTCAACTTATGCAGGCCCTATAGGTGGAAGATGTTTTTCAATAAATTTGTCTACCTTTTTATGAGGCTCTATTGTTTTAAAATGAACTAAAAGCTAATTTATTGATCAAGAGTAGTTTGTGTGTTTGTGATTAGCACACTGTGGAACACTATATGGACACCTGACCATCACACCTACTCCTATTAGACCTTGATGGACATACAATTCGAAGCCTCTTCAGGGAAGGTTTTCCATAAGATTTGGAGAGTGTGTCTGTGGAAATACCCACTTATGATCAAGGTGGCGGAGATTCGGCAGGTAAACGGAGACACTCAATCATCCACATTTGAAAAGTCTGCACACCAGAGATAAAATTCTTCTTTATTGTTCCAAAATTCCATTAGTACATACACAGCTTACACGATACAATGTCCCTTTGGGGGTCCGCACCTCTAATGCATTTCACTCAATTTATGTGGAGCTTATTTCAAATGTGGATGATTGCTTGGACTGAGCCTTGGAGACGGGGCATGAACTAATCCAGCACCTGGAGTTCCAATCAATACCAGACCAGTTGTCTCAGAGTGAGGTAGAGTGCAACACTGTGAGAACTGCGGAGAGTACGGGTCTCAAATATATTTAGAACTAAACAAAGACACTGTATGTATTAGTGGCTATTTTGTTTTGGATTCAGCATCACCCTTCCTTTCCTTTGTTGTCATACAAAATTTTATTGTGTTAATTCCTCCTGTATTCCTTGTGTTTCTTGTTACTCTTATATTGAAAATGTTTCATTTCTGTATTCTATTTGTTATTGTTTGTTGTTACTTTGTCACAGTATTGGCGGATCCTTGGCAGTGCAGATGAAGAGATTTGTGGTAAATGACATGGGATGACATGCTGCTTGGAGGACAGCCATCAGATTAGATAACTTTGAGCTCTTTCAAAAGACAATGACACATATATTGGAATGTTTTCAATGGTAATATGGAGTTTTGTTTGGAAGTACCAATTGAGCTGTTAAGGCAACAATTGTATAGGTGGTGTGGTTTAGTTATTACACGAGATGTGAAGGGACACTGCTTGATAAAAGGTTTTTTATGGCTGTTAACAATTTGTATATGCAGTTTTATATCTACTTATATGTACAAAATTTTGGTCATGTTTTATTTGGGGGGATATGTGAACAAGGTGGGTGGGGGGCACATGGTTCTGTTGTTTTACCAGGCCTTTCCTATTTAACCAAAAGAACATTGGTGAAGCCAAGCATTAATATTCAGCGAGATGCCCTGGACTGCAATTTGTGTTTTAGTTCATCCCTAAGCTGTTTAGTAGTGTTTAATAGAGATGATCTCGAATGTACCTCCATACCAGACTTATCCTACCATGACTTTATTGATCTGGCTTTGTGCTCAAAAGCATAGTCGTGATTGAACAAAAAGTTCCTTTCCCAAACTGCTGCTGGAAGCTCAGAGTTTAAAAAAAGTCTTTGTTTTCTGTCATGGGTCATGCTAGGCTCGTATTAACTTTAGGACTTCCTCAACGCATTTCGCTCTACACATCTGGGCTTTCTCAGGAGGGAAACAGTCCCAGAGATCAATAGGTAATTTTGTTACTGCCATTCATAAGTATGGAGTATAGGTCTACAACTATGACACCCCAGACACTCCAGGATCCCAGACCCAACAGGTTAGAGTAATCTGATATCCACAAATGGGCTTGGTGACTGATAAGTATATATGGTCTAGCCCAAAGGAGGGGGGGGCCTGGCCAATAGGGGTACATAGACACCCTACCAACAGGGTATCCAAAGTAGTAACCACAGATAGTGAAAATGAAAGATCTCCTAAACCTTTAGGAAGATTGTCTAGGTCTAGGGCCCAGGTGCCCAACCTGCGGCCCAGGGGCCGCATGCAGCCCTTTGGGCGTTCCTTGGCGGCCCCCTGGTCTTCCACTTGTGGCCCCTGAAACCCAACTGTTAATGCATAGGGCATAGGAACTCACCTGTCCTCGCCCAGGATCTTCTTTGGTAAGGAAGAGGAGAAGAGGGACTTGCTCTGGCTGAGCACATGAAATACAGCGACAGCGCAAGTCCCTCACCTCTCCTCCGTTTCCTGCTCTAAGATTATCCCATCCCACCAACAAAAGGGGGATTATTGTATGTGGCATATAACCTCAGAATAAGGGCATATAACTTTTGAATCAAAGGTTATGTGCCCAATAGATCTCATCAAAGGCTTTGATGATATCTATGAGGCACATAACCTTTGACGATGTATATGACTGAAAATGTGCATTACCACACTACAGTGTTAACGAATGCTTGAAGTATTCCAAAACAAGTTTTGTTATTTAAAAATGAAAAATAATGTATTCTAGCTATGCCTGCTGTCACTTCTTTATTAGAAATAGCTTATACAAGTCAGTATAGATTGAAAATTTTATGTGCGACCCTTTAGTCATGCCGAGGGCCGCACTTGTGGCCCTCCATATCAACTCAGTTGCCCCCCACTGGTCTAGGGACAACATACTTAAATACTAATGGCAATAGTTACAGTATATATAAAACATAATGAAAAGCATGGGCAGCAACTCATCACATACAGACTAATCATCTCTTTAGCATACATGTCCTTTTGCCTATAGACACCATAAAAATTGAAATCATGTAGCTTAAGGTGGGCTTACACGTGTAGATTTTTTCGTTCGATCAATGAAGAACATATGATTGTTTGTTGATTGAACAAAAATAGAGAATGGCCAATTTGTTCAATGGATACATTTTGTTCGACCTCGAACACAAAATTGTTTGAAAGTTCATCGAACATGTTGGTAAATTTTTATCTCTGTCATTGTCATTTCTAATGTGTTTTCATTCGATATCGGCAATGAACAAATGAAAAATCTAGTGTTACAGTCAATAAATCGAACCACATCGAACAAAAAATCTAATTGGCAGTTGATTGAAGTAAAAATCTACACGTGTAAACCCATCTTTAGCCTAAATGGTGTCATTGTCACTTTCTTTGGCAAGAATGCTAATTAGAAAGAAAATGATGATAACCAACGATGTGGTAGATCTATTTACAGTGTAGAACATGGGCCAGTGAATATGACAGTCACCAGGAATATGGCATGCTCTTTGCAAGTAGTAGTTATGAGTTTCTCACAGATCATTGAGTCTTAATCTAGAAAACGGCTCACTTTGGCTGATTTGCTGCAGAATCTTTGTCACTATGGAAAAGTAGACATTGGAGACAGGGACCTAAGTAGTTATTACTTTTAGTTTCACACTCATTCATGAAGCTTCCAGCCACCCACTCATTAACACAATTTTGCACACACCAATAAACCACATCGCCTAACAAAAACCAGAGAGAGAGAGAGAGAGAGAGAGAGAGAGAGAGAGAGAGAGAGAGGAAGAAAGAACAAGATCCATTCACTAGAGAAAAGCATTTTTCTACATGAATAATCCTTATAGCCACCCACTCTAACAAAGAAAGTATTCATTATATTAAAACAGTGCTGCAGCCAGAAGTAAATGCATGGGATAGTTGCAATATACATGAATCATTTCCCCAAATGCACATATCTAGGGGACTGTGAGATTACATTTTTAATGAATATCTTCAGCTTCAAGTAAACATTTGAGCCATTATTTAAAAAATGAATATGGGAAAAAGATCCAATGAATATGAATGGTCTGTGATGTTTGTTATCTCTGCTATCTTTTCCAAAACTTCCATGTAAACAAAACCTGTTTAGGGCTCGTTTACATGGTTAACGACCAATTAACTGACCGGCGAACATGACATTAGGTTCCACCAGGAACACCGACAGTGTAAATGTAGCTTTAAGTGATAGCTGTGTGATTCTCTGGCGTCATCACGCTGCAGCCGAGCACTTAAAGGATCGGAGCACACCCTTTGTGCTGGATTGGTTGTTCCAGGTGGGCAGCTGCAATCCACATACGTATATACGTATGGGCTTTAGGTGGTGAGCAACTCAGCATAGGCCTATATGCAAGGAGTTTGTGTGTTCTTCCCATGTCTGCGTGGGTTTCCTCCAGATACTCAGGTTTTTGTTCACACCAAAGGCATATTTAAAAATCTTCTGAACTTTTATTGGTATATAGTAAGATCCAGTTTGAAACACGTTTCGGGGCTTATCAAGGCCACTTCATCAGGGTCATAGGATATATCGGTATGCAATCTCCTTGTGCTTAGAATGGTAAGCTGTTTGTGCCAATCCCAAGCTGATTCAAATTAAAACCCCCAAAAAACACTCTACATTTCCTCACGGTTGTTGGTTCATGAGCATACTGCCCATGCCCCAACAGCCGAAAGAGTAAGTACAAAGAACCTGTCTCACTTAAATCATGAATCAAAATAGCTGTTGGAAATTGAGGATTTAACCCCCTTCCTTCTTTTTCTATTCAATATTGCTCACTGTGAGAACCTGGGACTTAGGACCAGGATATAGGCAGAGGACCCAAACTTTTTTGGTTTATTGGCTTTCCCCAACAAAAATTGCTTTAGATTGTATAAGTAACATATATTTGACTATGGAAGGGACATTAGATTGTGAGCTCCTTTGAGTGACAGTAAGTGTTATATAACTATGTTCTATGTAAATACTGTGTAATATGTCAGCACTCTAAATATACAAGTAAATAATAATGATCAAACTAAGGTATCTGGAAAGGACTCAGATTTGTTGGACAACAGGTGAACTGGAAACTGGTCAAGATTAAGGCTATATTCACACAATCCATCAAGAACAACCCTTTTTGCTGCTGCTTCTTCCCTTTGACTCATCTCATTTGCAAGGTGGTTGCCTATAGTCATAACATGAGGGTAGTTGGAGTTAATTTGCATGCCAGCACAATGTATGTCACATAGTGGCACAGTTTCAGCAGTATATAGAGTATCTGAGAGAGTCACATCACAATGACTTGATGACTTACAATGATTTGCACCTACCAAAAGTAGTCCAAGGAAGGACAACTGGTAAAGCTATTGAGACCCCAAATTTAATTTATGTGTGTGGATCCCATAGAAGGACGTCTATAACATAAATTGCTTAAAACATTCCATGATAGCCATGTACAAGCTAGGGTTATAAAGAGCGCGGATGGGGGAGAAGTAAAGATAATCTGCTACTCTGCCCTAAGCAAAGTCAAGTGCATTGGTGGTGAACTTCAATTCAACTCCAAGTTTCCTTTCTACATTGGGCAAATATTGTGCAGAGCGAACCTTGTGAAACTTCCAACTCATTTTAGCTAATTCAATATTCAAAATTCAATAACACCATCAGAGGGATTCAATAAAATAAAATTGTGAAATGTTAATGCAGTCTTAACTGGCTGCAAACAATCTGAGAATGCAAGTGATACATCAAGAGCCAAGATTTCCCGCTGACTGCTCCTGTTGGCAAATTCGCTACTCGTTATACAAATTCACACTTTTTGTTCAGTGGGCTCATTACTGTTTCTCTAGTATGTTTGCTTCTAATGTACACTTGGTGTACTCACAACTTGCTACAATCCAAATTTCTGAATGTTCAATGATTCTATAATAAATTATAGCTCAATTCAGAATTTTATATATTTCAAAATACTAAATTGTTGCTCAGTACCGAGATCTCTGAATGAAGTAGTAACCAAACCAAAGTAGCATTTACAGTTCAATGTAGTACACTTAGATTGTGACACAAACTTAATGTTAAGTCAGTAAATATATTTTAACCATGCACTCAGTTACCTCTGTAGATGCAAGTACTCTGGAGCAGTTCATGATTTAAGTTCACAATATTTAACCAATTTAAGTCTTCAGGAGTAAAGAACCTCTTTCCAAATTCCTCCCTGGTGGGATTTTTTTTACTAGTATGAAAAATTATAGACCATGTCATGCACCTGTGACATAGGTTGCAAGGACATGGGAAATTTATGCTAGGCAGGCATCAGTGGAGGACTCTGTAGGCAGCCTCAGTCTTTATGTTGCAAGGTCGATCCGGCACAACATTCGCAAAATATTGTAAAATTAACGAATTAACGAATATATTTCAATTTTAAATATTCATGCTCAACACGACACAAATTATTTCTTGAGACAAGCTTTTATAAGACAGACAACTTGAACGCTCTCTTTCTCTAAGGAGAGTTGAAAAATTCAGCGCTTCCTCTGTAAACTTTAAAGATGGATTGCATCAAAGGGCCTGCAGCTACATCAGGTCAGTAAGGGGTTGGATAGAGCCAATTTATTGTTTGCTTACAATGTCTGCATATCTAAATGTTTAACCAACTGGACGTTACAGGCTTTATGTGCCATATTTTCTGGCTGTACGGGCAATTGCGACATACACACTGTATGTCGCCATGATTCCCTGCCCCTACCCCCACCTCTCTACACCAGTGGTTCCCAAAATCTCCTTGCAGGGCCCCCCTTTTCTATTTAGGGACATGATCGAGCCCCCCCCCCCATTCAAACACAGGTTAAGAATGAGGGTCAGGGCCTCCCCTGGAATACCTTTGCACCCCCCAGGGGGCCCACCCCCCAGTTTGAGAACCACTGCTCTACAAATAGCCGGTTTCATCAAGACGCCGGGTATGTGGTTAAGAATAAACTGAGCACGTACTGGCTTTGGACATAACACTAGGGAGGATAATGCACAACCATAGGTTTGATTTAAACTGGGAGTATCATATAGCTTCATATAAATCTCCAATTGCACAACAAAGAGTTCAATGTTAAGGTAACTATACACAGGTCAAATACAAACCGATCGAAATACCTAGAAGAATTGGTCAGATACTTAATCGATCGATTGAAATTTACTGTTATGTTTTCGATCGATTTTTTTGTCCGATATCGATCACTTTGGGTCAATCATACCAGGTGGGCAGGAATCGAATCCCGTTTGATCAATGCCAACAGATCGAAAAAAAAATGCGTGTCCCTTAAAAGCCAACCAGAGGTGAAGACAAACTTAAATATGTATGTTTGGGATATTTGCTTAGGACAGGTTGCCATGAACTTCTGTGGTAATAGAGAATACTAATGTGCATTGTTCCAGGAATCTCAGCCCCACTAATGCAGTTTTTCTCATGAGCTCCTCAGAAGCTTGTTGGGGACACATTTTCACCTACTTTACACATCAGCATAACCTTACACTGATTCCAAAAGTTATAGCTAAAAGTTGTAGATGAAAAAGAAAAGTATTGAAAGCCTTGCTAGTTTATTATGCAAGCTAAATGCAATTCTGGTAAGAATACAGCCATAGGGCTTGTGCCTACTGCATAGAAATCCCCACGTTTGACACAGGCCGATTTCAGCACAGATTCAACCTGTTCCATTTGTTTAAATGAGACAGGATCCACTGCCACACCGGCAATGCTTTGTTTTAAATATGGGGCCCTGTGTTGTTATTGTGGTGACACTGGGCAGTGCTGTCAATGATGCAGAAAAACTATTTGGGGCATTTTTTCTGCGCTCTTTCTTTCAATGAAAACGACATTGCCATTAGGGCTATGTTCCCACTTGAGCGATTCCAATGCCGCTGGCTCCCGCGATTTAAATAATGGCTGTGAGATTGCAGCCAGGAAGTGGGGGGGGGGGGGGGGGGAACATATTGCGCCTCCTCGTCTGATCAAGCCCATAGGGAGTGAATGGGTGCAGTTGAAATGACACACGATTTTAAACTGTGCCCATTTATGTCTATGGCCGTGTTTTCCGCACAAGATTAAAATCGTGTCGGCCCGCGGCTGCCTGTGTTGGAACATAGCTTAATGCATCCTAAAATGTGGCCAATCTGTTAGCAATCTGTGTGAAGCCTGGTGGGCTGGACACAAGCCCTTAAGGTTCCCATACACGGGTCGATACCCATTCGATTGACGACCGATCTCAGCCTGGTGACGTCATCATGCTGCTATAGATGATTTCTCCATCGAATGGCAAATCGATGCATGCCACTTGGGTGATCGATTCCCATTCAATACTTTGGATGGGGACACTAGGGATCAAACGGGATTTACGGACATGTCCGTTATACTTGATTGACCTCCCGATCAATTCCGTTTGAAGAAAGGGTTGTTGCGTTCTAACGCAAAATCGATACATGTATGGCTAGCTTAAGTTGTCAGTGAAGCATTTGCACTTAGTGGAAAGTCAGTTCTCACAAGGTGGCAGCTCTAAAATTTTGGATTTCTTATCTTTGTCTGTTTCAGTAACATTATCCTCTATAACAAAAGAAGCTATAAACTTCTTTGGGGACACATATACCAATAACAACTTTTAACCTTTTTCTATTTTAATAAAACCTAAAACAATTCCTTAACCTACCATCCACATGAAATACATACATTAAATTGTATGTAAAGCCTTTTGATGACATACCTAAGAGTCTGAAAATGTACAGTCACAGTCAAAGCAGGAACATGACAATAATAAAAGCTCCCCAAGGCTTCTAAAGAGTGGAAAGAAGCTTTAGAAAGGGAGGATTTCTAAAGTTTGAAAACCACTAGTTTAATCTGTGGTCCCAACAGCCCTGATAACAGATAGAAGAAACATTCTGCAAGTGGCATTGCAGACAAATACCTTAAATAATGACTGCGTCAGGGGACCCATAGTGTGCACCATTTTTGATTTATCAAGGACAAGGCATTGGGTTACTTAGTGATTGGATACGTCAAATGTACGAGGCGCACAGCCTAGTACAACACAGAAGGGTACTGTAAATGGTTCAATAATATGAAAAAAAAACTAAACAAAATACTCACATTAAAGGAAGTTTACAAGGATTGATCTTTCTCTCTGGTTGACAAAGAGCCTCTGTTCGAAACGTGTCCCATTGTTCCTGTTGAGCCCTCCAGCATCTTTAAGCAGGAAGTGATCTCATCCCTAACCAGGAAGTGATGTCATCCTGAAAAGCACATGGCCCTGAGAGATCAATTCTGTAAACCTCCTTTAATGTGAGTATATGGTCTTCTGTTTTATCTATTCTTTTCATATTAATTAATAATTTACAGTACCTTACTTTGTTGTACTAGGTTGTGCATGTCCTTGTTCCTATTTGCCTGTTACAGGGGAGCCACATGCCTCCATTTTGAGAGCTGCACACCTACATGCAACTTAATTGCCCACCCCTCATAATGACTAAATTTTACTCTGTGATCTTTGCCCAGGCCCCATACACCCACTGAGGGCCCTTCTGGCCACTGATATCACTGCTGACAGTTGTGCGCAACTATTTATTATCTTTCTTAGGTTCTTAGTAATGGATAGCATGTCTTACCTTACTGGATAAGCCCCTCTCTTTCCTTCCTGACTGATGAGATCACTCACTATATACTAATAAATACAAACTTAGCCTCGGGTCTTGCATATGTTATTCTACTCAGGACATCCCCATTCATTAACCCTGCAAATCATTAATGAGCTGTACCGAGTGTCACAGAATCCAGACACGTGGGAATCCACACGCATTCATCCCTACAGCAATCTCTCTGCCTTTCTCAATACAAGGAAGGATATGGAAAGTGTTTAATGGGATGAGCCGAACAGCCGATGTTCCAGCCTGTATTTTTTTCATAACTTATAAATAAATAGGACCCTGACCTACTGTACTGGCCGTTTCCACTTCCTCTAAATACAGCGGCAGTGTAGCTTATTAAGAAGACACAACATTAAATTATTTTCAGTGAATTATCCGTTACCATTTATCTTAGTAAATGGATATGCCACATTGTAATATGCAAAAATAATTGTGTATTTCGTCAATGCATTGCAGACAGCGGCTGCAGAGCAAGTTACTCCACAGAGTATTATGCTGATAAGGGTTATTAAGCTTGTTTTATTGCAATTCGTAGACAATGTGACTCGGGAAACGCAAACTAGGCCTGACTTTGAGTGTCACGTCATGGGAGGTGGGGGGGTGGGCTGCAGCGCCTTCCGAAAGCATATAAATTAGAGCGATTAGGCGGAAACTTTGCAGCACCTTCAATAACATAGATCAAACAGCTCGATTTTGTAACTCTCACCGGAAAGAGCCCTAAAACATGACATTTAAATGCATGTCAAGGCCTTTAATTCACATGAGCAAGTGTAGCGTCGCTGAGGCAGAACAAAGACATACAAGGGTAGACATTTTGTTGAGGGAAGGATGTTATGTAATCACCGCTTGATGGAAAATACCTGACTGACATCTTGAATTAAAAGGGACATGGATATTGACATTTCTAAGAGGGGGGGGAGGTGTTGTATTTGTTGCATAAATGTCTTAAATGTAAACTGGCATTGCCATGTCATTATGTAAACCGCTTTTTCTGCATTTTACAAAAAAGAAAAGGTGACATGACATGAACTCACACTCTGTAGCTGGGCATAGACGTGCCAATTCCTGCACGATCCGACCGTCGATCTGATGCCATGTGCATTCCCCGCATTCGTTCGGGATCGGGTCGGTAAGGAATCGGGTGCGCCAACCTGCAGGATTGGGCTAAAATCAGCCGTCATTGATCAGACATGATGGATAATTTTGATCCGATCCCATTAGTTCGGCTGGGGATGACTGCCCCCAGCCAAAGTAATGGGCGGCACACAAAGGGTGCTTGCTGATTCTCTGCACTATGGGGTTCCAAAATCGGGTTGGGAGTTGACGGGAAATTGTCCCATCTATTCCCAGCTTTAGTGTGTTTTCATTTTGTGCGTTGTGCACATATGCGTGTGTTTGCATTTTGTTATAATAAAACCACTAAACAGCTGGTTTGCAATAAAAGAGCCCTCCAAAAACTTGTACAAACCACCCCCATGTCATTCTAAGGCTATGTCCCCACTTGAGCAATCTTCTGCGATCTGGGAACAGTCGCTATTTTTTGCAGCCGCTATCGGGCGCGATCAGGGGAGTGTTTTGGGCCATGCCTGATTGTCCCTGATTGCGCCCATAGAAAATGAATGGGGACATGTTAAAAAACGTGTCTAACCATGTCCATGGGTGCGATTGGGTGCAACCGCCCACGGCCTGCAATCAAAAAACTCGGCCATGTTTTAGATCGCGGGCAGAATCACTGCCGCACACCATTATGTCCGGTCATGGCTGTGGGGAAGAGCCCATTCAAATGCATGGGCACGCTCGCCAAAGTGGGGACAAGCCCTAAATGGCAACTACCTGAAAATTGCCCCCGGCTATGCAAAGTATTTGTTTCCTATTTATGATAAAACGCCCTCTAAAAAACAAAACATCTTGCAGGATAAATGTTTAAATATTTATGTTAATCACGTGCAGCTGCTTAGCACGCAGTGGGAGGGCACATGGGCAGTGGTTGTCAAACACTGATGCTAAGGAAGAGATTCCTTCCAACTGTTAACTGTTGGGTTCAAAATATGCATTATTGCGATCGCAAGAGAACAGATAGACATGCTTGTATCATCCCCATGCTGTTCCCCTTATTAAATAGAATCTTGGCATTATATTGAAATCAAGCATGTGTGCAAAGGGACTATAAACAAAGGTATTCCTGTGATGTTGTCCCTTGAGTACTTTCTCGAGCCATTCGTCAACTGCCTCCTGACCACCTACTGACCAGTAATTTGACATTAGGCTTTTACGACAGGATAAAGGAAGGTATTGGCCTTTATTCCAAAGTCACACACACAGCCTACAAGTACGAATATATATATATATTTTGTAAAGTTCAGGGGAAAAGGATCACCAGCACAGCCATATAATGAACAAAACTATGGTTTATTTTTACCAGAAACACAAATTAAATCTTGAAGCATATAAATCATCCGTATTGCATGCACATATTTCCATTGCAGTCAGTGATTACAGCTCACCCATGACACTCAGGAAAACAGTCCAGCCAGCCCTCCCAGGCCTTCCACATGAAACACTGTGCTCAACAGTGTGCGTTGGACTTCACACACCCAGGCTACACACCTGGCCTCTCCGCCACCCCCTCTCTGACATCAGAGCCTTTTCAACCAGCCTTCCTGTCTGGCTGAAAATCAACACCAAATCCTGGAGTGTACCCCGGGTGGAGTGGGAAGGCCCACCCAGTTCCTTCCCTCCCACTCGAGTCTGGGACCCATAAAACTAAACAAATTGCAACCGTGGTTGCCCATATATTTTCCTGGACTCCTTACCCGGAATACATCTGGGACCACAGCCCATAATATGGGGAGATATACTTCCCATCCAGGATCCATCCTTGGGATCCTCTACAATATATATAAATATAATATATATTGAGATCTTCTCACTGACAACCGTCTTCATGAAATTCTAATGGGCAACAGCCCCAGAAAGCAGAATGTCACCGTTTTGGGGCAATAACTTCTCTCTACTGAACCCAGAACTTAACCCCCCTAGCGGTCAGCCCCTACCTCGTTAAAAACGGTGATACGGGCAATTGCAGCAGAGTACAGAGTACTCTGCTTGAATTTCCCACCCTCCCATTGCCCCTGTCCACATCGCTGGTGTCATTTATGACCCATTTGGCCTTATTAATGATGAACCCCAGAAATATAGAGAATAGCCACAGCTTTCCAGGGGTATATAAGGTTTTCCCGATGTCCGTTCCTGTAGCAGTTGAGACAAACCCAAACCCTTAACAAACTGGGTTTGTCTCAACCGCTAGGGAGGTTAAAAAAGGTTTTGCCTAAGAAAAAATTTTAGTACAGAGTTGCAAAATATAAAACCAAAGAGACTTACTTGAATCCACCAAACCAAAAATGTCAACCTCTTACCATACCCTCTATTTATCAATTTTTTAAATTTTATATATTTTAACCCCCATAGCAGTGATCAGGGTAGATTACAAATTGTGGTAACTTACCTCCTAATATAACAGACAAGGTTCTTCCGTCCACCGGTTCTGCCATGTTGGCATCCTCCAGGCTTTTTGCTGGGGGACCTCCCTGCCATCAGTGACGATGGAGGGAATGTGAAAAAGAGGACAGAAAATATGAATAGATTACATTGTAATTCGTTTGTATTTTTGGTATCGCTTTGGGAAGTGGTTTCCCTAAATATTCTTTGAAGTGTATTTAAGTAGAGATGGTAATATAAAGGTCTAGTGCTCCGGGATTTTGACCCCACCACCCATTTTCTTGCGATAACCTGTCTGGGATAGCTCCTGTGAGATTTTCTTGGAGCTCTGTTCATAGAAATTTCCTCAGGAATCCCTAAGTAATAGCTGTCTACCGCTATATACTATGCAGTTTGCACCGACTTATACTGCAGAACATCTCCTGCAGGCTATGAACTCCTCTATCTCTAGTCCTAGTAATGAAAATAAAGAGATTGTGAATGGAATAAGGCACAGAAGAATGAGACTTTCTTTGGCTAGTAATGTGGTTTTTGCGGTCTTAAATTAATAAACCACGTCTACATGGCTCAAATATGTAGCCAAATGTTATTTTCTTTGTTTTGGATAAAAAATGTTGTTTGACATTCCACTTGAGATTTACGGTAATTCACATTGCAATATTCATCAACAGGGCCAGAACTATACTTTGTTCTCTAGATCACCCACTTTATGCTATATCAACAAACATCCATTCCATAACACATACACCCACAGCACACATTCAATAGTCCATATATACATGAAGTAATAGTCATAGAAATCATGAATTTAAAATTTTTAACCTAAACAATAAAACTGCACATAGGGTGTGACAGCAAAAAAAGGGGTCAATAACGTAAGAAGTACTTTATGGTTTATAGTTTATGTATTTTTTTACTTAAAGTATGAATTAACCTAATTAACTCATGTTAACATTTCACTATTGAGTGATGAGCAGCATAGGCAATATTCGAATTCATGAAATTTCGCAAATTATTCTCCAAATATTCTAAGCAAATTTGAAAATTAGAGATCTCCTGTCATTTACTTTTTGCGAATATTGCCACTCCCTCAGGGAGTAGTTTAGATAACACCCCCATGTCTATTGGGCGAAAGCCCAGAAACCCACTGGAGAACACCCATGTCACATTCGCCGGGCCATTGCACTAATCGCTCTGCTCGTGTAAATGAGCCCAAAATGTGTCCCCAGAAATGCAATTAGTTACTTCAATGAAAACATCCTTGGAGTCACAATCAATATAGGAATTACATAACTAGCAACTTATCTAGAAAGATACAGTTGGCCCTCTGTCTTGGCATGTACTTTACTTAATCTCCCTGCTACTATTTATACAGTGTCTTACTCCTTTATCCAACATGCTGTGGTGTGTGTAAAAGTAACTAGAAATGTTTTGCAGTGCTAGATTGGCCACTGTATGGCCACTGTCATACAACATAAATGGAAGCTACAAAAGAACATACTTGCAAAGGGAAGAGGAAGATGGAATATTGCCTTAGCATACATTTAAAATTGTCTAAGCCAGGGGTCTGCAACCATTGCTTATGGAGACGTATGCGGCTCTTCAGCTTCCTTGTTGTGGCTGCTGGCAATCCTCCTCCCACCAGTGAATACACACTGGAAGGTAGAGAAAGATTACTGTCTGCATAAGCAGTTCCTGCTCCTTGACCATACAACAACTCTCTGGCCTACGCAGATATCTGCAGCCAATGATTGCCTTTCCATCTTGACTATGTGGCCTAGTAAAAATTTGACCCTAAACACCAGACATTAAAAGGTTCTAACTGCTTTTGCTCTATTCAAAACAAAAGGTGAATACATTAAAGTTCAATTTGGACGATTGCTGATACAGATTTATTTAACCACATCCTTTAGAGCAACATCTATTATTTGGTCAAGCCTGCTCCTTTCAGCTCTTCGGCGTGCATCATCTTCCATTATTGGCTTCAAACTAATTTAATTTGTACCTAAATGTGACTCCGTGCTTTAACGTCCTTGTAAGCTGTCTTTTCCCTTGTATTTGTTTCCCTTCTAAAGCACCTATATGTGTTCCCAGTATTGTAATTCATTCCTTCTATTGCTCTGTATATTGCTCTGTATCCAGCGGTGATGCATAAAGTTGGACTCAGTAAGTAGAATGACTCATGCTTATATGGCTTCCTAAACCTTTACTGAAAAATAAAACAAAAAAGCACATGCTATTTATGCTCAAAAGGGCTGCTTTGCTGGGAGAGCAAGTTTGAAAATAACTGTTTTCTGAATACCGATCAATTACTCAATAACAATACAAATACCAATTATAAATGCAGTCAAAGGAAGAAAAGAAGCAGGACAGTCAACATATAATGACATTTTTGTTGAAATACTATTTTTTTTTATTATATGCCAAATTTTTTACCAAGTGCCTGTGCTTTAGGGGTGGGCATAGGTGGTGGGAGGGTTTTGTACATATCATTATAAAAGCATGCCATGCCAAGCATCAATAGTTGAATAGACTGAAATGCAATCAATAAATATGTTGCATAATCTGACTTCCTGGTGACCTTTCGTAAAACTAAACTAACCTAATAAACTAGTTTATTTAGCAAAACTCTTCAAAGAACAGTCATAATGTATGATGAATACCCATAACAAGCAAGCTGATTTTATACTTTGTCTTTTTAGAGCCGGCAGAACAATGAATGATTTCAGTCTGCTGTGAATTGCTGCTCTTTGGTCTTTATTTAAATAAGTAAGTCTTTGTTTGAGCAGTTGAGTCCCAGATTACATTATATTTTACAAGGCCGTGTTCTCTCCCAGCTTTACAGTACCTGGCCTGCTTTCCATTCCCATTGCTTTAGATTATATGCTTTTTTCATATTATCAGTAAATATTAAAGGTGAACTCTAGGCGGATATAAAAATTTAATTAATTCAGATCTGTTATCATAAATACATCATGACATTTTTTTTTTATTTACTTAAATTTGAGTTGACATTTGCCTTGCTCTCTACCTTACAGAAGAGCTCATAGAGAGGGAAAAGCAGTACAGGGAGCCAATCTCTTTGATGAAAGGTTTAAGTCTGGTAGGAGAGAGCAGAGTTTAATATCGATTAGTAAAAGTAAAGGAAGGGCTTAGAGCAGTGGTGGGCAACTGAGTTGATATGTAGGGCCACAAGTGCGGCCCTCGGCATCACTTAAGGGCCGCATATAACATTGATTCAGACCGTCCCCCTGTCAACAGATCTCAGCAGGCGGTGGATCAGATCCCGTCAAGCAGTCAAAACCTGACAGCACCCACCCCTCCTCCTGCCCCTGGGTGCTGCGCTCATATGTAGACCTGGATTCCCTGATTAACATTGCCAATTTTACTGATGTAGAACCCCCAAAGCTGATTAGGAAAGCTGGGCCAGTGTGTGATCACTTTACAGGTGAATTGCTATGCCCTATGCATTAACAGTTCGGTTTTGGGGGCCACATGTGCCGAACAATGCTCAAAGGTTGGGCACCTAGGGCTTAGAGCAAGGGAAGCATGACAGAAGTGGAGGGCCCACATGACAGCATTTAAAGCTGGCCATACATGGATAGATGTTTTGCTCGATCCTCCAATCGAATCAATCGATCCTCCAGTCGCCGTGCACGTTCTAATTGAATAATCATTTGTGAATCAAACGCTACCCACATGGAGCGATCGATCCTGTTCCAAGAAAATGTCTGGTGAACAAGGAACAAACATATTGGTAAATCCAACATGTTAAAATGTCCTCAACAGCACATGGATGGTCTTGTTTTGAGTTTTGTTCATACCTGAAAGGTGGTCGATGGTATTTAGAAGAGGGTGAGATTGGGGAATTTCTCACACACCACTCTCCCGCTATTCTAGTTGGTGTCCTTCATGGTTTGGGTCATGTTATGGTTAAAATTAAGTTAAATTAAATTACAATTATAATTAAAATTGTTAAATTAATAATAATAATTTTAATAAATAGCATTATAGTCATTCTAAATCCATGTTGGTGTCAGTGTTATATGTAGTATATGGTTTAGGTCATTTGGCTTGGTGGCTATTGGGAATTTTTCATATCCTTGTATAGGAAAACAAAGCCATTGCCATTCAGTACAGCTCTCTGAAGGGATCCTTTACCTTGCCCCCATGATCATATAGGCTGGCAAAGGAGTGTAGGCCTATACAAATGAAGTATAATAGTTGCCCAAGGTGACCTGTCATGATTGTCTCAGCTTAATACTTTAAAAATCTTTAGGGTGATGATCGATCAGTCAAGAAAGAGTTTTTAATCAACTGCCCTGCCAATGCCTGTTAACTGTTATTGAGGTCCTCCTCTTTACAACCTCCATAGAACAGAAAATAGTTAAATAATTCTCTGGTTAGTTGGAACAATCAAAAGAAGCATCACTTCTTCAGACACGTGGTGAATTGGAAGTCACAAGATGTAGTTTAAATGTGAATTTCAATGCATGTCCTGTGGCACTGTTACACCCTGGAGAAAATATGCTGATGGGATCATATTGTATATATAACAAGGAGTTTGGCCATACTACGCAATTCATTTTTGATAATAAATATTTGAACCAAAGACCTATAGTTTGGATAAAAAATACTTAGCTGTATAAATTTTGGTGATGTACATGCTTACATTTTCATGGTACAATGGCTTGGAATCAAAGGTTTTCCAAACCTCAGACTCATTATGTGATAGTGGCCAGCATGTGAACCAGATGCATTGCTTGCAGAGATTGCTCATGTACATGCACCCTTCCAGATAACTGCTGATGCCCATGCTGTGCCATGTCTATTATTTACATAGACCAAAGCAATAACTATTGTCACAGTAGCATAAACCAAAAAATCTCTGTGTGATCTTTAAGCTGGACCATGTTTCCTGCATTTAAATAACAGCTCAGCTGAAGGAAATGCTTGTGCGGACATGTTCGTAGTCTCTGTTGATAATTTCATTGTCGACAAAAAGGTCAGGCATTACAATGAAACAAATCAGTGGAAACCGATGTCAGCTGAAATACAACAGCAGACGCATCCAAGTAGACCGGTACCAATCTGATTTTATATATGCGTAATCTCCCATCGAGATGCTATAAAATTAATCATAATTTGCAATATAATTTAATCAATTAAAGAGATGTGTTTTTTAAGTATGTGCAAAGCTCCCCTTTTGATGCATTTTATTTAAGTATAAATGGTCCTTAATAAAATGAGGCAATGCCCCTTATGTTTTAGACTGTGATTAATAAAAGCACTGCTATCAGCAATCAGCCAATGAAATGTTTACCCATTACTAGCGATCAAAATGATTGGTCCGATGGGGCGCCTACATTTATTTAATTCTGTGTAAATGGCGCAGTAGAGGGATGGCATAATGGGAGAGCACAGTGTGTGCATTTATTAAAGCAGCCCTGTTTTAATAAAAAAATAGAAACAGGCGCAAGGGAAAGAATATTTACTTTTAGATGTCTAAACTATGAAAATGGTGTTCTATTAACCTCCTGGGAAGTTCGCACCATTTGCTGCAATTTTGTGCCCTCCCTCTTTCCCCCTACACATCCCCGACATCAACAATGAAAAAAGCGACTGCACTTCCTTTAGATAAAAGTCAGTGGCGCGGCCTGACGCCTCTCTAGGGTCATAAATAATGGGATTGAGGCTGTCCTGGAAGGATTGGTGGGACTGCCGATATGGAGGACCGCCAACCACTCATCCTAAACAAGTCCGATTCTGCTCACTCTCTCCAGATGAGTTAGGGTCCCCATACACCTATAGATTTACTTTAGAGCTCCTTTTGTTTAACCAAAGCATGTAATATGAGGGAATTTCTAAACCATCAAGTCTACCTGTGATCAATCGCAGATATACATATACTGCATGGTTGTTGATGATCTAAAATATATCTGACAGAGAAATCTATAGGTGTATGGCAAGCTTTAGTTATCACATAAGCAGACTAACCTATTAGTCAATCTGAATACCCAGCAGTCTAATTAAGGATTTTCTAATGAGGACAAGTATGCACACCTGAACAGGGCCACCGTAAGAGGGGTACAGGGGGCACTCCTGTCTCGGGCCCGAGCAGCCAGGGGGGCAGCTGACTGCCAGGGGGCGTCTTAGCCTCACGTTGTACGGGAAGACATTTGCCATGCCGACCAGGTTACAACAGCAGCGGGCATGGCAGCCGGATCCCTGTAGTGAGAGGCTCTGCTATGTAATCCGTCTATGTAACACCACCAAATCCCCTTGCTCAACAATTTTTTCTGATAGCACCACTCCCCACAGTATTGTCCGGGGGGGGGGGCAAAAATTTTTCCAGTATGGGGCCCCAAGAATTCCGAGGGCAGCCCTGTACGTGAAATGCTAAGAACACACTGGAGGACATTGAAGGGTCCCAATAAGAATTAAAATCTTGAAATTACATTAGATGTGTATAGTATTATGATGGAAGTTTTGCTTTTTTGTTACGCTTCTGTACTGCTTTATTATGTAATTTAACTAACCTGGTGCTAAATTGTTTACATAGCCTTACCAGCACATACACTCTCTTTCCCCAACCCTGAGACAAAGACTCCTCACCAATCTAATGTATGACAAGTCCAATGGGGTATCAAATAAAGAGATTGTCTGAGCAAACATATTTTGAATTTTTTATTAAATGCTTATTTCTATATTGTATATTTTTATGCGTAACTATTATAATTTCCTTGTAAGCATGATCCAATTGCTTCCTTTATTTGCTATATACTGAACTGTTTAGGGCATGTTTCTCCTTAGATGAGGCAGTCATGTGGAGTGTCAGGTTGTTTGTACTTATTGCTGATGTTTCAATAAAGATAAACAGAGTGTCAAGCAAAGCTTTTCATTTCCCTTTGGATCACTTACCAGTCTACCCACGTCTGCTAATATAGACATATAGGAGATGATGCTGAGCATCAAATGACTATGATCTGGGGAGATTAAAAACAAAAAATAGTACTTCCCTCCAAAAGATATTGTTGTGCCCTACAATGGAAACTAAATGAGATTATATTTCATTTTTAAAATTTAAAGAAATAAATGTCAAGATGTGTCTTTTATCTGTTGGGTGGGAACATGTATCATTTTTTGATTCAGGAAAGCCAACAAAGGCTCTTGGATGAACTTGCCTGGCACCCTCCATGCACACACAATGGTGGAGGGCAGGGGCAAATGATGGTGGTTGTCATGAGTTAACCATCCATCATACCTGGCCTGGGGTGGCTCTAGCTATTGCACGCAGATAAGTGAAAGGTTATTGCTTATTTAACAATTGGCCAAATCAATGACCTCTACTGCACTGGCATCAGTAACTTTCTATACCAATATTAAATGATACAAAGATAGTAAAGTATTTTTGTTAATATTTTTCTTACAACTATTTCCAACATCTCCAGCTGGTGATGATACCATGTTCAAGAGCTTTGCAATGTACTTACTAGTTGAGGTTTCAAAAAATGGTAACTGCTTCTGATAAACAGTGCTATAGCGACTAAAAATCAATTAGAGTTTACATTTACATTAAGCCTGTCTGTGAAGTCACTGAAGCCAGAAAATAAACTTGACGCTCAACTGTACACGTAATTGGCTGTCTGTTGTATAGTTTGAAGATCTGAACACAAAATGTCACACTGCTCCATGACATCTACTGACACAGGACATTGCCAGGAGACGCCTGTTATATTATCAATGGTAATTGGTATATTCTACCAAATATGAGATTATAATCTACTTGTGGACATTAACATGCAATGCTATGTAATTGATTCATGTTTCTGCAAGAGCTGCTTTGTTGCCTAATAACATTGTGCATGTATCCTGCACCAGCAAATGCCATTGACAATGAATCCAGGTTGCCACATCAATATAGTCACCTATAAGCAAAACACTCTCAGCTTAATTTCTACCTGCTCACCAAAAATGCAGTAGAAGAGATGATGTAAGACTGTAATATCCTTCATGTAGAATGGTTCTAAAAGACTTGAGATTATACACTGGCAAGTCATGTGACTGGATAGGCTACCAAAACATACCAAACATTTCAATCCAAGAGATATTTATTATGTGAAAAATATTCATTAAAGTTCATTTTAAATATGCATAAATAACTTTTAGGACAATTAATCTACAGAGACTACTACTACTACTAGAGTGCAAGCTTTCCTCTCTAAATTACACTAGCAGGAGACCTACAGTCACCAAAATGTATTGGTGTCACTAGTGTGATATGGTTTGTCTCTAGAATGCTAGATTGTTACATGCCCTCTATTGATGTAGGAGCCTATGGATGGAACCACATCATCCAATGGGGATTACAGGCATTCAATACAACCAAAAGAGTTAAGGTTGTTCCTTAACTCTCCTCCTCCACATTATATCCCAAGGCTGCATTGCCGTAAAGGAAAGCATGAACAATCTTATTAAATCTATATGTTCTGCATGTCTACAGGTTCTTATTCTAAGTCATACATAAAATGAAGTTTCCTATGTTTGGATGCAGAGAGCTTATATTCCTTACTCGGACAGAACAATTATAGTTTTAGAACCAAGTGGTTCTAAATAGGTGAGTTGATAGGTGAGTTTCTTAAGCACTTCCCAGTGCTCTGTTCTCTCAGGCCCACTGCCATGGTAGGTCTATTAACCCAAAGAAGCCATAGTTTTGATTATTGTATTGCTTGCCAAGAATGATTTGAAAGGAATTTCTATTTAACCTATACCTTTATACTCCTCTTGAGTATAAAGAGGAAGAGCAATCAGAAGACCAATGCTATGTTCACAATCTTAAATTTTGGTGATTGGTAATGCATCCAATGACCTGAGAACACAATGGGTGTTGGGTAAAAGGGAGCTTTAGAAATCGGTCCAGGTATTTCAGTAGTTTCAGTCTCCGCTGACTTTTATTTTAAGTGTGTATAGGCCTTTGGACTAGAATATCAAAGTAACCCTGTTTCATACTGGGCTACCCTTTAGTTAACCCATGTTGCTCTGTGAATTCTTTATCTATTCTGCAATTCATACAAATAGCAAAATGTAAATAATGTTTTTCTTTAGTTTTCCCTCAGCAACATTCTAAAGTAATTTTCTGATAAAAGCTTTCCATTTTGGTACCTTACTGTTATAGATCCTGTGACATCATGGGCATATGCATAATACAAGCAGATTAATAAGGTATATATGTTCTTGGAAACATCACACCACATATTTGCATATGAACACCTTATATCCACATCATGCTCAGCCTCCACGATTAAAACAACTCAAAAACAATGAATGAATGGAGAAGGCTGGGACAACAAGTTGATAAGGAAAAAGGTTTGATGATGCTAGACCTCAAACAGCATGACCAATAAGCCCAGAGTTCAGCTTTAAAAGAAAAAACTAAAATAAAGAGTGAAACCCATTATAGTTCTATGGTTTTGTCTATATACCCGGTAGGTATTCCTCCTATTTTTAAGAGATCAATTCTCCAAGTTTAGGGGGATTTTGGCTCCTCATCCCAATTAATATTATACAATGTTTTGTTTATACCCTTACCATTCATTGGTGTATAGACCAAAGGGAGAGGGAGTATAAGGTAGAGTGGGTACCCTCATACCCAATTTTCCCTCAGAGGAGCTCACAATCTGCCCTATAAAATAGTCTAAGGAGAGTTTTGAGGGCCAATATACCTCCCTGTATGTTTATATTTAGTTCATGGGGTCACTAGCAAAGCTGAATATTAACGGAAAATGCTTTATTTGCCAAAAGGTAAACAACGGAGTGCTTTGGGCTGCAAATCCAAGTCCAATTATTCAGCACAAAATAAAAGAGGACAGTGCCTCTTGGGTTTTTTATTGCAGAAGACGTATCACAGTCCAAAGGACTCCTGGGACTCCTCCTAGCAGAGACAGAGAATTTAGCAGTGTTCTGCAATTAAGCAGCTCTGTCAATTTCTACAGACACTTGACACAAACTCAAACGCCTAAAATCACACACAAGCTATCCATACACATCACCCATCCCTAAAATACAGAGTTCCCACACTCCATGGAATAAATGTTCATCAACGTTTCCTAAGCACAGCTTTCAGCACATGAGAACCCGACTCTCCTGAGACCCCTTCTGTGATGCGTTTCACCCAACCAGGTGGGCTGAATCATAGAGCTCTATGACTCCAAGCTGAATATTCTGCCTAGCAGAAAGTACCACAAGTAGTTCAATGTTTTCTGCTGAGTAAAAACATTACACAAGCTTACTTGCTAAGAAAATAAGTAGCCATCTTCATTAGATGTTGGCACTTGTGATGAGCAGCATAGACCATATTTGTATTCACTAAATATCCCACATTCCACACCTAATATGCACAGAACAGGTACTGATCTCAAAACAATATGGGTTCACTCATTTTCAGAAATGCTGATAAATTTTTTTAAACTGACTTACTGACTTTTTAGGTAAATTGTGAAGCCACTGAACATGTCATCATCACCAAAATTGTTCTATATGTAACAAAAGGGTTTAACATTTAACCTTCCTGGCGGTAATCCTTAGTGTGGCTCAGGATAGTTCTCCTGATCAAAATTGGTCACCCTAAGTAACACAGGGATTGCTTACCTGTTCCAGACAAGCTGGTGGAGTTCTCCAGCAATGTCCGTCCAGAACCTTCTTCCTGGATGCTTCCTATGAGGATGTAGGGCTAACCATGGCATTTGCCTGTATTGTCTGGCAGACTTCCCCAAGTCCTCTCATCCCTGGTGTCATTGATGGCAAGTACAGAGTGGGCTATATTGGGTAGGAAATTAAATTTTTTCCATGCATAGCTTTGAAATCTTTGAAGAAAATTATTGTACTGCCAGGGAGGTTAAGTAAATCTAACACATGCAGTTGTTGGCTAGAACTGAATTTACCTGGGTAGCCTGTAAATGCAGGTGGTCTGTGCCCGCTGTCAGAGTATCTACTACTGAACAGAGTGATCTGCCTCTTTAAATCTAGGTATAGTATATTTCCCAGCTTTATCTCTGTGCTGGCATCTGAGCACAAAATGTAAAGTTCAGAGGGTCAGGGATCACCAGTGCTGCCATATAACAACAGAAAAAAAAGCTTTATTCTCCCAAAGACGAATAAAATAGAACTTTTAGCTACAAAACCAAGCCCACTTGTCTTTAGCACAAAATAAAAGAATATTGTGCTTTACCGACTCTCTAGATTTTTCTAGCAGGATGATTATCATAGTCCAAAGAACTCCTGGGACTCTCCTCAGCTGAGATGGAGCTCTCAGCAATGCTCAACAAGTTAGTAGCTCTAAGAATTTCTCCTGATACCTGATACACACTCAATTTCCCACTATTCCACTTAAGGGTAAGGAACAAATATATTGCAACCTTAACATCATGTGCAATATATTGTACACCTAGCCTAGCCCAGTGCAGGGTGTGTGAGTGACACTATTTTGCATACAAGGGCTAATGGACTTGCAAGTCAGCAAGATAATAACATTTTCTTTAACAACCACAGCTGCAATGTCAGTGTGTCAGCCACGTTCCTGCAGTACCCCCCATGTATCCCTTGCCACATATATCCATGCATCCTCAGGGCCCTTTAATCGTGGAGGGAGATTAATGTTTGCAGTGTGTCCAGGGCTGTGTTAAGTTCAGTCTCATAGTATGTAGTGGTCCCCTGCTCCTGCTGTATATACATCTATACAACATTGCCACACAATTTAAAAACCCATGATTTTGACAGTGTAGTGACATGGCCCTGCAAAGTTTGGGTAGTGTCCCTTTTAAAGTAGAGTATGATGCATCAGGGATCCCAGGCTATTTAAGGAAGGGGACTGCCCTCAGTGGGGAAGAGTCTCATGGAGCTGGAATAACTGGGCATGATGTTCACTCATAGGTCTACAACCCACCACAGTCAAGTCTGTCATGTGGGCAGCCAGGGAGCGCAAAAGCATGCAACTACTATTTAAGCCCCAGTTGTGAGCAGCCAGCCCTGTTCCCACCACTCACCCATGCCAAGTTTACAGTGGTGTGGCTCCCGACCCCTTCCAGTGGAGCCAACCTCGTGGCCAGTGGGATTGCTGCCAGCGCCATGGTCCTGCAGCACTGCTGTTTCCAGTGCCAGGACACGCAATTACCAGCCATTGCTGGCCTTACTTCCCCTGGCCCCACCTGGGTGCAGTTATATGAACAATTAAGGTTCCCTGACAAGTGGGTTATCCCAAATCTGTACTTTGCCAGACATTTGTTATTGTAGAAAATAGTGTTTACAGCCGGGTAGAGATGGTCGAATTTTTCTACTTGCTAACTTTGTGAGCTGATGGCAAAGTCTCTGAAAATGATATCATCACAAAAATGTCTGGAGACGTAGAGAAGGGTTGTGGGAACATTTGAAAAAAAAAGTTTTGCTCTAGCACGTGTAGTTTTTGCATAAATTAAGTCGAAATTCGGATTATTGAAATTTTCACTTGACTTTGAACTTAATTTGTGCAAAAACTATTTGTATTAGAGACATACTTTTTTATTTTTAGTATACCCCAAACCTTCTCTAAAACTCAAGCAAGTTTGGTGATGATACCATGTTCGGAGCAGCCTTGGCAATTAACTCAAAATGGTTGAATTAAAAAAAAAATTTGACCATCTCTACCACCGAGATGCTTTAAAATAAAAGTTTATTTGAGCATAAGCCACCTCTTGTCATCTAGCACACCATATATGCCACATGGGGTGACACTTTGTGTGTCTGGCACCCAAACCTAGTGACATCACTGGTGTATCTGGGGTAGCCTACTGCATTCACTGTAACTTGTCTGTTGAGATAGTTGGTGCCTGTTACCTACCAGGTAATACAACAGTATAACAGATGTGAATAAATAAAAAGTACTGTGTTCTAGAGACACTTCATCATACATGTCATTTTAAAGTATACCATAGTTCTACACCATTCATGATGGACAATAAATTATAGCTAGGATTACTGTGCTTCTAATCCTTTCCAAGGCAAGCGGTATCATTAGCGGCATGATTGGCAGAACGTAGACATGCACTGTATGAGAGGACATCCCACCAGACACTGCTTGTGGATCTTTTTGGAATACTGGACACCCAGTCAGAATGACTGATCACTTCTGAGCCGATCACGACACTCTAGCAAAACAGATAACTAGCACTAGCTATCTCAACGGGCAATTCTTAAGGATTACATTACATTTCATGGTGAGCGCAATAGTCTGTTTGCCACATTTCTGTCTATATTGTGATACCTAGGGGGATCATTGTTTAGACTACAGCAGCTACCTTCATAATAGTAGCCAATTTATACCTCCGGGCTCGGCATCTTTCTCTTTCGTTTCGGATAACAAAGTTGGCTGCCTTGAATTACAGGTAAAACACTTGATGTATGTATTTCAACTGCATATTTTAGTGATCGTCTTAAGTTTAGCATTTATGTAAATGTTGGCGAATACTGAAGAGCCTATTGTGACATATGTTTGCTTTGTCTTCCAGTGACGACAAGAAATATTTATGGTGGATTGTGTAAAGCATGCAAAGTTCACATGGCATTTCAATCGTTGCCTCAGGCAGCAGAATGATGATGTTGACCCCAACTTCCAAGCTATGTACCAGTGCAAATATCAAATGAAGCACAGTCCCCTTCACAATACAGCATGTCTTTATCTTATCTGACCCTGTAAAGAAAAGAAAATAAGCCTTATAAATAGGATGAGATTTTTGGCTACACGCTTATGGGTTTTTGTCAGATGAACATTATGACGGGAGTTATCTGCTGCTTATCACATCAGTTCCCGGTAATATCGCAGAGTACGTCTTACCTTTTCCCGTAGGAAGACAATTTGGAGGGAGCGGTGTGATATATATGTTAGGAACAGATGCACGCAGTTTTTTGCCTCTTTGTTAACAGTGGCGGTAAAATGTATCATCTGTAGCTGAGCAAACATATGTGGATCACAGCAGGTGACGTAAATACATGAAAATCTGAGCCACCGGAAAGGTAATCAACATCACAATTCATTCACTGCTACATGAGACATGTTATAATTGATTTGTTCTCTTTGGAGCTACTGTCAGAATCTTCCAGCACGTTTCAAAAAAGGGCTTTCATTTGCAAAGGGAAAAAGGGGGGGGGGGTGAGGTTTGGAAGCTCTATGGTTGAGTTTATATGTGTCACACTGGAAGAATCAGTTGGCATGATTCCTATTAAAGCTCACCCATACCTCATTCTTCAATCTCTAACCCACCCAGCAGAGCTTTTATTACTAGCATGTAGAAGTTAATGCACCATGCAGCTTCCTTTATAGGCAGAGGACCAATGATCCAGAGCTAAAGGATGCCTGCACCAGCTGCAACAGGCAGTCAACGAGATGCCAAAATGTCTATATTAGCATGCAAATTGTATGTAGACTGAAAATGAGCCGATCAGGTTGAACGGATGCTGTGCATGATTGGCTAAGTTCCAATTTGCATTCTAATGTAGATATTTCTGGATCTTGTTTACCATATCTAGGCCCTGTCAATCTTATTACGATTAAGTCTTACTTTATCTGGTGGAGCAAACACAACAAGATGTCTTTTGATTCTCCCAACCCCCTCCATTATCCATTGAGCAAAGTAACCAATGTGGTCAGATTTTCTCCTGAAACAACCGCGAATTGACTTTTCTGGGGTAAAAATTTAAATGCTTGCATGACCCCTTGGAGGAGGGTTGTGTGGAATGGCGTCAGTGTTATCCTTGGGTGTTATATGAGTGCTAAGCTAGCCATACACGGTTCAATATTTCCATTTGTTCAACTTAAAACAATCAATTCCTGCATACCTGGTATGATCGACCAAAAATTATCGAAATCAAAGATAAAATAAATTGTACAGTGATCGGACATGTTGGTAAATTTTGCTAGATTGTAAAAAATTTTGATGGTTTTCTAGGTATTTTGATCTGTTTGTTTATGATCATGTTTATGATCATAATTATGATTGTCCTACACATGTTCTCCATGGTAAGATTGTAAATTGATTGTGTCTCAATCACACTGTGTAGTATGTTCATGTAGTATGATCAATCAATGTTAGTCTTGCACATGAATCTAAAATCACAATGATCAAATCTAAAACAAAAGTCGACCCGTGTATGGTTAGCCTGGAAACCACAAAATGCTGTGATGGTTGGCATTGGCCAACAATTGACTCTACACAGTTGCTGAATACTCTTTGGGATCCTTTCAGACAACCGACTTCAGAGCCACATGGTTGTCCAGAAAATTTGACATTCTGTAAGATCTTGTTCGGCATGAGATGCTACTGTTACCTTCTGCATGAACTGGGTTAATCTTTAAGTGTAAAAATTACTTTAATAATAATTTACTACATAACTATCTGGCAACCCATTGTGGACCCACATTTAAAAAAAAAGACAGAGCATGCATCACCTACTCTACTAACTAAAAATGGATTGATCATTATTACTTGAAGCTGAACTGCAAACAGTGGATGGAGTCTATGACTGCATAGACATTCAATGACAATTCAAGGTTAATAGGACAGTATTAGGGGTACACCTTCTGAACCCAAATATGTATACCATCCCTTTCTATGTTTGCTCCTTTAATACTCATAATTTTCAAACTTTGAAGGCAGGGTTGAATAAGAAATGTGTACTGAATGCTTTTATGTATAGGGCTTAGAAAAATAAAATGGGACGGACCACTAAACTACAGTAGTTCCTACATGTAAATTTAATTATTGAATAAGTAGACTGTACTCACAACCTTCAAATAACTTTTGTAGAACTGTTAAATCTGACAACATGTTTGGAATGTATTCACTTATTCTAATGTTGACAACGCTGTTCCTTTTGCATTGCTTGGACCAAGTGAACAGGGTAGTCGAGAAAAATAAAACTCCATCTTACACTTTTTTGGCAAATTGAAGAGCAGTGCTAAAATAATTTAAATCTCAATGGATCTAATGGTATATTAAACAAAAATCTTTGTATTTATGCTATTGTTAACCTGCATCTTATATGCCTTTTATATTTTGCCTATAGCTAGCCTTTAATTTTAAATTTTAACACAGGCCTGGCATATGCTAATCAGGATGATGAATTATGACATTGCAGTTGAACATCTGGTAGAAAGAAACTCTTTTCATTAATTAGTCAAAAGCTTTTTAAACGTCAGTTCAGCACCATGGTCAGCTCCCCTGGTTCAGTTTGCTGTAATGCCAATCCTAATGCTTAAATTTGTTTTTCCTAATCTGGTCCCCCCACACCAAAGTGCTAATTATTTATTTTGTTATTTTTCATTACATATGTTATTTAATTTCTTCACTGGTTATCTGTTCTTCCTATCACAAAAGAATATATAGACAAACAGCAGTAAGATACTGAGGAATATGGAACATGTGTCAATGAGATGCTGACATTTTGATATTAGCAGGCAAATATTATGCCGATTGAAACTGAGCCTATCAAATACAAAAGCTGCAGAACAACTTACATGCATTTGCAAGTTAATGTCATTATTTATGCATCACATTAACCATCTCTAGTGCCCAAGGCTGAATGTTGTCAGACATACCGTAAATTTATAGCACTTGTGCCCAGCATGGCCAGCCTTGTGAGTGCAAACAATGGTAAAAACTTTGATTTACTAATAAAACATTAACATGGTTGAATGGCACCAGAAGCTTTAAAAATAATAAAGGTTTAAAACATTTTTATATATTTTTCAACAGTTTTAATCAAGCCTGCCATTCAGTTGAAATTGTGATATAGCCAAGCGTAATTGTAGGACCTCAGTCAAAAAGATACTGAATTAATCACAAGGTTACTGAAAGCATTCTTATTCACAACAATGTTGTATAAACCCAATAGCTCCAAACAAATGCTCCACACACAGACTATTTAATGTTCAAACAGTACATCACACTAGTCCGACACTCCTGAGTCCTCCTGACTCCCCTTCCCCCTCTTACGCATTTCACTCAACCTTAATTGTAGAAGTCAGCTCTGTGAAACATCTAGATGTGAGCAGTGAGTTCTGACTCATATTGGGAATAAGTGGATGAATGTTGTTTAATGATAAACTACAATTTTATAATATATCATTAAGTCAAATGCAACTGATGCAGGTGCTGTGGTTTTCCAGAATGAATTTCACTGATGTGCCATTTTGGATAGATAAATACAATAACTACATGTCTAGGTTTTTTATAATTCTGGTTATAAATTTTCCATAACCAAGACAACACAGGAAAATGTTGCCTTTATCTGCCATGGCAATCTTTAGTAATAGTAAAATATTGGCAGCATCTATGGGAAAGATAGATCACTTGGTCTTTCTGCCTCTGTTCTCTCCTCATTCCATATAATGTATTAGAAATAACTAGAGGAATTTGGCAAAAACCCAGATGATCCTAGTTCTAAAGAAAACAAATTAGTGAACGATTACCAATAATTACCCACATCTTTAAAGACCTTGATTTAAACTTGCACTTCCAATAATGCAAGACGGTTATGGAAGATACAGCCCTGATAATGGTAATCCAGTTTCCCTTTTCCCTAGACTCACTATATATGGATTTGAGATTTTTTTAATTTTTACATAGTCACCTTGATATATATACAGTATATGTTTCCCTATTTGTGCAAGTGTCTTGGTAATTTTGGTACTGCAATTTATTACATGTTCTTAATCTTTGTGCATAATGAATTAATATTTTAATGATATCCTCTATATTACTGTGAGCCAGCTACCAGGGATATGGGTCACTGCTGGGTACCTAGACAGTAGCTCCAGGCCAGAACATTATGACCCAAAAGGACATCCAAAATAATCTTCTGAATGAACTACATGGTGCTCCAAAAGTGTATTACAATGTAGGATTTCTGTGGTCATTCTTTGGCAATAATCACGTTTTAGTAAATATACAGTATAGTACATTGCAATATACTGTTTAATTAGGAATCCATGAAATATTCAATATGTCATAGTC
Organism: Ptychadena robeensis; assembly: GCA_036250615.1. NCBI lineage: Eukaryota > Metazoa > Chordata > Amphibia > Anura > Ptychadenidae > Ptychadena > Ptychadena robeensis. The sequence goes on along the minus strand of CM070042.1, from coordinate 39,801,293 downwards.
TCAAATTCACTAAACTGTTCACTGAATATGAATAGAAGGGAGAGATATTTTGTTAACTTCCAGAGATACACAAAATACATACCTTGTTGGGGCTCCCTGGCTGCCGGCCTCCTCTGTCCCTCCCACTAGTGCATACACTAATTACTGGCTACATTAGCTCTGACTTCTTGCCTTTCTCCCCTACACCTAACGCAACACCCTTCCCTTGGTAAGCTTGCCAGCAGCACTGCAGTTAGGAATGTATGTCCCCATAGTGGGAAAGAGGGATGTAGCACAAAGGACACACCCACACATCACACCTCCCAGACCGCCCCTACCAGACTTTCTTTTGTTAGTGAAAGAGGTTTGCTGACCTATGGTCTAGAACAGTTACGGGCAAACTATGGCCCAAGAAACATATACTGTATACCGTAGCTCTTTTTGTTGGATTAAAAAGCTTTAAGAGAAGTAAACAAGCAGAGGTGTTCAACCAAGGTAACCACACAAGCTGTGAAATGGTGCAAGACAAAGTGGCGGCCCCTTCAAGTCAAATACCACTTGAAAGAGCAGAGAGGAGATTCAGCCTCACTGCTTTGCCCAGTGTTAGCACGTTCAACCAAATTTAGAAACCCATTGTGGCCAACAAATTAAAAAGCTTGCCCACTCTGGTCTAAGGGCTCATTCCTTATCCTTAAGTGCAAGTGTCTTTTAACTCAACTGGAAGCTACTATGTTATTGCATGCAAGCTACTGACAGGCACCGACTTCTGTTCCATCATTGTGATAGCATTAAAGCCCCCCATACACGTCTAGATTTTTCATCCAATCAACTCAATTCAATCAATTTTTTGGGTTGATTGGTTGAAAATCTATGGCAGCCCACATGGTTAGATCAACCTAAACCAATTAAAATTGGGAAAAAAATTGATTGAAACAGGATTGGACATGTTGGTAAATTTAAATTGGTTGTATTGAAATGCATTACACTTTCAGGCTATCTACAGAAAAGTTGATCAAATATCTGTTACTACAGTTGGCAAACATACAATCAATCACAGATTTCCCTGACCCCAAAAAATTGATCTTTTTTAGTTGATTGAACAGAAAATCTAGATGTGTATGGCTAGCTTAAGTGTAATCCTGTAATCAGAGTGGGTGTACATTGAGTCTGATGTAATCACAATACTCATAGCCTCCTGTAAAAAAACGGAGCTGTCTCTGGTTGTCTAGGCACTTTTACATATGCAACAAATACTTTGTTCTAGCCAGTAATTTTAGTCTGAAAGTATATTTTAATCATAGTAACCTATGCTGGATATCTCCAAAGCCAAAGAATAAGAGATTAAACTGTTTCTAAATATGTTTTAAAGCTAAAATTTCTACATAATTTTTATATATTAAATATTAATGTATTAAATATTATATATATATATATATATATATATTATTCATAGTAACCAGTATTATATTTTTTGTATATTCATATATAGCACCAACATACAAAGCCTTTTAGGGCATGTTTACTCTTTTGCGATCTGCCGCGATTCCAAGCGCAGAACAGAGATCGATAGCACTCAGCAGTTTCCTGCGTTTAGAATCACGCCTGCAGGAAGTGGGGGGGGGGGGGGGGGGGGGGGGGGGGGGGGGGTTTAACAGGACATATTGCCCCACCCTGCCTTATTGCACCCATAGAGAGTGAATGGGAGCGGTTAAAATGAGACACGTTATTAAACTGCATCCATTCATGTCTATGGCCGTGATCAGCGGCACCCGTGGCCCGCAATACAAAACACTGTGACCCACGTTCTAGATCCTGGGCCGTACACCATGTCCATGCCTGATCGTGGCCGACTGCAGATGTGTCGATGAGTCCCATCAAAAATATGGATACAATCTCTCGCGATTATGATCACAGGAGATCACCTAAGTGGAAACAAATCCATACAGAGTCATTTATCTGTCTCTCAAAGGAACTCACAATATAATGTCCCCAACACTGTCATATGTAACTCATACAGTCAGAGATGCCCACATATTTGTGGCTTGCAAGCTACTTTAAGATGATGAGTAAAATTAACAGTAAAACCAGACAAGCAAACACTATATAACTAAAAAGAATTAACATATATTAACTCTAGGTCTTTCCACTTATACAGTGTCAGTTATGCAACATTAATACACACTTCATTGACCTTGGTTCAGTGTTCCCTGTTAATGCCGGCTTGTGTTAATAAAGCTGAGTAAAAAAAGAAAAAATGGACCAAGGGTGGGCACCCCTGGTCTAAAATATATTTTAAAGTCATATGTACCTAACACATGACAATTTTGGGGGTGGTCCATTTACCTACCAGTATGTCTTTAGAGTGTCAAAGGAAACCATAGTAACTAAATACCCACGCAAAACCTGGGACTCTAATGCTACATTGCCAAAGTGCTACATTACCAAAGTGCTAGCTGACCAACACACATAAAAGAGGGTTAAGGGTTGAAGAATTTATTTCTTTGTCTCATTTTTTTTGAATTGTTACAATTTATATTTGAGCTACTGAGCTCTGTACACAAATTATTTTTAACAGGAGGTAAGGAGAAATTGTAGAATGACTTGCAATATGCATTTACAGTCTAAAAAGTAATCTGTAATATTTTATATTTGCCTAACTGAAATGTACATATTTTTAGCTCCGACTATAGAAAATTAAAACCCAAAGCACTATACATTGCTCATAAATAGCTAGCAGCTGCTAAATCAATTACCACAAGCCTCCTCACAAATTTATGTTACTCGTGGATAGATAGATTAAACTTTTAATTCAGGATCACTTGTTTGCCGTATAAACATCAATGAATTCTAACCTTGTTGTAGTAAACATAATCTACAAAAGGTGTAATAAACAACAAATATGACATTACATAGAAATATTAAAATCATTACACACCAGTACTTCATGACAGTAATATAATTCACTTTGCTATTTAGTTAGTAAAACCAATAAACCAAATATTTTTATGTTAAGTTATGCGTTCTCACTACACAAATGCAAATGAAATAGAATCCAAATGTGATTAGTAGTTGTACCATTTCTAGTAAAAGAATTGGCACCATCACAAACCATCACAATTAAACCACAAAAGACTTTTAGACTATCAAAAATAAAGTAACACCCATACAGGACCATACAAGACAATGGACTAATCGACTAGTAGGGTGAAGAAATAGGTTTTCTCCATTGATGAATTAGTAATCATCTCATCTAAAGCTGGCCATATAGCTATATATCTCTATGTCAGATATTCTTTAGATCTGCCAACAACTATGCAGTGCCGGGTCCTCTGCGATTAATCACAGATAGGCATGATTGCTTAGAAATTCCCTCATATTACATGGTTTTGGTAAAAAAAGGAGATCTAAAGGAAATCTGACAGAGAAATCTAAAGGTGTATGGGGACCCTAACCCACTCTCCTCCCAAAACTGCCCAAACATGGGTCAATACCGGTGCAATCAACAAGCCTTAAGGCCCCCATACACCTACCAAAACCATGTAATATGAGAAGCTTTCTAAACCTTCCAATCACTATGTATTCTATCAGGGAGGACCGGCACTACATAGTTGTTGGTAGATCTAAAGGAAGTTGCATGGAGTGATCTAAAAGTGTATAGGGGGCTTTAGAGTGCAGTGAAGTGATGTCAAGGGCTTCGATTGAATGTAGACTCCATGCGCAGCACTTTTGCGTCCTCGGTCCCCATCCAAAGTAATGGCAATCATTGGCAAACTAACAAGGATTCACCAAAATGTTGGTTCCCTGTTTTATTTAAGTTTTTCTAAAGGGATACCACAATCAATTCAAGCACAATAAATCACTGCAAATGTGCACGGTGATTGATTGTGCTCAAATCGATTTGAAACTCAAGCCATGTATGCCAAGCTTTAGAGAAGTTTATTTTTTTTTTTGCTTGCCTTCTTCCTCCTCTATGACTCAACATTTTTGTCTTGTCCAGTGTTCTCAAAATTTATTATGTGCTACATTTGGCTAAACAGCCCAAAGCTTGGATTGACCTAACTCTGCTGTTTGCTGCCTGGCCTGACCTTTTGCCTGCTCATTTGCGGCCTGCTGATCTTAGACTCCTCAGTCTTCATTTGCCTGGTAAAACAGTGGTTACACAGCTTGGGCCTTTTGAACCGTGACATTATATTTTATATACGTCATTATCTTACCACTCTGTATTTATGTATTATGTGTATTCACATCCATTTTCTAAGAGTTCACAGTATAACCTTTATTCATGATATATTATTCTGTTTACATAATCATTTTTTCCAGTAAGACAAAAACATCTTACTCAAGTAGAATGATAAACTGTACTGAGAATTAGAGATGGTCACTCAATTTTGACTAGTTTATTTGGGAGTTAATTGCAAAGACCCTATATAAGGTATAGAGGCATCCTGTTTTTTTATGTGCCTTTCCTGACCAAATAATGATTTCAATAAGTCTCAAACATTTACTCTGGATTGTTTAAATCATGGTAACATAGGAGGGAGGGGACATTACTCTCCCTCCTAAGTTCTCACCCGGCTTGTGCAGGGTGGGGTGGGAAGTTAGTAGGGAGAGTTAAGCCCCCTCCTAAGTTAGCCAGCTACTAAATAGGAGAGAGGGGATGGTAAACCTCCTGTCTGTGACATCACTCCCTGTATTGGGAACTTAAAAGTCCAGCACTTTCTCTTTCGGAATGCCGGAAGAGATGTCAGTGATGTCAAAGTCGTCAGGTATGTATCATCACCAAACTAGCTGTTCCAATTTTGACTCCAAAAATTTCAACTTGACTTAAAAATGTTTGCAAAAATGACATGTACTAGAGCAATACTTACTTTGGAATGTCCCTAAAACCTTCTCCACATCTTCAGCAATTTTGGTGATGATATCAATGACTTTACAATTAACTCACAAATTCCATCTTTACTTTGCATTTGATTTTTTTTAAGGCTTTTGTCTTAAGCTAGCCATACACGTGTCGGATTCCATGTCCAATCGATTCATCATCCG
>CM070042.1:39768836-39796171 GCA_036250615.1 Ptychadena robeensis | reverse complement strand
ATATGTTCGCGAACATGGGCGGGCGCGAACATGCGATGTTCGCCGCGGATAGTTCTCCGGTGAACAGTTCGCCCCATCACTAGTTGTTGAACAAAAATGTTGATTGCTCTTTTTGCTCACCAACTAGGCTTAGCTTTGCCAGTGGGTCCTCCTAGGCTTTCCATGTGAGCACACACACGACCATAGCAGTATGACCATAACACAGGTTAGGCACCTGGCTAAATGCCCAATGGTCCACCTACCTTACCTTAACACTTTACTGTCTGGCGGAAGGCCAAAAAATCCCTGTGTGCACCCAGGTAGAATGGGAAGGCCCATGACCCTTCTTTTCTTATTCTAGACTCCAGGACGCAGCTATCTAGATGACAACCACAGTTTCTCCTAACTATCCCAGGGTACTTTACCAGAACACACAACCCATAATATAGAGAGATATATCTATATCTACAGTGCTTCTGGGAAGTATTTGAAGCGCATCACTTTTTCCACATTTTGTTATGTTACAGCCTTTTTCCAAAATGGATTAAATAATTTTTTTTACCTCTATACTTGAAATTTTGGTAAATTGATAAAAATTAAGCACATGTACATAAGTATCCACAGCCTTTGCTTTGAAGCTCAAAATTTAGCTCATGCGCATCCTGTTTGTCCTGCTCATCCTTGAGATGTTTCTGCAGCTGAATTGGAGTCCACCTTTGGAAAATTCAGTTGATTGGACATAATTTGTAAAGACACACACCTGTCTATATAAGGTCCCACAGTTGACATCTAATATCAGCGCACAAACCAAGCATGAAGTCAACAGTATTGTCTTGAGGCACAAATCTTGAGATGGTTACAGAAAGAATGTTGATTCTAACAGCTAACAGCTGATCAGAGCAGAGGAGAGGGAGAAGACTGCAGATTACTGCCCCCCCTCCTCCTCCTGCCGATTAGTGTGGAGAATGACGTGTACTGCTGCTAGTAACACCTTCTGGCTTAATCGAATATTGCATTCACAAATTCATTGCATTAACACAATTGATGTGAAAACGTATTAAATCTTTGTTTTTCTGGTTTTCCTGCCCTAGAAACTGGGTGCGTCTTATGGTCCGGTGTGTCTTATAGTCCGCAAAATACGGTATCTAAAAATGTTTATATCTCTTTATGAGACAAAGAGAATCGTCCACAGTCTCAGGCGTGTGATAGAGAAACGGCTGTACCCGAATCAGGGAGCTCAGAGAAGCGTCACCCATTAATTCATCAATTATAAATTTAAACGTTATTAATCTAAGAAAACAAGTTCATTATTTTGAATTATGACAGCATAGCACGCCTGAATTGCACATGAAAAACAATGCTTCTATCAAATTGCTGTTGTACCATAATAAACTCTTATGGCTTATTGATGCTTAAGGCTTTTTAAATGCCACAGTGCAAACAGCAATGATGTGTTGTATTCAATAAACGTCAAACAGATATCAGCTTTTAACAGTTCATTATACCATGTGGCTTATTTGTAACAACTACAGAGAATAATATATGACTTTGGTTGGTCATTCATTACCAGATTTTCTAATAATATTTACTTGTGCTGTGCTAGGAGTGATCAACCTACAGCCTTTTCTTTTCTATGCGGTTGCTCATACAAGAACTAGTCAAGACTAATGCATAGAGACCACAGATCAACAGAATACTGTGCGGTAAACTATTTCAATACATATAGGTTGAAATAGTTTACCGCAGAACACAGATGTCTTCTTTTCTCTGAAGAATTCTGAAAAGCAAAGACTTTATTTGTTGGGGGTGGAAAAAAAGAACCCAAATAAAGGAAAAAAAACACATGATGCACCCTGTGCCCCAGTGGAGTTGAATTTTGGACTATAGAGGGTGCTGTTTCCATGTTGCTCCACATACAAAGGAGACAGCAGCAAATGTTCAGACTTTGATGATACTATAACTCTCCTCCAATAGTATTTACATTATCATGAAAAAGAATTGTGACAATTATAGTTCATGATGCCTCAAGTGTTGGGGACCTTGAATCCATTACTAGACATGGTCAATGAGATCCCGGAGTTTAGGCACGCAATTATTTTCAGACTAAGGGCATGGCTTGGTGGGGGTCCCAACGGATCACATACACTGTACCTGCTCGGCGGATGCAGGCACAGTGTATGTGATTTGTCTGGACCCCTGCCAAGCACTGCGATCAACGTAGGGGTCACAGCGCTGTGGAAATATCCCCTTAAACTGAGCTAGTCAAACTCTGCAGCTCCTAGTCCTACGCTTGATTGGCCCAGTTTTTTTTTTAATACAATTTGCCTGTCAATGTCAAAATATTGGCATCTCATTGACCATTTCTTTCCATCATTATGTGAGTTTAAAGGCTTTAGTAGTGTTATAGTTTGCTTTTGCCCAGTTTTAGTGCAAAAAAAAAAACAGCCTATGGTCCAAAAACCAGAAAAGGAACCCTAGGTCTCTTCAGACACTAGTGTTTTATAATTGTTTAAATAGTACCGACATATCGCAATGCTTTAGAGTATGTTTCCACTTTGTTGTATGATCCGTCTGGACCTCCTGTGCTAAGCATACACATAAGCTGCCTGGCGGATCCTCTTTTACATGACATACTGCCGATCCGCAGATGCAGTGCAATACGTCAACCTCCAGCCACATGTAATGTGTATGTTCTCCATCGGGACCCCCGCCAAACCCTGCGCTTAACGCAGTGGGTCCCAACGGAGCACATACAGTTGAGAAATAGCCTTACAGAGTACATATAGTCATATCACTGTCTCTCAGGGAAGGTCACAATCTAGTGTCCTTACCATAGTCATGTATTTTTTCCTCACACAGTCCTATCGCACAGTGTAAAGACCCCCATACACCCTTAGACCACTTCATACAATTTCCTTTAGATCTACCAACAACTATGTAATATTGTGTCCTTCCTGATAAAATACATAGTGATTGGAAGGTTTAGAAAGTTCCTTATATTACATGGTTTTGGTAGAAGAAAAGTGGTATGGAAAGATTGTAAGGTGTATGGGGACCTTTAACAGGAGATTCTTTGGGGGAGGCCAATTAACCTAGTAGCATGTCTTTGGAGCGTGGGAGGAAAAGGGAGTACCCGGAGGAAACCCACGCAGACAGGGGGGGAGAACAAACTTCTTGCAGATACTGCCCAGATTCAATCCTAGTGCAACATGTTCAGATTGCTTACCATCTGAGCCACAGTGTACTATTTAGACTAGTCTGTGAGCAGGGATGATCACAAAATATTGAATATTTTTTTCGTTTAGGGGCTTTGCCATTAAATCACAGTTTTTTTCGTCAGTGGATAGCAACTCTTTGGGTGATGCTGAACACACTGTGGGTTGCTGTTTTTTATTGACCCCTAACTGATGTTTTGTTGCACTAGCTAGTTGGGTTGGCAGTGAGGTAGGTAGATGCTGATCTTCTTTTTGAGTGTTTGTTATTTTGGCAACTTACAAAAATAAACTCCAGGCAGCAGCATGTTTGTTAAATAAAACCTGGTGGTCCTCAAATCTGTTTCTCCTGTGCTGCTCCCTGGTGTATGTGTGTTGTGGCGGTAAATCGAAATCACTTGTTCATTAAAAAAAGGACGGCTGCTCTTGAAGGTCATTCCAAACGTTTCTGCATACCTACACCCAATTAGGAAGCATAGATTCACATTTGGTCCCATATATCTTTACATTAGATGTCAAGGAACATGTTCAAGGTTGAATAATAGATTTGGGGGGATAACTCTTTCTACAAGTAGAGTAGCAGTCTTTTTTTCTCCATTTTCTACAGCTTTGACTATTCTTGTTCTTTGCTATATAGCAAAAATGCAAAGTTTACACCAGGACGGTGACATTGTCCTTTTGTCCTTAGATGCCGAAAAGGCTTTTGATAATGTAAATATTGACTGACTGTTCCTGGTGTTGGATGGCATGGGATTCAGTGGCCCTTTCATCCATTTTCTCATGCAACTATACAAACGCCCAGTGGCTAGGGTCAGCACCGCAGGTTTCCTTTCGGAAGCCTTCCCGCTACAGAAGGGCACTCACCAGGGTTGTCTGCTATCACCCTTACTTTTTAACTTGGCTCTGGAGCCGCTGACTCGTCACTTCTTAACCAGGGCTATGCTCCGTGGCATCCCCATTGAAAAATCCCCGCTCCGCACGGCCTTATTTGCGGACGACATCATTATGTTCTCAGCTGACCCCGAACACGATATGCCCATTATCCAGGACTCCCTGCAGACTTTTGGTCTGTTCTCTGGCCTCAAGGTCAATTTTAACAAAAGTGAAATTTTGCCCCTTCCCCCTTGCAGACGGGGAACCTGGCTCACCTCCTCCCCTTTCTCGGTGGCCCCCTCCGCCATTACTTACCTGGGAGTAAAGATCGGGAAGTCGCCCTCACAGCTCTACTCTTTGAACTATCCCCCGCTTATACACGACATGAGTAGACAGCTGGAATTTTGGTCGGCCTTGCCGCTATCATTGTTTGGCCGGGCGCACCTTTTGAAAATGTCGAGCTTTCCGAGGCTCTTGTACCCCATGCAGACGATCCGGTTTTGCTTAAAAACATACTGATGTGCCATCTCAGAGTGTGTTCACGAAATTTTTATGGCAAGGGGGTTTGTAAACCTGGAGATTGCCTAACAAAAAGCTTGACGGTGCGCAAAGTGCTGGGGGGGGGGGGGGTGGGATCATCCCCTGTATCTACGGTTGTACAGCTCGGCTGTTTGTTCCGCCAGGGCCATGGTGATGCGTGGTCTCTAACGGCCTGCTACCATTGCCCCCCGGCCCAACCCGCAACTCCCACCCCTTCCTCAAACATCATAAACATTGATTTGTGACACTGTGGCTACACTGGGAGAGAGGTTAGAAAAGTCTTCAAGATCCCGTCCCGGGTATCCAGTACCTGCCTATCGGGGTAACCCCATTTGATTGCCCCACTGTTGCTGCACTTGGCAGGCCTATAGACTGTGGGAGTCGCAAGGCCTCCATTACCCTGGCACAATTCTTCCATAAATGAGACTTGCCCCCATCCCTTCTATCACATTTGCCACCACATACCGGATTCCTCCTGCCCAAACCTGGTTTTACTATGGGAGATGATTGGCGTTCCTTTCATCTGGACCCACCGTTGGCCTTTCGGGCACATACTTTAGACGCATTTATGCAGCACCCGGGGGCCTCCATCTCAAGCCTATATAGGTACCTATTGTCTGAAGCGAATGGCAAGTACGGCTTCGATCTTTCTAAGATCTGGGACAGGGACTTCCCGGAACCAGATCTTTCAGACCTCATCCTGAAGGGATTTCATACTGTTACCTGCCTGATAACCTGCGAACGCTGGAGGGAAACCCAATACAAAATAATGCATAGGGCTTATATGGGTTTCTACCCTCTGCCGTCCACTACTAAGTCGCATGTCTCACCGGCCGGGGTGTGCCCTAAGTGCGGTCTTTTTAAGGCCCCTTTGGTACATTGCCTTTGGCTGTGCCCTGCGATTTCGAGCTTCTGGCAAGTGGTACTGTCCTTTATTTTCAAAATTACCGGGGAACGGTTGAGCCTAGACTGCTGCTGTTACTGTTTGCTGGGCTCGATGAAACAAAGCAACCCTTTCTCAAATCCTCCTTATCACAATGGGCCCAATTATGTCTTCTCGCAGCTTATACGCTGTATAATGATATGGCTATGCCCTTTACCCCCTGACCTTGCATTGCTGCAGCGGGCAGTGGCCGATCTGTTTCGCTTGGAGCGCTTGGCAGCTGAGACGGGGACCGACAAATCGGTTACCCACTTTTTTCGTAGATGGCGGAAATATGTTGTTAAAACATTAGCTCCTCCTGACATCACCAGACTTATGCTGCGTCACCGACACTCCATGCGCAGGGCGACCTCCGAAACTCCCTGGGCATTTTAAAACTCCCTTGAGGCCCATCTGTGACCTGTGCCCTAGTACGCCCTGTGGGTAGCGGCTTCCTGGTACATGTTTCCACCTCTGACCTACAGCCTGCCTGACCTGTTATATTGTTTATTTTGATACTGTGTACCCATACTCCTATGTTACTGTACCGCATTTTAGACTTTTGGCCTTTTAGTTGCTTGTTTGTAATGTTTATTTGCAATACGATTGTCTACGAACTGTTTTCCATGGTGGCCCATGGATTTTTATACGATATTTTGCCTTACCGACGCTGTATTGTCTTGTATATATTGTTGTAAAATTGAAAAAAACTATAAAAATTGTTAAAAAAAATGCAAAGTTTTAATTATACTGTGATTTATTTACTAACTTTGTAAGCTTTGTGCATTTTTTGTTGTGCTTGTGTGATTTTAGTTCATGTTTTATCAAACATATTCTGTATTTTTCAGACTATAAGATGCACCTGACCATAAGACGCATCCAAAGTTTTAAAGAGAAAATTAGGGGGGAAAAACAACTATTCAGATATCAAGTGAATATACAGAATGTTCCAGCAAAGTAGTCATGACTGGACCATGTAGTATTCACTCTATATTTCTCCAGCCAAAAGGCCAGCACCAGGAGGGAGGTCTTGGCTGTCACAGAGTGTCAGGGCTGAAACTTTAGCATGTGTCTATACACTAGCAGTATCCATTCTCTGAACACAGTGACCAACTTTTGAAGAGACACATTTTACAATCTGGCACTGAACAACCCATGAGCAGCTATTTACATATGAGATGAGATTTGAGTCTTTGTCACAAAATATATTTATTGCAATGCAGAATGTTAATGTAAATACACAACTCATGCCATCTAATTGTAAAATGTGTCTCTCCATAAGTTGGTCAGTGTGTTCAGAGAATGGGCACTGCTAGTGCTATCGCAGATAAGATCTCTTCTTAGTAGTGACTTGGCTGGAGGGAATGGAACAAATATATGCCTGAGGATGCAGAGCTATTGCTCCTAGGAGCAAAAAACATTTTTTTTTACATATTCGGACCATAAGACACAGGGACACTTTCCCATTGATTGTAATGGTAAAAAAGTGCTTCTTATAGTCCGAAAAATACAGTAGTAGGTGGGCAATAAACATGCTTTTACTAGCTATATTGTTCTCAATTATTTGTCAATGTGATAAAGGAGAACTCTTGGAGTATATATTTTTTGTAATATTCCACTTGTATGTCATGAAACGGTTTTTCAATTTGTCCAGTGTAATTACCTGACATTAGCCTTTATGTGGTCTTGACATACTCCATGTGATAGCTAATATTGAGCTTGCAGAGAGCGCGCCTTTTGAAGGGCGGTCTACTTAGGTGGGCTTGCATAATGGTGGTGGTCATAGCAGGCAGAAGGCAAGTACACAGTCTGAGATTTATCACTTGTGCTCATTAGCATGAATGTGAAAAAAAAAAGATCAGAACATCCAACATCAATGAATATATACGGGGCATTGCCAGGACTGTGAAATATTTGTAGCACACTGGGAAGAACAATCATTTGGGACACATGGCATATCTTGGGTTATTGTGTGAGTGCGACCAACAGTAGAATTATTCTAATATAGCATTAAAACTGCTTAGGGCTTTGGGTTGCACTGCTGGGAACAATAACCCCACTGGCCAATACCCACTATGAGGTTTTGGATGCTTTTGTACTTGCATTTTTGGATTGGCATCCAACCTGCATTCAGCAATGCATTATAATATGTACGCTGCCAGCACCACAATACAGCATGTGTAGTAAAACCCTTATTCCTGAGTAAAAGCGAAAGTCTCGCACCAGCACAAAGAAACATTTAACATTTAAAAAATAAATATTTTACCTTAGTATGCCTTTATATAGACATGGGGCAGAGGTCAGTAGCATGTAACAGTAATTAGATTATAACATGATAACAGCTTGTAAAGTAATATGGAGGGGTAAGTAGTCCGTACCGCATTATATTGGTAGAATTGTATGGAGAATGCAAGGATCAGATATTGCAGACTTCCAGGATCAAGTGTAAAGCCCGATTTCTCGTGCCATTAACCATGTGTAATGAAGTCATCACACACGGATGGTCGTGCCAAAAATCGGCCACGCACCCTTTGTGTGCCGGCATTTACTTTGGATGGGGTCTCTGGTCTGTAAATCCTGCTCGAATGTTATTGTCACCCTTGTCCCCACCCAAAGAATTGACTGGGACTCGTTGGTGCACCTTGATTCCTGTCCAATCAACATGCACCCGAGCGCAGCGTTCAAATCAGTCATCTGTCAAGCACAATCAGGACGTGGATGGGGACCTTTAGTAATGCAAGCTCAGGGTCTGGATTAAGTAGCAGAGTACAAGTAGTGCATGGGTAAGGAGTACGTAATGTAGAGTTCAAAGATCAGGACTAAATAAAACAGGTTAGAAATAACTCACACAGATGTCAATGGTATGAAAGACACAGCACAGAAGTTGAAAGTAATGGAGGACAGAAGTCAGGAGTAAGAAATTTAGAGCACAGAGCACAGACATAAGCACCACAGAGCACAGAGGTCAGGAGTAGGTAATTTAGAGTGCAGATGTTAGTAGTAATGCTGGGTACATATAATTAGTGATGGTCGAACTTCGGCCAGGTCTGTTAGCGAACTGGCAGATCGGACTTTTAAAAAAGACTGACGTCCATGGGGAGATTCAAATTCCCTGCCCGCAGGGAATTTGAATCGGCAAAACCAAGATACCTGGAACACATAGCTCCTGGTTTTGATTGCCAGACGTGACGTCACTTTAAAGGCCCCCATACACGTGTTGGATTCGCACCGGATTCCGGCACGATCGATTCCGGGCGCGTGCACGTGAAACGATCATGCCGGAATCGCATGCAGCCCACCTGGTCCGATCGTTCGCGTCCGATTGATCAGGGGCTCAGAATCGGATCCGACGGAGAACCAACATGTTGGTCTTTCTCATGCGATTCTGTCCGGATCAGGGGGAGTTGCCAGTTGTGAGGTGGACAATCAGACACGGATCCGTCCCGGAATCCGTTGGACAAGGTGGTATGCTGCGATGGATACTCTTAATTGGCCGATTGATCACACCTGCGATTCCCGGCAGAATCGCCGGAATCGATCGGATGATGAATCGATTGGACATGGAATCCGACACGTGTATGGCTAGCTTACGTTTTTGGAGCCGATATTTCTCTAGAAGACTGGGTTCTCTACCCGGTCTCTATTGAAAAGATTCTTTCTCTGGTGGGATCTTGCAGCTCCTGATCCTGGCTGTGGAAGAATAATAAGCTTCTTCTCGACGAATGGTGCGCATCAAACACCCGTACTGTCTGCCGACTAGAAGGAATGCGAACATCCATGTTCGCGGCCATCACTACATATAATATAAAATAATATTTCCTTCTTGTACCTAGTTTCCCCCTAAAACCCAGTTCATCCCCCAACAGATCTACATTGTCCCCACTACACTTAATACATCTCCCCCCGACAAACCCAGTACAACCATTAAACCCTCCTCCTCAACACAAAGGGGGTTCTTGTGATACTAAGACTACGCCGTTACTATTTTGATATTAGGTTTTTAGTTGATATTTGAAATCTTTCCAGCTTTAATGTCTACCCCATATAGACACGTAGAAGAGGGGTTTACTTTATCAAAGCATGTTCTAATGTTGCATGGCTATCATCTATTTAAAACGAAACCTGAAAGACAGCAGCATGGCCCACTACTAATGAATTCTACATGAAATGCAATCCATAACCTCTTGTCTAATGCCATTAAATGTTACCATGGAAGAAAATAGCATGGTAGCTGATGGTTACAGATCACAATAATGAATGTAAGCAAGATACGAATCCTTCAACAGCTTAGGCACTAGCGTGTCAAGTGACTATCTCCTAATACTTGTGGCTGCACTCATTCCATCTGTAGGCTCCAGAAGGTTGATGTCACACATCAGCTCCACCTGAGCTCTCTGCAGTGTTACAAGTACAGACGGCTATGGTGCATGTGCTAATGTAATACGTGTAGGAGCTGAGCCCTGGTAAGGTACAGATGTCAGCAGAAGATGCTGAAACGCATACACATTATAAAGCCTCATCTGGAAGTATGAGGTGACACCCAAATTATAGAAATGCGTGTGTCAGATTTCAACAGCGAAAGCAAATGTTCAGCAGAGCACAAGCAGCATAGACACAGGAATTTGCATCATATTAAAAAAACACAGAATTATATTTAGTCAAGGGTAAGTCAAGCGTAATACCTACTGAGCTGACTTAGAAAACACGTACAAAGGCCAATGGATGCTTATGCAAGCAAGATGGAAGTATATATATATATATACAGAAAACACTAGATTATCTGTTGTGCATGTCCATTAATAATGATAACTTGTTTAATCAATAGAGGTGGTCGGATGTTATTTGGGATTCTCCCAAAAATTGTGGAGTACCCCAAAAAGTTAAAGGTATGGGGGGAGGGGAGGGGTACGCGCACATATAGGAGTGTAAAAATAGGAAGGAGCAAGAAGGTAGTTATACGTCAGACATGCATTTTTTGGTTGCTGGTCACTGGTGCTCTAGTGCCAGAAGACCACTAGTGCCAACAACCTTCGTGATGTGCAGGCCTGTAAAGATATTACGTCACTGTCTCCATGCAGTGCTCAACATATCAGGTCATCAGGTTTTTTTGGGGATAATAAGTCTTTATTGAAAATTTCAATGGAGCAACGGGAGGGGGTGGGAAGAAAGGGATGCCAGCATAAATACAGCAGTCACATTGAAAATCAGTTGGTCACAAGTAAAGCACATGTCTCGTTTCACAGGTAACAGCAGTGACAGCTATTAGTGTCAATACGAAATATACACCAGTCCCCAACCCTCAGTGCCCAAACTCAGCAAATATGCAATAAGCAACACCATCAGAGAGAAAGGAAAAAAAAGAGAGAAAAAAAGGGAAAGTAGAAAGAAAGAAAGAAAGTCAAGTATATCAACAACAAGGTGCCACTACTCCATCACCCACCTCATATGATAGTGAAACGAAGAAGACCAATAATATTAAGGAAAATGGGCACCTAAGGCACCCCATGCCATGGGTTGTGGAAACTTAGGTGGAACCCTCCGCCCTCAAGGACACATAGTTAACACACATGGCTCAAGTGTTATAATGCTGGTCATATCGATCACCCCTGGTAGCTATGAACCTCTCAGCTTCCATAACCTCATTAACACGATTAATACAAAGGCTAATAGTAGGGACACCCCTCTGCCCCCAATAAACAGGTATCAGTGCCTTGGCAGTATTCAGTAAATGGGGCAATGCCATTCTCTTATATTGAGTGATTGGTATCGTGGTATGGTGCAGCAGACAGTAGGCTGGATCATCCGGTAAGGACTCCCCTGGCCACCTTCACTGGGGTCTGGTACCACCTACTAAAAAGTTTGGTACTAATGGAGGAAACGTATTGTAAAGAGGACAACTTGAGCTTTTGTTCATCTGTAAACGTCATCCGCAGTTCAGATTCCCACTCCGTAAGGAAATAGGGGTAACAGGAAAAGGCCTCAGACTTTAACAATTTATACGCAAGGGAGAGAAGATGGGTAGGTGGTCGCACTCAGTTAAGCTTGTGGGAAACCGGCATGCAGAGTCAGCGGGATCAGGACTTAAAAATACTGTAACCAAGATTGCTTCTATTACTAGTATGCAAGAGATGAATTGGTGGTATTAGAAAGTCACACTAAGGACTTATAGTGTATATCTACTTTCCTTACACAATGAATTTAATTCTAGCAAAGCAGTTCACAATTCACAAATTGAGATTAGTTCTGAGTCTTTTGTAGTTGTACCTCACACAGGAGAATTTTAGATGCTTGCTATGGGACAAAGAACGTAGCAAATGATATTCCTAGAATGAGATATTTCTAGAACTAAAATGTGTTTAAATACCAGTTGCACTAAATGGTCAAAAATGCCAAATACTGATAAATTTTACCAATACCATGGTAGTGTGTTTAATGGTATCCAGCAAGACAGACATTCCATCAGCATGGACTAGGAAGCTGCACAAGGAACCTCTGAACCCTTGACCAAACTATACTAGATGTGAGTTGGGTAGTTTCAAGGAAACTCTGAATCATTGACCATCATTTATTCTAGAAACGGGTTAGGCAGATTCAAGTTCCCTCTGGACCCATGACTGCCAATTATACTAGATGCAGGTTGGTTAGTTTCAAACACCCTCTGAACCCTTGACTGTCTTTTCTGCTAGATGAGTTGGATCATTTCAGGGACCCTCTGGCTCCTTGATTTATAAAAGAAGCGTGTGAAGCATTATTTATGCTAGATTTAGGTTATCTAGATTTATGATCTTCTGAATAATTTAATGTCATTTATGCTAGATGCAGACTGGGTAGTTTTTAAGGACCCTCTGATGTGGGTTGGTTATTTTCAAGAACTGCCTAAACCAGTGGTGGCCAACTGAGTTGACATGGAGGGCCACAAGTGCGGCCCTCAGCATCAGTAAAGGGCCACACATAAATTGTTTAACCTATACAGACTTGTATAAGCAATTTTTAATGAAAGACAGCAGGCATAGCTAGAAGATATACATAGTCATATACATTGTCAAAGGTTATGTGCCTCATAGATATCATCAAAGCCTTTGATGATATCTATGCGGCACATAACCTTTGATTCAAAGGTTATATGCCCCTATTCTCAGGTTTTGTGCCGCAAGATAATACAATCACCCGTCGTTCATTGGTGGATTGTGGTAGCATAGGCACTCACCAGTCTGCTGATCCCCCGCCAACACTTGAGGAGGAGAGGTAAGGGACTTCCTCAGGTGTCCTCTGGGTCTCTGTTTGTCTTTTACATATATCTATCAGATGAGGTTTATCACCTCTCCTTCTCTTCTCACTCCAACAGGTGAGTTCCTATGCCCTATGCAATAACAGTTAGGTTTTGGGGGCCGCCGAAGAACGCCCAAAGGGCCACAGGTTGGGCACCTGGGGTCTAAACCCTTGACCATCAGTAATGCTAGATTTCAGGGATATTTTTAGATGGACCTTTTAGATGGACCGCTGGCCATTGACACTCCTACTTGTGCCAGGTTATTAATATATAGTTTCAATCTGACCAGAATTCAGCTATGGTTATAATGGTTGTACTGGCAGAAAAAGGAGTGTTCATGCTCATCTGAATTCCCCAGTTAGATTTTTATGAGGAAAGTTCAAGGTATCACAAAGTCTACTCTTCATCTGTATCTGTGCAAATATGTTGTTTAAATGTATCAGCAGTTGAAGAAGGAAACCAAGATTGCTGTTACACAAGGGGGAATGGGTCCCGGCTGGTGTCTATTAATGCATGGTAAACAACAGAAACGTTTTTCAAATTGCTAGTTACCTTGCTGTCCTTTTTCAAACAATTCAAGGACATCATATATGGGTCTTCTTCCCTGATGATGGTGATTAAGGCTGGCCATACACAGAAGGATTCCCCTACAAATAGATAAGCACCACCTTTGGCAATCCATACCCTTGGTCCCCATCCAAAGTAATGATGATCTAACAGGCATTTAGCAACATGTTGGATCCCCGTTCGATCGATGTTTTCTTGGAGCAGGGTCGATCGATTCAGGTGGGAAGCATTCAATTCCCGAACAGTTGTTTGCCTGGAAGGCGTGTGGGGATCAATCATTCGGGAGTCTAACGCTAACTCAACCAATGTATGGCTAGCTTAAGTCAGTCTTAGCTTCTGAACTCACTAGAATTTATGTGATCAGTGGCGGTTTAAGGCATGGGAAACCTGGGCGGCATCATGCTGGGGGGTGGTATGCATCCCCCTCCCAGGAGTAAGTTGAAACTCGGTCGTCACAGGCTCCCTAAGCATTGTGGACGAGTTCTACAACTTGAAAAAAATACTTAAAATACGTCACTGGAGAGAACTTAGAACTCTTGGGTTTCTATGACATTAATGACATTAATGGAAAACGCTTTAGAATGCTTTAGAAGACAATTTGTGGCGACAACTTAAATCTATGTACTATCAAATTTCAGAACATTCACATTATAAACAATTCAATCACAGACGGCATCAAACTCATTTTCTGTTTCTTGTTTTTTTATTATAAAAGCCTAAATGTATGTTCAAATGTACATTGCACAACCCCTTCCCCTTTTTTACGTACAAATGACTATGCTAACTTTGTTCCTTTCCATGTTTCTGAAAAAAGTAAATCTGACATCTCCTAAATTTAAAAAAATTGTCCTGTTGTGAAGTGATTTACCTTTAGCAGTGTGGTTTAGAAATAATTGTCTAGTTTATAATGAGTGATAAACAGAGCATAGCATCTTCTTCAGACTCAGCAAGACAGGCACAATACCACTTTCATTAGAAAAAGCAATGATAGAAGCCTACAGTCAGTGACTGCCTACTTTCTGTAGCCTCCACCTAGACGGCTTCATTCACCAAAGTTTCTCCAAAGGTTGTAATTGGGAAACTCATGAAATCTGTGCTAGCTTAAAGTATAAACAAAAAATAGTTGTAGATCCTCTTAATAATTCCGTATCTTTAACTTCCTTTCCATTTAACTAAGATCAAAAAATACCTGAAAGGTACTCACCCAGTTTGCTATCCTGCATTATTCTTGGTGACCCCATTGATTGCAGGCTCAGTCTAAGGGGAGCCCGCACAGCAGCCACCATGGCAGAGGCATGTCTCTCCACTTTGCTGGGGGGAACTGCTCTGGACAAAGTACCCATGTGTTCCCTCAGAGGCTCCCTATTGTCCATGTGTTCCCTCAGAGACTCTGTGGGTGTACTGCAAGGTGGGATCAGATGCAGAAGACTCACCAGCCAATTTTTTACCAATCCACCAATGGGCAATCTGCTCATTGTATCAGAGTCATGTACACCATTGCCTGGCATAGCCTCTGATAACACTGTGATTTGGTATGCTCATGTGTTTGATTTACATTTCTGCCTTGTTGCCAACAGTGATACGACCCGACTACTGATATTGCTTGAACTCCTGTCCTGACGTTGGATTGTCCTGTGCCTGACCACAACTCCAGCCTTACCCAATTGTACTGTACTTAATTGGACTAATCTTTTGTGTATGACCCTTGGATCACCCAATAAAGCCGTTGCCTGGATATGTGGTGTTGGTAGTGATTGTAATTGGAAAGGTTTTAGGGATATTTAGGTCCGCATGTTGAACAACATGGGGGCCCACGTTTCCCAGTATGGAGACTAGGGGCTCCAAGGGGACTATGGCGGCACTGAGAGTCAAAACATGATAGGTTAGAAGTAAGATTAAAGACATGTTTATTTAGAGAAACTTCTAACCTATCATGTTTTGACTCTCAGTGCCGCCATAGTCCCCTTGGAGCCCCTAGTCTCCATACTGGGAAACGTGGGCCCCCATGTTGTTCAACATGCGGACCTAAATATCCCTAAAACCTTTCCAATAGTATTTTTGGGATGAGGCACTAACTTTTACCTGAGGGAACTAGATTCATTATTTTAACGGTAGTGATTGTAAGCCCCGTTGCGCTACACTACTTTGCATAAAGGTTAACCTCCCTGGCACTATGCCTGAACTCAGTATGGCCTAAGAACAAACTGTGGCCATGACGGTTTCGGTAATAATCGCAGGCTTGCAGATTTGATTCAAGTCCAGAGTGGCAGGGCTGGGGGGGTGCCATAGACCTCCATGCTAATGGAGGCAGCACTGCTCTTCCCGGCACCCGATTTTGCAAGAATCTCTAACAAAATTTGAGCCATCCAGGCTTGTTGGAAAACCTTGTTCGCGGGTCTCCATCCCAAGTAGTGGACAATATCGATGAAGACCTCATCGCACTGGGCTCAGCTGGGCATCGGTCGCACGGGGATCTACCCATGTATGCCCAGCATAATGAAGATGAAGGAGGAGGAGAAGTCCGAACCAGCAGAGTAGTCAGAGGCAGACTCACCATGTGAAAATAAAAACTTAAAATATGCTGCCATATTTAAGAATAGATAAGGTAAAATATATCTTATTTTGGGTCATACATTTTTCTCTGTACACACCTTACATGGAACACACATTGTTCAAACAGCATTTAGACCCAGGTGTATAGACAGACAGCTGCTGTTAACAACAAGGTCAATGGTGCTAACATGGACTTGTGACCCAAGACCCAAGAGAAATTTCCCTTCATTTAAGATGACATCAAGTGAAGAAACCTATGGAAACTAGATTCACCTTCATTATGCTAAGTTAAACTGCTGTAGGCTTGTGGCTGGTTTCTTGTTGGATACTATGTGTCACTGAACATAATTGCCATCTGCATCATTATATTTAAGGATCATTTCCATCAAAATATCTACTGATCTGGTTATTTGCAGGAGGAATGGTGAGCAGCATTTATCTGTTCATTTAGTCATCTATCCATTCGGAAATCTGGGTCTACACAACTATTGTGGCCATTACCAGTAGAGCTAGTCAAATGGTTTTTTGTTTTTTTTTCATTTCAACTAGCTGACTTTGTGAGTTAGTTGCAAAGCCACTGAACTTGCCATCTTAACCAAATAGTTTAAAATGTGGAGAAGGGTTACTGCCAAAGACGCTCCGGTGTCTGGCTGCAGCTGTGTCCCCTGAGCCACCGGAATGTTTGTTCAGTACCTTGTCAGATACCTTGCACAAAGACACCTTGTTACCTAGTTCTTGTTGAACCCTGAACCTTGGCCCCTCCCATGTACTTCCTATACAAGCCATGTCTCAACTTGGATTCAATGCCAGATTATTGATCTTCCAGCCAGTATCTTGCTTCCTAATTTCCCCTGATTGTGCCTTTGTTATAATCCTTTGTGTACCTTGCTGCCTCTTGCTACCACTGTTGGTCCTGCCATTACTTGAGTCGCTGTTTCAGCTACTGGACTCCGAGCCTGACCGCCGATCATAACAGTTACAGAAACATTAAAAAGAGCATTGTTCTAACACATGTAGTTTTTGCATATATTAAGTAACGTTTACATTTTGAGATTTTGGTAATGATACCCTATTCAGGAGCTTTGCAATTAACTTAACATTTTTATGATTATCTGTAATTACCAGAAGGTTTTCCCTTTCTGTTTGATTGCTCCTGAAAGGTACAATATACATATTCCAGTAAGTGAACTGATAATTATTCCTGCCAGGGTTAAACATGGATTTCCAGTAGGATGACCTAATGAATGAAGTCCTCAATAGATATAATAGGTCATTTTACTTTGCAGTGTTCATCTGTGAGCATAGGATGAGTAGCCTTAAAACAAACATAATTAAAGTACGGTCAGTCCTCCCCCATTGGTCCATAGTCCACTCCAGAAATGCTATATAGATGACACTGAAAACCTAATCCTTAATCCACAGTATTTATTTAGGCCAGTCCAATATTTTTTTTATTGAGTAACTACAAATGGAAGCCAAGTTGTTTTGAGGGCTCAGATATCTACCCCCTTCCTCAAGGCTTTGCACAGCAGAAAAAAAAGCATACATGAATGGTTGTGATGCTAAAGATTGTATTTCTGGTTTGTTCTGTAGAAATGTGAAGTTTTAGGCTTTTTATACCAAATAAAGCAGAATTCAGTTCTTTTTTAGCCATGTGTTAAATAAAGTGAACACGAGTGGAGTAACCACTACTTCAGCATACCATTGGAAGGTATGTGACCAAATGTCTTTACATGTGGTCTCCATTGACGGATAACCCTCTTTTTCTAGCACTGATCATGTGATGAAATGTCCCCCGTGGTATCCCATACCAGCTGATTCTCTAACCAAGATAGTCATTCATGAGTTAGAAGGGGAGGGGGTCATGTTTTATTCATGTGTCCATCCTAATCCTTTAGATAAAGCCTGTTGCATAGTAAAATACTACCAGTACCGTTCCAATGAAACCCACTGAGTAGTGTGCTGAATGCTACAACCTGAGTTAAACCCACAGATAAATAGATACAGCTGTACTCTTATGTCTAGCTCCATCCTATTGTGTTATTGAAAGACCAACTACTCTTAGGTGTTCTTGAACATACAGAACAATACAAGGTTTGATGACTGCATGGACATTTTGATCTCCAAAGCCGAGTGAATATCTCTGCAGCCAGTAAACAGGCTGCTCGCTTCATTATACGTTTTCTGTAGGTCTACCTTGCGATGCCAACCCTAATGTCCCTTTAAGCGGTTGACAATAGAAAAAAAACGTACAGTTATCATTTTTTTTACAGCTAACGCAATACCAGTTTTTATTTTTAAATGCTTTATTGCCTAATTTCATTTTAGAAATATATATCTGTTGCTTTCATGATTCAGGCACACTATGCATAGGTAGTAGAGAATTTAAAACATGCCTTTGCTCGACACGATCAGTCAATGCCACTATCTACTAGGACTGTCACTGTCAATGTGTGGGACTTTACCTGTGACACAAGCCCACAGAAATAATCATGCTTAGGGATAAAGGAAGGAAAGCCGCTAGCATATTCAGCAATTTTTTAAAAATCTCTAATGACCCTTCAACTGAAACTGGTCCTGCTGAGATCTACATACCATGAAGATGACACTCCAAAAGATTACATCTGCCAGTGAGCATTGCCTAACGTCTGACCAAGCCTAAGAGCTTGTGGCTATTCCTGTCTAATCAATCCGAATATTGAAGAAAGAACCCTATGAGGGATGGATCCTGAGAAAAATGTTCTTACAATGCGTGTGACCGCTTTTCTTTCCTATCGACCGATTCTTGACATTGTTCTTAAAATGTAACACAAAGTTTGCGTGTGCTGCAGGAACACATGGTATACACGGTGTTTATACACAATTCATAGCGTAGCGCTATGACAGATGGTGTTGGTAGTAATATTGTCAAATACGACACGGTGAAAAATTTGCAACACACCAGGGATGTGACATTTAAAAAAAAAAAAACTGGCATCCCAATGCACAGGTTGTGCAGTGGCTTTGATGCTGATTGACATAAAGCATGAGGATGTGACATAGGAAAGGCATGAGACATATGGCACTATACACAAGACACATTAGGACATATTAAGTGTCCAATATTACCATGTCACAAGTGGACCATCCTGCACACACAGACTGATTATGTTCTAATTAGCACACCGTACAATGAGTGGCATTCGTGTCAGCTCCTAACGTTGGGTTCCTGTCATCCGTCTAGCTAAGTTACATTGTTTAATATACAACATTTAGGGACAAATGTGCCATTGCAGTAAAGATACTAAGGATGGGGGGGTTGTCAAATTAAGACAAATTATGCATCGCACTCAATGACAATATTATAATTAAATTTATGCATTAAGCTCAAATGCTTTAAAAAAAAAAGACACCGTTCTTCTCAAACCAACGATCAGCGAGTGGGGGATTGTGCCACCAGCTATAAATTGGACCGTTGTGGGTACGTGTTGATGCACATTTGTGCCGTATTGCCGGAGAACACAAGGCAGGGCTGTGTGCTGCTTTTACAGGAAGTTATTGTGTCTTAAAATGTTTACAAGGACCAGTGACGGGAATAAATACGACTCTTCGCTTCCCCTAAAGCTTTAGACACTTTTAATGAGGGAATCTATCCATCCACCTACCAGGTCTGCCAAACAGAATTTTTAAAAAAGAGAGACCTATTCCAATAGAGCGCAGCCATGGTTTGGAACAGCTGTACAGTGGTTCATCCATCCACATGTGCTCTTAGCTCAGACACCTCTCCTCTATACAGACAGCAGCACATACAGGCAAATGCTCCCTCCCTTGCGCCTACACACACACACAGTCCTACCTTTTCAGTCTCTTTTCTTCTGTCTTGGGGGGGGAGTCCTACAGTTTAAGGGGCTGGAGGACAGCAGTTGCATTCAACGGGCAGCTTAGCGAGCTCCACTTTTCCATTCATTCCATGCTGTGCTCCAGTGTGTCAGAATGAGCATCCAGCTCTGTCTGGGCAGGAGGACTGGGAAATATGTGTGAGACACAAGGAGCCAGGATCCAATCCCCTCTCCTGTTCTCCCCTGCTGGAGACTCAGAGAATGCACAAGGAAAGGAGCAAGATGTTAGACTTGCTTACTGCTCACTGAGCTGGGCTGGAGGAGGCCACTGAATCCTGTAGGGGCGGGTGCTGGTGATGGTGGGGGATCTGATTCTCAGGAAATCTCTCAACTAGCACAAACTACAGGGATCAGCCGTGAAGCCCCCTCTCTTCTTCGCCCTTTAACCCTTCCATTTACGGAGTCTTGGCTAGAGCAAGGATGCTCTCTGATTGATTAGAAGAGCGGTGCATGGCACAGCAGCTGGCCCTGCAGGGATGACTTGGTAAAGTGTTGCTTCTTAGGTGAAGGTGGGGGGATCGCATTGTTCCCCACCCAGAGGCAATTTTTTGAATACAAGAGGGCACCGTTGCTTCCTTACAAGTTATAGGTGGTAATGATGGCACAGTGCCCAGAGATGGCTCACAGAAACATTTACCTAGTTAGAAGATCTGGCCAATATCTTTTCTTTTTTTACTGTTACTGTAAAGGCGACTCTTAATTTAAGTGTGGAGCCGTGCCAGGGTATGCCAAGTAACAGGTTGTTTTTATAGAACAAGCAGCTAGTAATTAAGTAATTACCTTTTCTATTTTTTGCAGTTGTCCTTATCCATGGATGGAGCCCCCCCCCCCCCCAAACATCTGTAAGGATTTCAACTTTGTAAAGGAAGCTGTAATCTAAAGTGGAATAGTTATTAATCCTTTCATCAGGTCCACCCCATATGCAGTACTGTGCTTCCTCAGGGATTGTTCCTTGTACTCCATTGTTTGATGGAGCACAGGAAGGTTAATGGAGGATTAAGTTGAAGCTATTGCGCTGCTAAAAGTGAAAATTCAGTTAAAGGTGGAGAGTGAAGGAGTAAGTAATTCCTGCCATTATTAAAAACCCATTTTTACTGTTGTGCAGTAGTGATGGACAAACATTGGCCATTCAGGAACTGGCGGACCGATATTTACCCCCAGAGCATACCAGACCCCCTGTTGGTATAGGGCAGTGAATGCAAACCTTTTAGAGACGAGTGCCCAAACTGAAACATTTCAAGTTCTGGCATGGCAATTTAACCTGAATTCACATACACACACAAAACATGAACACACACAATCTACTTTCTTATAAGATAGAAAAGGAGAGAGTATGGGGCACTGTGTGAGAACTGACAGCATTGAGAGCCAATAGGCTGCGGTTCTTTCCTTTGTGCTTGCTGACAGCTTGTGTGCCAACAGAGATGCATGGCATAGGTTCGCCATCACTGGTATAGGGTCTGGTATGCTCTGGAAAAGGGGGGGGGCAAAGCGTGGTTTCCACACAGAGCATTCCAGACCCCCTGCTGGCATAAGCTCTGATATACTCTGGAAAAAAGGGAAGGGACCCCATGCTGTTTAGGGTCCATCTTTTCCAGAGCATACCAGACCCCCTGCTTGTATGCCCTGGGGGGGGGACCCCACACTTTTTTTTTCTTAAATAGAAACTTTTTATTTATTCTATTGGATAGGGGGCGGGTGGCGTAGTTGGCAAAAATACATCTTTGGCTGTACTGTCCCACCTGACTATTGGGGAAGGGTTTAAAGTTTGCCTTCATTGTAATGAATGAGCGGCATGTGGAATATTCAAATTTGTGCAATGCTCATTTTCGCAAATCAATAAACTTGAATTCGCTACTTGATCAAATATATTAGATGGCCTTACATCGCACTTCTTTGTGCGCATTCAGCAGCATTGCAGCTGCATGGTATATCGCAATTACACTATGCACGCAATAAAAAGCCATAGACTAACATTGCATTGCGCACCGCTATTCTGATGTGTGCGGATATGCACGATATATGCCAGTAAAGCGTGCCCAGTATAATATGACGAATATCCGCCATTGCGAATATCCAAGCGCACATTCGCGAAATAATGCAAACTCTTGAATGTGTAATTTTCGGCGAACATATTCGAATTGCGAATATTCGCACGCGACACTAATTATAATGTGTGGGAGGCGAACTAAACAGCTGGAGTGTCTGCCCGGCCAGCGGTTCTGTATATGCCATTGTCTCCCGTTGCAGTTGGCACTTTTCCTCACCATCCCACACAAAGTCACACATGAGAAGGACAGTAGAGTCTGTTTTAGGACCTTCCTAAGTTACCTTTATAATTTTTTTTTACATAAATGAATAAACATAGTTTATATATATATTGTGGGGAATCAGCCTCAAAGGTGTACTCGCAATCACGGCAAACCATACAACAGGTTCTCTTTAGGGCTCCTGCCCATATTTATTCAATAAGTCCCAACAGAAATGACCCTCGCAGAGGCTAATCTACAACACAAATATCTTTAAAAATACCAGGGTCCAACACAGGCTCTTCCTTTTAGCTCAGGAAACAGCTATCACAGCCTGGCACCTAGATATCCCCAGCCTGGGCTACCCACTGGGCTACCCACTCCTTGTGAGCCCCCTGGTATGCGCTTCTCCAGCAGCACAGTGTCTCCCCACCTCACCTCACCCAGCTCCTTTTGAGGAGACACACCCGGCCATCTCATTAAGGTCCAGCAGGTGTATCTTGGTGGAGTGGGAAGGCCCATCCAGTTCCATCCATCCCCACTCCAGAGCCCAGATCCATGTAACCAAAAACATATAAAAACTGGGCAGCAACCTACTGTCGCTCCCCAACACTACTCTGGACTCCAGGACACACCAGCAGACCCCTTCACTGCCGCACATGGACCACTTACACCATGACAGACCACCGGTCTGTCACAATAGCTTGCAGCCTCTTTAAAGCCACTTCATGTCTATAAAACCTCCAACTATTGTAATTTCAAAGGAATGTTTTTGTGACCACTGTGATCTGTGTTGTATATGTTAAATTGGCCATGTGTAGTCCTAAGTGGAAGACTGTGTGACAGGCTGAAAACACTCAAACAGCAAGGGAGATGGGATAACACATGACCAACCTACAACAATGTTCATGGTAGGGTTACCTGCTATCATTGATATACAGATATATCTGGTATCAACGCACATAGAAGCAATACCACCTAAGGGGCCTTGCCCACTAGCATGGCCGCAACAACCATGTTTGTGTTACCCACATGTATGTACACACCAAGCGCTGTGGCACAAACGCATTGTGTTGCACATTACTGCACAATGCAACGTTACAGCATGTCAATGATACAGCAGATTTTTCTATGGAAACCTATTAACCTTACGTCAACGCAAGCTTGTGTACCTTGCTGACCTGCCATCTAATGGAAAATGGCCCTTTATTTTCTCTCTTTTCATCTGCAGACTGCCCATCTTGACACATGGTAAAGAAGATACTTCACATTGACCTTCCAGTGTCAGGCTGCTCTCCAGCTAAGAAAACTGCTGCAGCATTATAAGTGCAAACAGGCCAATTGTCAACATGTCCAGATCCAAGGTCTCAATTTTCCTTTTTTTCTGTGTTTTGGATGTTGACAGAGTGGTGGATTAGGGGACATAATATGCCTACAGAAGGGTTTTATTAAAAGTTCCAGATTTCAGAAAAAAGTTACATTGATATTTTTATTTTTTTTTACCAAATATCATTATTGAATGAATTATTGAATTGAATCTGAATGTCTGAATATGTGTTTGACTTAACAAGCTCGCACCCATTGGCTCCAGGAACATATTGTCCCTAGAATTTAGCTGCAAAATTTGCCAGCGGCAATCATGTCCATCACACAGCAGGCTTACAACTATTTTGACAAGTCACAATACGATACGTGCGATAAGCTACTCCACATGTTTCGTCAACAGGAAAACTGCTGGGTATTTTGTCATGACTAACGGCGCTAGTTAGCGGTAAGGGGGTCTCCTCAATCACTGCTTTCTTCATTGTACTTGTACAATGAGTCTTGGGCATGGCTGTACAAAGAATGTCCTACGCCAAATAACAGCCTCTACACGGAAGCTGACACACAAAGACCTGTGTTGGTTAGCCAAGGACAGAGTGACATATCTAAATGTTCATTGCCCTTACCAATATAGTGTAACTTTGTGCTGCAAGATCCCCATGTGACCCCCTCCCTGGCCAGGTACTGCCTGTCCAAGCAGGTCTTCAGCAGACGCAATAGCTATTAAGGCTTTCTTCTGCCATTAAATGCGGTCTGTTAAGGTGGCAATTTATCAAAGTGGCTTGGCCGGTAATAGATTTTCAGGGATTTTTAGTTTGTATTTTTGGTGATGAAGTGCATAGAGGAAATGCACATTAGAAATATACAAACAGCAAAAGCACTTAGAGAAGGAACAGGTTGGCCGATAAGGTCTTCAGATGCAAAGCAGTGGTCATGGCCTGTCGTTCTACTCTAAATTTGGCTTGAAGGTTGGTCCTTCAGATTTCTTTACAAAATATATCTTTCATAGTGATGGACAGGAGACAGAACTAAAGGTGAATTGATCCTTATTTATTAAGCTCCAGTATCAGCTCTAATAAAATGATTTGCTTACCCAATTAAGAATACATTGAAAGCCTACCCATCACATTATACTTATGTTGTCCTTCAGCTTCTTCCTATATAATGGCCACCACCAGAATACTTGTGTCAGAGCTAGAAGTAGCAATGATGTGTTCTTTCATCTGTTGGGTAATAGTGTCCAGGCTTCGACATTGCATCAGGTGGATAGGTCACATGATACCTCATGCCTGAAATCGTTGGGTATTCTTTATTGGCGGCAAGAAACTGCTGAGGGAGCATAAAAGTGGGAAATATCAGTTGGCTCAGGGGTGTGCTTACATTATGTTTATGCTTGAGTATAAGCAGCCCAAATATAAGCCAAGGTGCCTAATTTTACCCCCAAATCCTTCATAATGGCAAATGAGTTTCTAAATCTGCTTTCAAGCTCAACTGTAAGTTGGATACCATGTAAACCAATGAGGAGTTCATGCCATGGATACATACAGCCATACAAAACTTTAAACGATTTGGTTGTGGCCAATAGATGGTGGGCTATAAGATCTTAAATCTCAAATCATATGATCTATCGTTAATAACATGTCTCATTTCAGATGACTACTATGTAAATTGTGAAGAAGATATAGAAATCAATTTCACAGTGTATATGTAGCACCCCTCTAGTGAGAGATAGTGCTAAGAGTAAGGGGTTAACTTGGTCTTTTCTGGCAGGTGCAGGCTTGTCCAGTTTCCCTCCAGAATTTTGGCGGGAAATGTATCAAACCTGACCTGCCTAGAGATGACATTTGGACTGAGGCCCTGTGTTCCTGTCTACATCTCATGTGAGCCAGAGATTCCCTCTTTGTATCCTCTGGTATTGACTTTGTAAAGTCTGCCCTGAGGAAGAGCTGAATTTCCATCTCAAGTCTGGGTGCACTACCAGGTCCAGGAAGCCTTCCGCCATTTGGATGTCAGAGGGAGAAGCTGAGCTGTGCTGGAGAATTTGTCTCTGTGGAAACCTGTCTGCCTAGAGTCCAAGAGCACCTGTCACCAGTTCAAGAAAGGGGATCTGCCTGTTGCTAAATAGGGGATCGTGCTGTCAGTCTCTGAAGGGGCATAGATCAACCAGGGTGAAAGTGAGAACTGCTGAGGGGAAGTTCAGAGATCATTATGCCAGTTTACAGCTCGTCAGGCTACAAGTGTCGGGGAGAAGCATTAAAAGAGGTGTCCTGCTGTCAGTGAAATCCTTCTCCCTCACCCTCTCTCCCATAGAACTGTTTGCATGCGTTGAATAAAGTTCTTCAGCATCTACATTTCTGTCTCCCAAGAACTCTCAGCAGGACCTCAGGGTCTCATTGCTACATTTATAGTGTCCAGTCCAAAGTTTTATTAATGAGTAAATACAAATAAAGGAATACCCAATGCGTTTCGGGAGCTCAACAGAAGTAAGTATTGGACTGGACTTTTTAAACACTGGATTGGCCCTTCTTTAGAATACACACTACGAGTTCCAGCAATCACCTTAGGACTACAGCTACCTGTCCTCAATTATTTTGTAATATAAAGGTTGAGTGCTACAGGGTTTTTACCCCATTACCCACTGTCTCAAATGTAAATGTAGACCTCAAAGGGCAGCCAGGTTAGAGTTCTTAGGTGAAAAAAGTCATATAAGCCCCATACCACTGGTACAAACCAACATGTTTTTTTTTAAATAAAAGGAGTAACCCCCATTGTTAGTATTTTATTGTCGCCCTGGTGAAGAGTGAACTCTCTAAAGCTAGGCTTACGCAGCTCGATTTTTTTATTGATCACTGTGCCCAGTGACCCTTTCTTCGATCGAACCCGATTCAAAAAACCTCGATCAAACTGGTAACCAACATGTTGGTAAACCCTGTTCGAAGACCAAGGCTCCCCATCCAAAGTATCGAATGGGATCGATTGTGCAGAAATGCTGCGCATCAATTCTCTGTTCAATCGATGAAGCTCAAGCACAGCGTGGGTTCATCGATTGAACAGGTATTGACCCGTGTACTGCCATCTCTGAAACCTGAAACATGGTACATGTTATGTGCTAGTTAAGCCGAGCAAGGGATTTTCTCAGGATTAGAAATGTTAATTTTGTCTCTTATGATCATGGCGCGACTGTGGCTTCCAAGCTCCAATGAAAGATAAAGTATAATATATATTTTTGCCACGTATATTAACCAGCCAGATTTTTTGGTGGCTACAAATAAACATCTTGTCTCTGGGGGGCTCAGGTCAGCGGTAATTTCCTCTGTTGTACTTTTTTTATAAATGTACTCCAAGCTGACACAGTAATGGGATGAAGAGTATGAGACATTTCCAACAATTACTCTGTAAAATTACTCTCCACTATGTAACTATAATATAGGTCATAATTAGCTTTTATTTTCTCCTTCCAGGCAGCCAGTTCTTTCTCATTAAACAGAAACCTGGTAAAAGCCAAGCTGCCCGAGTACAGATCACCAGCGACCCGTGACAGAAGGTTCCCAAACAAACTTTCCTTTTTATTATTAAACAATAATAGGAGAATTTCCCTTTGGCTCGGATCTCTACGCATTCCCGTCCTCTGAATGTAAAAACGGAGGGGAAGCATATGAGACTACAAAGTTGTTTATTGCAGACAATTATCATTCTCTAATATTCCATCAAATGTAAAATCGAATGCATTTCTTCCACACCCCACTTCCGAGATTTCTTCTTTCCTTTCTGAGTGATTGCCTTCTTGTCATTTCTGTGCATCTTTCCTTCCTTTCTTCCTCTCTTGCCTTCCCTTTCATAATCACTTTCTTTTTGGTCTCCTTTTCCATCATTCACTTCTTCATTTTATGGTTCCCTTCCTTACCTACAATCCCTACTTCAGTTTCTACCCTTCCTTCCTTCCTTCCTTCCTTCCTTCCTTCCTTCCTT
>CM070042.1:39738907-39749349 GCA_036250615.1 Ptychadena robeensis | reverse complement strand
TACTTATCTGCCAAGGAAGAAACTTTTATGGACTCCCAAGTTATGGTAGAGCATAAGATTATTGCCAATAAATATGTGTAGCACTATTGTATTCTAGCCACTAGAGGTCAGAATAGCATCAGTCAGTGACCGGCTGGCCTGACTGGTACGTGAAGGAAAAAGTATATTGATGTTGACTGCTATGACACTCTAATGCTATGTGGTAATGATCTTCCTCCCCTTGTGGGTTCACAGTTCATTTGCTGCTCATGTAAATAAAGTTTATTCCCCTCTGTGGGCCATACCTACCTCAAGACCTGAATGTATTTAGTGATTGATGCAATGTATGCCTTTTTGTATTTTTATTGGTATGGTGTTCACACAGTTTTCGGTCTCAGCTTCGGTGTGCGAGGGCCTGGAGTACCCTCATGCCTACGGCAGCCCCGCGGTTATTCACGGTAATGTGTGTCCAATGCACCTACACTGTCATGGGTTTGTTTTCCTCACAGGTATAGTCCCTGTCATTATAGGATCGCCCATAGTCTTTATTGTTATGCATACAATATCTCACCATAGGTCCCTGGGAAGTAGGGTGGACCCGGAAATAGTGAACCCCTTGGGCTAGTACACCTTGTAGATGCTGCTATCTCCCCAGTGCCAATTTCTCTTGTACAGAGTGCACTGTTTTGCTACCTACCTCAGGGCTCTGAGGGTAGCCTTATTATATATATAACATTTGGTCTGTTACTTAGGCCCAAAACTCAGGGTTATTATTGCTAATACTAA
This sequence comes from Ptychadena robeensis, assembly GCA_036250615.1. Lineage (NCBI taxonomy): Eukaryota > Metazoa > Chordata > Amphibia > Anura > Ptychadenidae > Ptychadena > Ptychadena robeensis. The sequence continues at coordinate 39,748,584 of CM070042.1, read as the reverse complement.
TGTACGTATCTATTCATTGCTGTATTGTGGGCCTTGTATATATTGTGATGTTAGAGATTGCACACATGTACCGCACACACATAGTGGCCCTGTTCCCTTAGCAGTTTGGCCTATACACTGCCACAATAGGACAGGCGTCCACTCTCTTTCTCTCCAATGTTAGGTATATTATACACTATTATAGCTTACCTGCGACATGAGACCTGAGACATCACAGACTAGAACATCCTCATTAATACAAGATGGATACAATACCACTCAACTTATGTCTAAATGGAAAGGACAAAACATTAAAAACAGAAATAACCTCACTATTGTCTACTACAATTTTTTTATTTTATTGTCCTCATGTATTTTAACATCAGCTGTCTTGTAATTGTTGCATTTACCATTACTTTTTGTTAGAGGAATTGCTGACCCTTGATTCGGTGGATGGCATTCCTGACCGTTAAATAAGGACAGCATCTATTTTTAATAATGTTGTTGCAGTTGCAATGGATTTCAGCTTTGACATAGCCAGCTGCAGGTTTTCAGTAAGCAATCACAAATATAAAAAGTCATTTTTCACTGCCTTCCCAAACAAAAAGAAAAACATGAAATTGCAAGCAAGAAAAAAAAGCTGGATATATTCTATATAATGAAATTATAGTCCAACATGAGTAGTAATTGATTTTGTTATTTATCTCTGTCTATTTTATAGCTTGCTCATTTCATGTCCTGGCTCAGAAATCTTGTTCCTGATTGTTTTCTTTTCTTTTTTTGCATTCATAAGTGTTAGTTATTACAAAGACATTCTTTCATTGGAGACATGCCATCTTGCCCACCAATTGATTGTCCCTACCTATTTTGCAGACTGCTGTGGCAGCGACGTGAGTTTGCAAAGGAAAAAAAACACATATATTCTAGGGTATCAAAGCCCAAAGGGGTTTTATGTATATGTCATTTACAAATATCAAACAAACAGAAAAGTGTGGGAACAACCTTTATTCAAATATTGTTTGATACATACCGTAAATAGGTGTTTTAGCACCTTTCTCTGAACGGGTAGGTCTATGCCTGTTAGTAGAGAGGGTTACGAAAATTCAACTAGTTTATTTTGGAGTTTATTGTAAATCAACTTGCAATTTGATATCATCATTAGAAATGGCCAAACAGTTCGCCTGACAGTCGGTTTACAACAAACATCACATGTTTGTGGTGTGCCAACTTGGCAAACACTTCCGACGTTTAATCCGCCTCCCATATTTAACATGGTAGTTTGACCCCTCACCCACAGTCAGATGGCGCAGTACAGCTAATTACGTATTTTTCCCAACAGGCCATGCCACCCATCCACTAAAAACAAGATGATGAGTCCCCATCAGAGCATACCAAACTCCCCTTTTAGCATAGGGTCTGGCATGCTCTGTAAAAGGAGGACCACAAACAGTGAAGGGTCCCCCACCAGAGAATACCAGACCCCCTGCTGGCAGGGTTTGGTATGCTCTGGAAAAGGGGGTTATGAATGACATGGGGTATCCCACCTTGAGAGCAAACCAGACCCCCGGCCCCATGCCATACTTCAATGAGGGGGAGACCTCTTGCTTAGGTCATGGGGTCTCTTCTCCACAACATGGGCCAAGTGTTCTGGGAGTGTAGGTGGCGCTAATTGAGTATCTGGAGTTCCCCTTTATCAAGATGACCCTTTGGTCCCGCTCCCCACCCTATTGAATAAATACAGAGGTCCCATGGAGATTCAGATGCCAGACGGATTGATACCTGCTCAGCGGTTCCCAGGGTATCTGCACATTTGCGATGTCCCCATATGAGGACATATCCACTTTCTTTTGTAACATCCCAGAGGATTGATTGCTGTTTCGATTTTTGCTAAATTGATAAAGTAAGTTTAATATTTTTAAGAAAAGTGCTTTAACTTCATAACATCACTGACTTGCATGAATAACATCCTTCACGTACAATAAAACCTATTTTTGCCCCCCCCCCCCCATAACCCATACCTCCATTTACAAAATAACATTTAAATAAACCAAAATAATTTCTCTATCTACTCTTAAACTGTTAACTTCCCGGTCTGCTGTTTCTGATGTTGCAAGACTATGAAGTTAGTGTCTTTAGATGAAATAATTTTTGGACAACCAAGAGGTTGTCCTTGGCCAAGAAGTGATATGGAAATACAAAAGACTTTCCCAGTCTACAGCGGAAACAATAAAAATATTTGGCCTGTCTGTCGTGACAATGATTTATGTAATTAAGTTAGGCTTTTGGTTTAGTATTTTTTTGATAACTCAGCAACTTTGGGGGAAAAGGGTTGGAGTAGGGGAGAGCTCTAACCCTTTTATTGCCAGATAAAGATGGATTTCACTCAAAGCCACTGAACATGGTATCCTCACTAGTGTTGATCATGAATATTCAAATTTTAAACAAATATAATATAAAGGCCAGAGGTATATAGTAACAGAAATTTTTGTGCCACACCACGAAAATTTTACAAAACAACAAATCCTTATACCAAAAGTTAATGGGCTTTTAAGGCACTGGACTCATATTAAGATAAGCAATCAAACATTTATTAAACAAAACGCCAACCTGTGCCAAACAGGTTGATCTATGGTACATACATAGCTATGTCAATCACAATTTTAGGAAACACAAAACCATACTTGTCTTGGATTTCTTGTATCAACATGTTTCACCCGATAAACGGGCTTCTTCAGGATACACAAGTATGCAGACAATTTTTCTAAAATAAATTGGATATACAGTTATAATATAATAATTACAGACCAAATATACGGTCTATGCAATCTTAACCTTCTTAGCGTTCATAACGAGCCCATCTCGTCCAGAGTTTGTGTGAAGAACAAACTCTGGATGAGCTGGGCTCCCATGAAAGCCGCATATCCCCGGAAAGCTACGGCGATGCTGCTTCCAGCCGCAGCATTTCCGGGGCGGCTTCACTGATCGCGTCGCGGTTACGCGGAAGGGGACGAGGGTGAGCAGTGCCATAGACCTCCATGTTAATGGAGGGGCTTCTGCTTTCCAGCCCTCCCAGCTTGTGTCATGAATGACACTGACTGTATGGAGAGGGGAGGGAGGAAATGGCAGGCAGTGTACCTCGTACACTGCTGCCATTGCCTGTACCACACTGTTAAAAACGGTGCGGTACAGGCGGTGCGCTAGGGAGGTTAACTACTGTGTCCTCTTGTATCGTTGCCCACAAACGTATCATTATGGTTATTTAGCCAGTGGCTATTCTAGTTTAATCAATGATAATAAGTTTATAATTATAATCAAAACTATTGGAGACTTACCCAAACCTCCAAGTGAGCCTGTGGTATAAGGGGTTCCTAATGCCCGAAGTATTTCTAGCTTTGAGGTGTCCCACCTGTCATCGAGGAACGCTCCTGGCTGCTCGCCCGCGACACACAGGTCTTGAAACCATCAGCCAACTTTGTAAATGGAACAGACCAGAAGTCCAAGATGCATCACAATGGTCCAGCCATACTGTTATTTATGAAGCACTTTTTCTGCGACACAAAGCCTGAAGGAAGGGGAACTGCTGAACCCTCAAAGCGGCTATTACTTCTATTTTATTTATAATAATCAAATCTTTTGGGACATTACACACACTGTAGATCGGTCCTGTTGTCTTTCATATTGACTCTGTGGGAGATCAAAGCAGATTGGTGGATAGTGGGTATTCTAAAGATGCTTTTTAAATGCTGGGCAGTTCAAATATAATTTTTTTATCTTATGCATTTCCTCCACTTTAGGTGTCTATTGTTTAGACCAAATTTGATTGGATTGCTACTTGTACCTCAATGACCAACATCTACAGGAGCTTTTCACTGTGTGCTTTTTTATACAGCTAAAGAACTGTACAAACATTGTTTGAATGTGTTATAGCTTTGTTTAGAAAATCTCTCCAGGTACCATCCCTGTAATAGCAGGAATTTTCCCACAGGTTGCTCATTCTATTTGTTTCTTGCTAAAAGTATGCTTGCCTTCTTCCATGCTGAGTTGTGAGAGGTGTAATTCTGCCTCTGCTAAAAAGTATCATTTTTATTTCTTGCCTATAAAAGTGTACAAAGGTGAGTACATTTAAACATTGGTATTCATTGGGAACAATGCAAAATGTTAGGAAGTTTGCTAGAAATAGAGCAATGCGCTATGGAAAAAAAATTGTATAATGACGGCATGCTGTCAGTTTGATCTTTGTGAATGATCAAGCATGTAATCAATCAGTTATTAGCAGACAATAGTGAAACATATGTATTACATATGCCATGTGTAATAACATGGAATGCTTGTATTATACTTTAAACCTTTTTTTTGGTTACTACATTTGCACAAAGGAAATTTATGGAAAATGAACAGTGATATAACAAGCCTCCTTCTAAAGCCCCCCATACACCACATACAATTATCATGCAATTTTTGTACAATCAACTTTTCTTCTACCAAAACCATGTAATATGAGGACCTTTCTACACCTTCCAATCACTATGTATTCTATCAGGGAGGCCCCTATACTACATAGTTGTTGGTAGATCTGATGGAAATTGTATGGAGGAATCTGAAGGTGTATGGGGGGCATTACCCACAGCATCACTTAAGCCTCCCATACACCTTTAGATCACGCCATACAATTTCCTTTAAATCTACCAACAACTATGTAGTGCCGGGTCCTCCCTGATAGAATACATAGTGATTGGAAAGTTAGAAAGGCAAGGTGGTAGTATGTTTTTTATTGGTTACAACAGTAAAGATCCTTGAGTGTGGGACCCTATGCTGTTCATCATGTTAATTGATTGGTGATGAGGTGGAGACCTGCCTTGGCAAAGAAAATCCCAACACTGTTTGTTCCCTACACAATGTAAACATTTTTGGGACTTGCTGCTCTAATTTATTTCTACAGGATTGCCATATTTCAACACAGGTGAAAATCAAAAAAGCTTATTATGTGAAAAGTAGACTAGAGCACCATCTTCTGGACAGATAGAGTACTGCATAATATATGTAAAATAATCTTTTTTGTTGCTACCATTTGCTAAGGAAAGGCACTGTATGTATAATATATATCTAGGGTGTACATATCTATAGGTCCTATGAAAATATGTATATACTTCTTTTTTACTGGTGACATTCATAATTCGGACAGTTGGAAGCTTCTAACATTGCCAGGTTGACATTGACATTGACATAGACAAACTGATGCTGACACTGATTAAGGTTGTAGCACAAGGCAGTCTTACCCTGGCCCAGCATCAATCATAGATGTACAGCTGTGATGAAAAGAAGATAGGATGTTTTTGTCATAGAAGCATGCAAGGACGACGATATTATCATTATTGACAGTGATTTATCAACATGTTGAAAATGAAGATATATTTTCTATATCATAACAGACTGTATTAGCATGCAGTTATTACACAGTACTCCCTAACCAAATTTTAACTCTAGTATCCTTCCTCTAGAGACCTGTTCTGTGTACGGTAACTATAATGCCCTTCAAAAATGTGATATAAACTTATGAAAAGATATTGGAGAAATAATGGTCAAACCAAAGGGCCTGTTAAAAGTAAACCAACAAACATTTAGAATTTTCCACTCTCCGAAGCTTAGAAACTGGGTTAAGGGATTTTTGAGGAAGCAAACATGTAGAAAAAACAATGGTAGTTTTATGCTTTGTAAAAACAAGTTTTACAGCTTCACTTCACTGCACAAATATCTCGACGCGTTTCGCGATGAAATCGCTTCCTCAGGAGATATAAATATTGCAAAAGACACATAATTCCTTTGCAATAATTATACCTTCTGAGGAAGCGATTTCATCATGAACCGCGTTGAGATATTTGTGCAAGTAAATGTGACAGTCCAGTCTTCCCATATGTAAACAAGTAGCACCAGTTAGACTTTGTGGAGCCTTTGATATACATCACTTTTATGTTGGACTTGTTTTTACAACCATTGTTTTTTCTACATGTTTGCTACCTCAAAAATCCCTAAACCCAGTGTCCAAGCTACTAGGCTTGGAAGCTTGTTGGGACTTTGGGAGGTGTAAAGCATTATTTGATGAGTGTTGAAAGTAAACATTTCTATAAAATTGTACGGTCAGATTACAGTGTAGGCACTTCCCCCATCTGATATCATCTACTATTTGCAGGAGAATGGAAAATCAGTAATACATTTACCTTAGCAGTTTCTTAGGGTTAGGCAACAATCACAGGCCTTCTGTTAGATGTGTAACGAGAGCCGCCGGTGCTGGACCAGCGGCCCTAGGTTCTTTGTAATGTTCGATGTACCCCTGTCTTTAGTGGCTTCACACAAAAGCGATCCTCATACACATCAAATAAACGATTGTCCACTCTTCCACATAGGGGGTATTTACAGGGTTTACTAGCAGGGCAGGTTATATACAGGCATTTCATCATCACCCAGAAGGGATGGGGTATACAGCTTGGGATCTACAGTTACAAACAATATGCCTAACCAGCCTGCTGGGAGTGACCCGAGGTTGCCGCAGCTCTCACCCAGATGTGGTCTGTCACCCAGCTTGATCCTTGATGTAGGCCTTAACTCAGCTCCTGGTGACTCACAGCGATCCACACAGGAAGCAGATAAACACAGAAAGACCGGCCTGTAGCATTTGGAATGAAATGGAATAAGCGAAAGGCACACATGACTGGGATGAGAGGTGACAGAAGTGTCAAGGGGTCAGAGAGAGGTAATGATAATATTTTGGTGTTATGATATAGGAGGAAAGGAGAGGATTGGTGGAAAGGGGGCACAAAGGTGGGGCTTAGCAGTTGGAGTGTGGGGAGCAGTTAGGGATTAGGGTCATTCGCAGGGGAAGCAAGAAAGGAGAAATCTCCTGCCAGCCCTGTGGGGATACTGGTCACTGGGGTACAGTGTGCGGGGGAGGGAATGGTGGTGTCCCTGAGGGAATCGGAGGCATTGGTGGGTGGTCCTGGTTTTAACTGTTTTGCTTGTGTGTTTAATGTGTGTTTTATTGCAGATGTCGTAGCGGTTGGTGGGTTCTGGGTCTTTGAAGGTGCACAGTTTGAGTTAATGGTCGGTGGGAACCATCTGGTGGTGGTATCTCACGGGTAGGTCAGAGTGAGCTGACCAATCTGGTGAGCGGTCTCAGTGGGCCTGTGGGCGGCCTAGTTGTCCTCAAGTCGGTGGGTGGCGGCTGAGGGCCTACATACTAAGGCAGCAGGCACTGGTGACCCATACTGATGTGATTATTGATCATGATGATGGGGACCTTTGAAGACTCAGAACCAGGGGATTACACTGAATTGTGTTGATAATTGTTTTGATGTTATGTATAATAAAAGGCCGCTATGGCCATTTAAATCCATCCTGGTGTAAAGTGTTTTATTATAATGGGGGGTAAGCAAAGGAAACAAGGTAAGACAAGCAGGTCTATAACGTATATACAAGTCATGGCCCAGAATGTTCTGTAGAAAACACACTTAAATAGACTAAGGCCAAGGAGTGGTCAGTAACTGTAACTGGGCAGAATAGGTTCAATACATAGATGAGTTGGGCGGGCTTTGGCTGGGCTTGTGTGACTCACCAGGTGTTTGACACATTAGCATATTTTACAGATAGTAAACAGCTTCATACAAAGATTAACTATGTCATGGCAGGATCCACACATATACAAGTTAAGTGTATCCCACTACTCTACAGATGTTTGTGGAAAGCTTCTTCTTATGGATGGGAGCATTTTTTTTCAATACTTTGCTTGCTGAAGATGGACAATAAAGCGGATGTGTAAAAAATGAAAAAAAAAATGTGTATGTAAAAAAGTTACCATATTTTTCGGACTATAAGATGAACCGGACCATAAGACGCACCCAGTTTTTAGGGCAGGAAAACCAAAAAAAATATTTTTAATAAGTTTTCACATCAATTGGGTATCAATTGGGCAATGAATTTAATGGATGCAATACTCAAATCAGCCAGAAGGTGTCACTAGCAGCAGTACACTCTCAGCAGGACGTTATACTTTACACTGATCTACAGGAGAAAGGGGGGGGGGGGCTGGGCTGTCTTTTGCTCTCTCTCTCCTCTCCCGATATTACTGATTCTGTGTCTGTGGGGCAGCAGATTGATTGCTGTTCCCACGGAAAGGAGAGCTATAGATGCAAGTTCATCTATAGCTCTCTCTTCATTGCCTATGCCAGTTCAGGGCTGGCATAGGCAATAACACAGTTCAGATGGGAGAGCCGGCATTAGCCGGTATCTCACATCTGACAGCTCCTCCATCTCCCCCAGCTAATCTCCGTGCCGGGAGGGCTGGTGGCAGCCAAGGTGCGACCACCGGCGGCCGAGTGGCTGTCGCGCATTCGGACCATAAGATGCAGGCCCTTTTTCCCCCCAATTTTGGGGGTGAAAAAGTGCGTCTTATGGTCCAAAAAATACGGTAACTTTTACTGGTGGAGAAGAACTTGGCAATTCTAACAAAATGTTCTTATCTCCTGTCTCCAGTGGCCACTGGAGGCTGCCAGATAATGGTTCTCAATGAAGAGAATATATCTCCATAGTGTTGTATACAGAGCATCATAACATCTTTCCCTATTGTCACTGGTGTTTCGGATTTTCGACACCCCCCACCCGCCCCCACAGTAGTTTAACACCAAGAGCAGAGATTCTGAATTCACTCAGTACAGGTAAGGTTTTTTTCGGACACAGATTGAGCCTTTAATAAGAGCTTTAGCTGAGAGGGACATAAAGCATAGGGCCGCTTTATGGTGAATATAATGCCAATTTTTTTTACCCACGTAAGGGGATAAGGGAACAAGGAATAAAGTGTTTTTTATTCCTAGTCAATATGAATGTTTTTTTTTTATTCAAATATGTAAAATTTGTTTTCCTATTTGATAGAAGGGGTAGGAACTATACCCAAGGGGTGGCCAACCCCAAGTGGATTTTTTAGGTGAGTATTTTATATTCAAGCAGTTCCGGTTGAGAGATTAACGTACATACCTTTATTACAATAGTATAAATACACACAATACAAGCAGGCAATAAGCAACTATGCCATAAAATTGTCACATACTGTGGGATTCCTCCTAGAGGGGAATCTGAATCTTTTACAGTTTAAAAACACACATATATTTGTCTACTTATTGGTAGTATGCATAAGGTCCCAAGTGGTTCCGTTTTACAGTATTCGTCCTCCAAGTCTTATCCGACGCGTTTCGTCCTTTCGGACTTTTTCAGGGATATCACTTGAAGGTACCTATAGGTTATTAACAAGATCACGACCATGCATAATACTTAATGTTACATATAGTTTCCGTTATTATTCTGTCATTTTATCTTAGGTTCTCAACATGCTCAGATTATCGTTCCATATCTCTCTGGTGGGTCCCACAGTTTTGTCTAATAGCTATCCTGGACGGCAGAGTTGCCTCACCGGCTATACAGTGCTTATTATTAATTTAGTTCAAAGATCAATCATTGTGTTATCTCTAAAAAATCAATCCACATTAAATAATATGGACAGTATTTTAATCAACAAAGTAAAGTAATACAAATATCATGGCTTACCGATAATATCAATGGTTCATTTGCAACGGACGGTTCTAGCGGGCCAACGCCTCCCAGATCTCCCGCCGTGGGTCCGGGGGGAACAGGTCCCAATGGGTTTTACACCGTGG
>CM070042.1:39709601-39735344 GCA_036250615.1 Ptychadena robeensis | reverse complement strand
CTCAGTCCAGGCCTGGGAAACGGCATGGGCCTGGTGCAAAGGGGCCTGGGGATACATAGGTGGCTCCGGTTGATCGGGGTACGAATCGTCCGGGGCATCGGGGTATTTATCTATGGCCAGTACAGGGGGGCATTCTCTCACCAGCCTGGCGGCAATAGGTCCCTCTGGCGCGGCAACACGGCAGGCAGCAGGTGAACGGGAGGCCTCTTACTCGGCAGGACCCTGTGGCGGCGGTGAAGCGCTGGGGATGTCATCAGCTGGCGGTGCGGCTCCTTACTCCGGAGACACCTCTGCAGGAGTGTCGGCGGGCGTAGTGGGTACCGGGAGCTCAGCGGGCTCGACCGGTGGCGGCGGTGTTCCAGCAGCAGCGAGCGGCAGGGCATCGGCAGATGGCACAGGTGCGACGTCATCAGGGGATGGACTGGCAGACACATCCAGGCAGGCAAAGCTGTCCTCCGCGGTGGTTAGCGGTGGGTCTCGACCCTTTTCAAGGGAAACCGGGGATGCAGAGCGGGCTGAACCAGGACCCCACTGGGTAGAGGGGGCGTCGACTTCCCATTCGAGGGCCAAACTGCCATCTGGGGCTGGTGATTGCAGGCCGTAGATAGTGCGCTCCTGCGTGGGCTTAGGCTGGGGCCGCATGGTAAAAAAGAGTTGGCTGCACCCGGTACAGCTGGACCAGGGCCCAAAGGTGGCGGAAAGTTCTTGGCAATGGCCGCAGACAGCGACCAGGTGTCGGGCTCCCTGGCGGGTGATGAGGGCCAGTTCAGCTGGGAGGAAGCGGAGGCCAGTGTCGAGCACGGACACCATGGTGGAGGAGCAGGTGTGCAGCGGCGCTCTCCACAGATGGGCATCCACGTGCAGAAGAGGAGGCGGCCACAGTGGGGGCGCTCTTTTAAGTCCTCTGTCGCAGCAGCCTGACTCCTCCCAGGCGCTGCTGGATGACAAGTCTCTGGGCGGGCCTGTAAACAGTGACTGGCGTGCCATGTGGAGTGTGTTAGGGGATGGAGCTGACAGTTGCGAACATCCTGTTTGTGACGCCAAGTGTATTGTCGTGGAGGGCATATTGTTGCTCCAAATGACCAGATTCTTTGAATGTTCAAGCACACTGTATTCGCTCACACACTATCAATAAAACTGAGTCACAGGCAGCTGGTAGGGGGATATTTACAGTCCAATCACCAAACCCAAGCCTGGGAATGGAGCACACACTTAGGATCTACTGTTTCAAATAAATGTGCTACCAGCTGCAAGGAGGCTAATGGCTTCACGTCCCAGTGAGAGGGGGTCAGGTACAGTCCAAGTGTCTATGGCAATAGGGAATAGCGGGCGGTGAGGTGAAGTAGGAAGGAATCCTGCGTCTGCCTAGCATTAGCACCTACCGGTTGCCGCAACCATCTGCTCGGGCACGTTCGAGGGAAGGCAGTCCTGGTCCATGGGACAAACCCTTTCAGTCACCACAGATGGGGGTCCTTGGTCCCAGACGCTGCTAAGGGACGGCCTGCGGGAAAACCCAGGAAAAATGCAGGAGAAGGCTCCAAAAGGCTGCATGGCACTGGCTGCAGGTGGTTCAGGAGCTAACCCAACTCTGACTAAGGAGGGCCTAAGGAGGTATATTTATACCCTCTGTCTGGAGGCTGGCAGTAAGTTATCTCCAGGCAGATCTCAATAGTTACAATGTATGGCCAGAAAAAGAGCGGGAAGCTAGAAGCCATTAGTCATCCCTGCACCTGCTGCTGATATATATACAGATAAGGTGCATACCCTGGTCACTACATCTCTAAGTTTGGTGAAAAAACCCATGGTGTCACCCCATAGTGGTGTTTTGCAAGTAATGTGGGTGTCATATTGAGCAATATTGATTTGTTTGTTCAGGAAAAACAGAAACAAACCAACATTTTTCCTTAGTCAAAACAGAGGTAGAATGGTCCTTGGTTTCAATGCTCCTCACTTGCGGTCTGTGCTGGTAGTTCAAGCATAGAGCTCTCTTTTCTGGCTTTTCTGTACAGGTTCAAGGATCAACCAACGACAGGAGGCGGACGTACTGTAAAACTAAGCAAGATAACAGAACTGTGGAAGGTGAATAGTCCAGTAAAAGGGGTATTCAGTTCAATAGTAAACTGAAACAATTTAGCCTGTCCTCTTTAGTAGTGATGATCATGAATATTCGGATTCCGAATATTAATCGCGAATATCGGCAATTCGGAAATTCACGAAGATGGTGAATATATTGCCGAATATTCGCAATTCCGGATATTCTGTATTTTTTTTCCATTACACACACCTCTCAATGCAAGTGGACAAATGGGAAGGCTGCAACAAGAGCTTAGCAACACTCCCTGCGACCATCAACAGTTTTTATGCGAATATTCGGAATATTGCGAAAATCTGCACTTTTGAAAATTCGTGAAAATCACTTCGATTGGCGTCCAAAATTCGCAATTTTTTTCAACACGCCCCTCAATGCAAGTTAAACATATATTTGCGAATATATAAAATTCGCGAAATTCGCATAAAACTGCAGATTTTCGCAATAAGAAGAATATTGCCGAATGCGAATATTTTCTGAATGTTTTCCGAATGTTTTCCCAAAAATTCGCGGCATGCCGCGAATACGAATGTTGCCTATGCCGCTCATCACTACTCTTTAGTAGCAGGGGTAATTGAGACTTGCACGCCACTGGTAGACTGCCGATCTCATCAATGGGAGGATAAGGCACTCTGTAACGCCACCAGTCCACGGGTCTGTATGGCAAGCAACTGGGTCTTATCCATGGAATGCATGCTATTGTGTCTACCGACTGCCCGCACGCTGGTATAAACAGTGGTGAAAGACAAGCCTGAAAACAGCTCTCTATTAAAGGTAGTGCTGTTTTATCAGCACTTGATCCTTTGGATTGCCCTTCTACTTCCTAGGTTTTAGCTTTATACATTTCGGGTTCCAGAGCCTCATGGGACATAGAATTAAAGGGGACAGCACCAGACCAATTTTGTGTGACTACACTACATTTCTACCAAAAGCTAGATATAAACAAGGAACCCACCAACTCCTTGGCTTGCTTCAAGACCCTCAAAACTAGCTTTTATATAAAGCCTGCCCAAAACAGCACAGTCCAACTTTTCCTGGAGCCTTCATTTTACATGCACCTTCACCTTGAACAAGGTATAAAAACCTTTTCTGACAACTTAAGCGTGATCATCATACTGAAAGATTTGTGGTTGACTCAAAGCACACAAGGGTTCATGCAGATATAGGCAAAATGACAAAGGTTTCTGGCAGAAAATGCACCCGATTAAGAGAGCAGCGGCTAAAATATCATTACAAAGTAGCAAACATCTATTTTGATGCCTCTGTGAACATCAAGGTTCTGGATCCTCCAGAGGATTGCAGGTATACATAAACTTTCAATTCAGCTCCCTTAACCAATGCTCACAAGCAGTGTGAAAATAAACATTAAAAAAGATGTGTGATGAGTTTCTGACTGACTACTTTCTTTTATACTACTAAAAGAACTGTGTTTCCCATAACAGAATCATCTTCATGCAACGCGCCATCTCATGCTGCAAGGAATATCTCTGCATCATTGACTGCTATCTGCATAAAATCAGAGAAACTCATCCTCCCCTGACCTCAATCCTAGTGCTAACATTTGGAGCATCCTCAAGCAAAAGATCTATGAGGATGGGAGGCAGTTTACATCCAAACAGCAGCTCTGGCAGGCTATTGTGACATCCTGCAAAGAAGTTCAAGTAGAAACTCTTCAAAAACTCTCACTTTCCATCAGGGAATGTTTCACGTATGTGGAGTATCCCAGGGATACGTGCAGGGTAATGTGCCAGGACCCTCCCGGTGACCAGCTGGGGGCCCACGGGAGGCTCCCAGCACCCTACCCTGCATGTATATTTGTCACCCTCCCTGATGCAGGTGCCCTCCTAATCCGCCTCGATTTTTTGGAGGCACAAATCTGGGAAGGTTACAGAAAAGTTTCTCCTGCTTTCAAGGTCCCAATGAGCACAGTGGCCTTCATCATCCATAAGTGGAAGCATTTCAAAACCACCAGGACTCTTCCTACAGCTGGGTGAACATCTAAACTGAGCAATTGGGGGTGAAGGGCCTTTGTCAGGGAGGTGACCAGAGGTCCTCTGTGGAGAGAAGAGAACCTTTCAGAAGGACAGCCATCTCTGCAGCAATCCACCAATCAGGCCATTATGATAGAGTGCCCAGAGGGGTAAGAGCCATTCAGCCCATTCCCTAAAGACTGTATATACTCCTTTAGTAAATCATTATTCCTCCTAACCAGATGTGTGGACATTCTGTTTATTCTTTGTGTGCAAGCCGTGGGACAGAGTTGGGGCATAGAAAAAATCGAAAAGCACCTGGTTGCTCCGGTGGTTGGCACAGCCAACGTTACACTGGTAAGATGTTTTTTGATTATAATAGCCTTTGATTTCAGTAAATATGACCTTCGAATGCTGCAAATTCAACAAACAACAATTTTCAGTTCTTTGCAACCTATAAAATGTTCATCATCATTTGGAACAGTGCGTTTAGGAAAAAAAAACAAGGCTACCAGGAGGTCTGTTTAGTAACATTCAAATTATGGTTGATGTTTTAAAAATTATCCCGATAGATACATTAGTGAAATAGTTTGGAACAGGGTGTAGTGTCACTCCAATACTACAATTAATAAATAGCCTGGCAGCTGAATATGGATTCCCTCATATAGGTCCAGGATACAGTAGGTAAGTATATTTTGTAGGGTTGTGGAGCATTTCTCTACCACCTCATTGTGAAAGTAAAAGTAAATTTCTTTATATTTATTTTCACCCTCTTTAAGCAGCAAAACATATTGTCATTGGGTTCATATATAGTTTGATGTTTACTGTTAAATGTTCTGATTTTGTTACTTACAGAAAACTATTTATAACATAACTGTTGCAAACGAATTTGGTAAGACCTCACCTTTGATCGTCATTCAGTAGGCTGATTTGGTATGCCATGATTGTCAGACCCTTTGAAGCATTCTTGGGGAGATTCTGTCAAAAAAAATTCATTTGTGGAATGCAGAAGTCAATGTATGGTCCACTGTGTCATAAATGATCAAGCAACAGCCATAATAAGTACCAGTGAGAAGGTCAATGACCAATCTAAGTCAAAACCTGTAAGTATGATCAGGCAATGGCAAAGGTCACCTCTTGGCTGGCAGATAAATACGTGGACAACAATAGATAACTATGAAACATGAGAACAACTTAAGGTAAAATTGTCCATGTTGTGTTCACAATAATATAATAGATTATAATAATAATAATAGACACACCTAAACAATGTTTTATATATAAACCCAAAATTAACTGTAATATATTGCAGCTTACCAATCCTTTGATTTGGTGGGATGAAATTTTTGTCCAGTACAAAATTACTTATGCCTTCCTGTGACTCTTGATGTAAATCTTTTAAGGTGCCCATACACGTTGCGATTTTACGTGCAATTTTTGCCCTTCCAACCGATCCGGTCGGTCACGTAGGTCGATCGTTCGGGATTCGTAACATGCAAATGTTGTCCGACCAATGCTGTTTTTGGAAAAATCGTCCGAAGGGTCCCGAATGGTGATGCCCGTAATTTTCAGTCGGTCGGCCACATTTCAAAGAGACTTTTAAAAGATTCCTGATCCAACCGGCCGATCAGTTGGTCGGCGACTAATCGGAGGCGGAAAAATTGTGCATCCGACCGACTTTTAAAAATAGCAGTAAAGCAAAAATCGGGAGTCGGAATTAAATATAGCATCTGTCCACGAAAAATCGCATTGTGTATGGGTACCTTTAGGTGGTTGGTTGAAACCTACCTGAAAACCATTGCTGCCCAGGGAACGCAACATTCTGTATTCCCTGCTTTGTGCCCATTAGGATTACATGGGGGAAGCAGGCAAGAGCACATTTAAAGTCCACTCAGCTAATTCTGTCAATGTTCTGTTTTTAAAGTAAAAAAATGTGACATTTAAATTAACACTTGGAAGCAAAACACATTGCCAGTTGAATTAGGACAAACACCTTTTGTTAGTCTAAATATAGGGATGCCAATGGGCTAAACTTCTGTTCAAATATTCATCCTAGCCAGCTTTAAAATGCACTTTTTGGACTTTACTTTAACTTTAATTAAGAAAATGCCTTCATAATGTTGTTTTACCTGTGTTACCCTAACCTTACACAAAATGTGTAGTGGTTTGCAGTTAGATGGAGAAGTCAGCTGGCTGATTATTGTAACTATAATGCATGAAACAATGACTTGGTATTTACACTGTTTTGCGTTCCCATAGTACCCTCGAACCTCCCTTGCCCTTTCAGGTCCTCTGTGGAGAGAGGAAAACCTTTAGAAGGACAACCATTGCCCTGGGCAAGCACTGTCTGTACCCCCTTCCCCGGGAAAGAGCACTCCTTGGGGGTAATTGGGGGGTGCTGAGTCTCTTCTACTCCTCTCTTCCCGGCAGGAGCGAGAAGGAGTAGAGCCCAGATGCCGTCCCATGCCTGGATGTTCTTTGGCGGTTTTGGTGATGGAGGGTGGATGAGCTCAGACCTGTACTCATATAAACAGCACTGATGGAGTACCCATACAGGACCCTACAGGACTCTATGTTAGGGAGTCAGGCCAAGCCCTTCACCAGTGAAAGAACCTGCACAGATTCACCATCAAGAACAGTAAAACAGATGTCCCGTAAGAGCTCATTTCTGCAGCACAGGGCACAGCAGAAACAATCCCAGAATTATGGTAATGATGGGAATTTAAAATCACAGAAAGAGAGTGGAATGGGAATGTAAATTTATACAGAAATTCAAACAATTTTATGCGTCACTATGACTTCAATTGAATTTCTAACCACTGGCAATAAAACTTTTTCTTTTTCCCAAAACTGAAAGAACCCTTCATCTTGGAACAACTAGTGTGTCTGGACTCCTTATCTTTTAGCTTTGATCATTTACTATGCACATTGGTATCTACATTTCTTCAGAAAACAGCTATATTAGCAGTATTTCATGGTGTCTTTAGTCAATTGACAAATAGTCAAATTTAGGGAGGTGAACATTACGCCTAGACCTCTTATGTCTGTTACTCCCAATAACTCTTCCTAACTCTGATCTGTTGTTACAATATTTATGTCCTTTAGATGTTGTGTATAAATGTGAGCTTCTAAAATCAGAATTCTATTGCCATACAATTTCTATACAATCAACTAATGCTCTACCAAAACCATGTAATATGAGGACCTTTCTAGACCTTCCAATCACTATGTATTCTATCAGGGAGCACCCGGCACTACATAGTTGTTGGTATGGAGTGACCTAATGGTGTATGGGGGGCTTTTGTCTGAAGAAGGGATCTGCAACATCCCAAAAGCTTGCTTTTCTAATGACTTCAGTTAGCCAATAAACGGTATCACTTAAACTCCAAACTCTTTGTAATGAATCTCTATCTAATTTTTGTGAAAAAAACACACCCCTAATTATGATTTTAAATCTTCTCACCAGTGCCGGTCCATTTCTCCTGATCTCACAGGAAATATCATGTAGACCACATTTTGATCTACTGTATATAAAATATGCATACCTTAGACGTGAAATGAGGGGACCTATATGAATGTTCCCCACTTTTGTCAGCCCCTCATTTCTCTTCCCCATCCTAGCTCTTCTCTTCCTTTCTTCTGCTATCATGGCATGGTATGGCAATAGATATAGGAGTAATATGTAGTGTTGAAACCATGTAAGTAATAGAAGACCAAATGGTTTTAAAGGAAGATATAATGATAAAATGAAGAGATGAGATTAAAATGAATTAAACATTTTTGGGAAAGTCAATATAATTTTCTTTAAACTAAGGGAGAGAGGGAGGATGACAGCCTACAAATTCTTGCCTTTGGATGGATTGGAGACCAATACAAGATAACCATTAAACAGACAGGGGAATACCAATTCATATCCTATTGAATGCACTTTATCCATCTCTTCCTCCGTTTTGTTTTATCCCTGCCTCCCTCCCGCTATTTGTACTGTTATCCGGATGATTCTCCAGTGATACATAAAGATTTTAACCAACTCTTTCCTGCACTATCCCTGGATGATGGGACAGGTGGGTCCTCCTGCTCACCAGGTCCGTGGGGGGGTCATCTGCCAAGATGTTCCGTTCTTTTAATGTACATTGAAAGGACACTCCCTGGAGAAGCCTTACCAGGGCGAAACATTTAGGAGCTATGAATTGGTCCATCCTTTCGTGTACTATGATGATGTCTGTAAACAGAGCTTAAACTGTAGGAGGGAATGCATGGAGAATGTGTGATGTACTGACATCCTCTACATGCCATAGCTCAAGGAATGTATAATATTTATTAGTAGAACATATTAATTGTTTGTATGTAACATTTTATCCATTGGTTATTGCAATAATAAAGAATACAATGTTTCAATTTACACTGTAATTGAGATATTTATGGTGCCTGAAAAGTCCCCACTAGGGCTTGGCCTAGTGTATATCCTAGTAAGGGTCGCCTAGCTTTGGGCCTCTCTTACTAAGCATCCTCTTGTGTATTATACATAGGGATGTGGCACACACACCTTGGTTTATTCTATTTCTCCATCTATACCCCACTGTCAAGTCTTCAGGGCCGTCAAGCCACATTTCATGTAACCCCAGAAGCACTGACCATTTCCCTAGTAATGACATACTGCCCAGAGAATCCCCTCAATGCTACATCCTGAAAGTAGGGATAATCTGCATGTTAAAGCAGCCAGCACGGCACACTGTGTAAACTCAGGACTGTAACATTCATGGGGTGGGGCAAGCAAAAGCCGGTGCTGCAGCTGTCAAAATGTACGATTACAGTTTAAAAATATCACTTACGGTATTTTTCGGACCATATGACACACTTTTTCACCCCAATAATTGGGGGGAAAAAGTGCCTGCGTCTTATGGTCCAAATGTGCGACCACCCGCGGCCGATCCGGCCATCCGGTGATCGCAACTTGGCTCCCAGCAGAAAAGGGAGGAGATCCGCCAGCAGATAGGAGAGGCGATCAGCTGTGTGATCTCCATCGGCAGATAGGATAGATCAGCTATGTGATCTCAATCGGCAGATAGGAGAGGAGATTAGCTGTGTGATCTCCATCTGCCGGGAGAGATGTGGGGAGCTGAACTGTATTGGCTATATTTGCAGAGCCCCGCAAATATAGCCATTGCAAAGTGTATGTGTGAAAAGCTGCACTCACGGGCAGATTCCTCACACAGCCGTATCAGAGAAGTGACAGAGAAACCAGAGTGCTGATTCCCCCGTGGGGGGCTCCCTCCCCTCTGTGTGCTCTGTATGAGAGACGCTGAAATGTGCTCTCTAGTGACACAATTTTAGTGGCTGAATAGGGGTACTGCATGAGATTCTTTCACATTCATTTAAACAAATGAATTTTTTTTTCTGATTTCTTGGTATAAAAACTGGGTGCATCCTATAGTCAGGTGCGTCTTATAGTCCGAAAAATACGGTATATTGATGGACTTTGTTGTTTTTCATCAAAAAACATTCATTTTTGTGATGTCTTTTAAACATTGATAGAGATTACTGTAAAGCACATGTAATGCCCCACATACACTTTTAGATAACTCCACACAATTTCCTGTAGATCTACCAACAACTATGTAGTGATAGAATACATAGTGATTGAAAGGTATATATCACTGCTATGTAGTGCCGGGTCCTCCCTGATAGAATGCATAGTGATTGGAAGTTATAGATCACTGCTATGAAGTGCCGGTTCTCCCTGATAGAATACATAGTGATTGGAAGGTATATATCACTGCTATGTAGTGTCGGGTCCTCCCTGATAGAATACATAGTGATTGGAAGTTATAGATCACTGCTATGAAGTGCCGTGTCCTCCCTGATAGAATACATAGTGATTGGAAGGTACTGTATATATCACTGCTATGTAGTGCCGGGTCCTCCCTGATAGAAAACATAGTGATTGGAAGGTTTAGAAAGATGGTATTACATGATTTTGGATTTACAGAAAATGCATGGTAAGATTGTAAGATATTTGGGGACCTTGACAAATTCAATTAAAATCTGGGAAAAGGAATGCAAAACATGTAATCTTATCAGATGTGACTTCTTGACAAGTCCTTAACCCTGTGTCTTTCAGAACAGGTAACTACTCTATTTGGTGAATTCTTTCTTTCTTCAGTACAAATGTAATTTTTAAGTCCATCCTAAAAAAATGTTGGTACCTCACAATTTTTGTATTTACAATTGCAGTTTATTCTTCATATTGTTAACCCTGATCTACAAATTAAATAAATAATGAGAACAAAATGACAATTGAGTTCACTGCGTGATGGCTGTGAAAGTTCTATTACATTGATGAATGAGAGTCCATCAGTGATGAACATACACACGCACAAGGTTGAGAAGATAAGACAGCACACAGGATATTAAATATACTTGGAACTACCAGGTCAGAGTACATGAAACCGTCTAAGGTCACAAAACAATCAAATCAGCACTCCAAAACACTTGCTATATATATGTTAATAATGTTATTGATCAGAGATTACTCAGCTCTTGCAATTCCACCAAGCATTCTTCTTCTGGGCATATGCAATTTGTTCAATGAAGGGAAAGCTTCCACCATCCTTCAGAATCTGTGAAAATCACTGGCATAGGCCACAAATATGTTCTAGCATACTGTAAAGCAGGGGTGTCACACTCAAACACAGTAAGTCCAATGTTAAATCTTGAAAAAAGTCACGTGCCAACTTTGATATATTTTTTAATGTCTACAGTTGAGAAAGTTTTTCCTTCTTGGAAGATAGATTCATGAAACTTTTTATATAGAAACTCACTTAAAGTGGACCTCCCACCTCACAGGGCACTTTACATTATAAGCAGCAGCACTGCTGATAGCTAGGGCAATTAATGCTTAAAAAAAAATGTTTCTGACAGCCGGAGGGGCGATTTTTCCGGCATCGCTCCTCCCACTGTATGAAGTCCGGCCGCAACAGTGTTTTGTATATAGTCCAGTAGGATTTTAATGGTGGCTTCACATCTGCGGGATGTAATGCAATGTAATCGAAGGCTCCATCCAGTGAGCGTTTTATATACTGCATTTTTTACATACTGTAAAATCGGGGGAGAAAAGTGCCTGCGTCTTATGGTCCGAATGTGTGTCCACCCACGGCCAAATGGTGGTGACGGTGATCACAACTTGGCTCCCTGCCAGCTGTCCCGGCAGATGGGAGATCTGCACACAGCTGGATCTCCCATCTGAACTGTATTGGTTATATTTGCAGAGCCCCGCAGATATAGCCTGAAATTGGGTACTGCAGGTTTTTTTTCCCTTATTCATTTGAACACATGAAATATTTTTTTTCTGCTTTTCCTAAAAACTGGGTGCGTCTTATGGTCAGTTGTGTCTTATAGTTCCAAAAATATAGTAATTACAGCTTCATCATCAAAATGAAGTATTCTTAAAGAATGGGCAGAACCAGCTCCTCTTTGCCAGAACTAAACATGCTGGCACCTAGAATGAAGAAGTGAGGAAAGTAAGTAAATATTTTCTAATACTGTAGCAGTTTTCCCAGATGTAGACTGCTAAAAGATGAATATTATGTCAATGTAACGAAGTTGTGTTTTTTTTATTTTGAATATAGAACCACTTTAAGTTTTACTTAAACATTGAACCTGAAACAAGCAAAGTGTAATAACACATGACATCAAATGTCACATAAAATACACATCTGTGCCATGTGTCCGCACCAACATAACACATGCAATGGTATACGCTAAAAGAGAATATAGTGAAAGTGAAAGATACATACATAGTGAAAGATACACTAGATACATTTAAGAAGATATGTGATACCTGGAATGCCCACCTTTACTCACAGGGACTCAAACTCTAAGCTGTTAGCACTGCCCGCGGGTCCTATTGGAACATGCTATTTATATATTTACTTTGGAGGAGGAGCAGTGCTGAGAATTGGAGTCTAAGGGTCCCCATACAAGGCATTCATTGATTGAACAAAAAATCTATGTGCACCACTTAGTGCAATCAATCCCATTCGATATTTCGGATGGGGACCAACATGTTAGTTTACTGTTTGATCGAACTTTCTTTGAGCAGGATTGATTTATACCGCTTGAAGAAAGGATGGCCACAGTCAATTTCCGAACAATCAATCACCGCGAAGGTGCATGGTGACCGATTTTTCGGGAATTGGTTGAAAAATCGTCTCGTGTATGGCCACCTTAATTTACAAAGACATTCCAAGCTGTCAAAATGCTACTCCTCCCCCTGTAACATGCTGTTTATGTCTTCACTTGGGTGAAGGGGCAGTGCCCAGAGCCCTGAATTCGTTTTTCTGGGAGACATTTTTTTATTTATTACCCCCCAAAAACCTTGGGTACATCTTATGGGCCAGTGCATCTTATCATGTGCAAAAAAGATATACCGTATTTTCTGGTGTAAAAGACGACTGGGCGTATATGACGACCCCCAACTTTTCCAGCTAAAATATAGAGTTTGGGATATTCTTGCCGTGTAAGACTACCTCTTTTCAAATGCAATCCCCAGAAATCCAAAAATGTAATATAGTGTAATACAGTTGTGTATAAAGTGAAGTTTTGTACAGCTATTTAATGTGTTTAATGGCGACACTCTGTACCCGGAGTATAAGACGACCCCCACATTTTCCTGTATTCAAAAGTCGTCTTATACACTGGAAAATACGGTATATTAATTATATTGGACTTTATTGTTTTTATCCCATGTGCTCATTACCTAGTGTATTGGCAGATTTTAATAGAGGTACAATAAATTTCCCAAATCAACCAATCTTCTATTAGCAGTTTAACGGAACAATTATTGTATTCTATTGGTTTCTCTGGGCAAATTGTTTTGAGCTTTTTCTATTTTTTTTTCCATTCACCAGCGTTTGTAAATCAACAACGTGGCTATCTTCCTATCAGCTCCTGCTGTGCCTTTGTGTATGTTTTCTCATCTCCTCATCCTACATTCCATCATCAAACCATTTAACGCATTCTTTTCTTGGCTCTAATAAGTGAATTGGTAGAATTCCATAAGCATGGCTGATAGAGAAACTGGGATTAATTCTCCTTGGAGGTCAGTTGTTGACACAAACATGTAACGAGTCAGGCAGTATGTGACCCTTTCTCACCACAAAACCAATGTCTTGACAAGCTTATTAGAGATTTGAAAGGCCACATTGTTTTTCTGCAGATAGAAAGTAAACATGCTTACAGTACATTTTACACAGTACAGAATGTACTATGGGTAATAGAATGCATTGCTATGACATTCACACATCTGTGTATCCAATTAGTGGGTAATGCTGTCATTCCTAGGTGAAAAAAGGTTTAGGTCTTGCAGTGAAAGGTAAAGCATGAGTGAAATAAATATGGCAAAGTCTAGTAAACAGCAGCCAACAAATAGGTTTTATATGTGTAGGCAGTTCTTTGAAAGTGCTCAGGATAAATGTCCAACACCTCAAGGCCAACTAGCCATCAAAAACATATTTAACATTTTCATAACAGCAGAGTTTGAATTTGTTGAAGAAAACTGGCTTCTAAAGATGCTTGCATTTGGGGGGGGGGGGGGGGGGGGGGGATTCATTCTGTTCAAAATCAAGTTGATTTTCAACTTAAAACTTTGAACTTTGATTTATGCAAAAACAATATGTGCACCAGCAATACATTTTTTCTGTAATGTTAGCACAACCTTTATCTACATCTCTAGAAATTTTGGTGATGAAACCTTATTCAGGGGATTTGGAATAAACTCCCAAATAAAATAGTTGAAGTTTCATGGCCATCTATATTGGTGTCAACTATAGATAGCAAGTTCTCCAAGTAAAGTTCTGCTGCAAGAGGATTCATTCAGAAGCATGTGGTCAAGTTGACTAGCTGATCCTCCATGATATTCTAGTCATGCCATTTGATGATATGTAATTTCTCCTTCTTGTGTAGGCTAAAATAGGATCAGCCAATAACTGCAGAACTATTTAATCAGCCAATCAAATGTATTACCGTATTTTTCGCCATATAAGACCAGCACCGGCATATAAGACGCACTCAGTTTTTAGGTCAGGAAAACCAAAAAAAAAAAAGATTTAATAAGTTTTCACATCAATTGGGTTAATGCAATATATTCAGTGAATGCAATTTTCAATTCATCCAGCAGGTGTCACTAGCAGCAGTACTCTCTCAGAGCTGAACACACGTCATCTCTACACTGATCTACTGATCTACAGGAGGAGGGGGGGCAAGCTGTCTCCTCTCACTGTGTCCGTGGGATGTGATTGCTGTTCCCACGGACAGAAGAAAAAAGGTATAGATTGCCTATGCCAGTTCAGGGCTAGCATAGACAATTACACAGTTCAGATGGGAGAGCCGGCATTAGCCAGCATCTCACATCTGAAAGCTCCTCCATCTCCCCCAGCTAATCTCCGTGCCGGGAGAGCTGGCGGGCAGCCAAAGTGCGACCACCGGCACCCCCAATTTTGGGGGTGAAAAAGTGCGTCTTATATGGCGAAAAATACGGTATGTTCTAGTGCTTACGTTTGCACAGGATTTCACTTTGTTTGCAAATCACTGAAGCTTTCTCCCTTTGAGCATCCTTGAATGATCCCCCTATTTTCTTTGCCTTCTACTGGAAGCATGACTGCTCCAGTAAGGAATTGGACTCCTGGAATTGATTCTTATACATTTCTATTGATATGAAGACATCTTATATGCTGCAAACTGCTGAGAGATGTGTTTCCTGTCTTGCTCACCTCAATAGCCAATTGTTAGTAATTTTGGACGCTTTCTTTAAAACAATGGGGCTATATTTCTTGTGGACCCCTCACACGTCTCGATTGAGGTTCCCGTTTGTCCAACAAACTTAGCCACAGTAATAGGAAAATATTGAATGGAGGTCAAAGTAAAGGGTATTGGTCACTATCCTCTGGGATTCAAAGAATATCAAATTATTATTTTACAGTGACTCCATAAGCAGAAGGAGTCTTGGGACTGCCCTGGTCCCAGATTTTTGAGGATTTAGGTGTGACCCAGATCAGAGGTACCAACCACAAGGATAAATGTACAGACAAACTTAGATATCAAAAATTGTCACGTTTTATTTGTTACATAGATAAAAAGATGAATAGGTAAGACAGAAGTGAAAAAGGCTATATTATATCATATCTTATGTGAAAGCACGACAACGTAATTTATTATGATACACAGGGGAACAATTTACCATTATTATCTTTTACTATAACCTTGTCTCTCCTATAGGTGGCATCTTCTGTGCCGTGGACTATTGGGCTGTTTGCGCAGCCTGATACTCCTCCTGGACCATTGGGTTCCCCCTACAGTCTTTACAATCCATTCACCTCTTAAAAACAGGCTCATCTATTCCCCTCCTGAGGAGGCCGGTGGAGGCCGAAACGCGTCGAAGGGCGGAGCATGCATACCGATAAAAGCTAAGACTCATCAACCTAACACATTTGACCATGAACGCTTTGTGCTATTATGTAACACTTGGAACATTGAGGGATATGATTGTACATATGAGAGAACTGTCGTGCAATTGAATTGGCTGATCAACTATTGTTTTGATTCAAGCCTTTTTCACTTCTTTCTTACCTATTCATCATTTTATCTATGTAACAAATAAAACGTGACAATTTTTGATATCTAAGTTTGTCTGTACATTTATCCTTGTGGTTGGTACCTCTGATCTGGGTCACACCTAAATCCTCAAAAATCTGGGACCAGGGCAGTCCCAAGACTCCTTCTGCTTATGGAGTCACTGTAAAATAAACTTAGCCACAGACTAGTTTCAGAATGATTCTAAAAGGTCACACGTTTAATTCGCAAAAGGGTTTCACAATATGTTAAAATCTAAAAAAAAAATACTGCTAACTCTCAGTTGTCCAGAATAAATATACTGTGATGATTGGTTAATTTGTATATTGATCATTAGTATATAGTAGGAGTTCTTTTCCTGTATATACTAATTCTTGATGTCTATAAAATGTGAAGTATTTCCTTGAAAAATTAGAACAATTGCTTCTTGTATTGTTCACGCACATGTGCTAAAAAAAAGTCTATCTCAAGTGGCAAATTCCTTGACAGTCTGTACTTTAAATATATTTATAGTATATAAATATATATATATATATATATATACCAAAAAGGGCTTACCTTACCCAGGTCTTATAGATGATTAGAAGAGTGTCATAGCTGCCATCAGGTGAGGGAAGTCAAAAGCACAGAGTTTAGCAGATTACCCAACAGCCATACCTGTCAAGTTTTTTTATTTGAAAATAAATGTTCACGCCATGCATGCCACCATTGGGACTAGATTCCAATACCTAGAATGTGACATAGCGCAGGGGGGAGGATGGTGCGTGGGGTAGGCTTTGGTCTAGACAGGCACAGATAGAGAGCACAATCCAGTCCTGCAAATCCTGGACCTGGATCTCCGATTATGTTAGCACAAGCAGTTAAGTTCTGTAGGCTACTGAAGGCAATCTGACATGAACTCTGTCAGTAGCCGCTACTGCAGACTTCACAGGAGATTTTGGGGGAAAATAGCAAAATGAGAAGGGGGCAGGAAAGGGTGTTGAAAATGTGAATTTCCCAGTCAAAACTGAATACTATTGCTATTGGTGACTGTCAGGATGCATTTGGGGCCTTGCACTTTGGCTGTCTTTACAGTATGTTAAATAGCTGAGGAGATCTTAGCAACCTCCTCACTCTGCAGTGACGGTTTTAGGTTGCCCAGGGTGGCATCAGTGCAGCAGCATTTTTTTTAATGATGCCCAGATGTTCACCCCTCTCCCCCCACAGCGCATCCGCCTATCCACGGAGAGAGAAAGAGTACAGGAGACAACTGCCCCCCCCAAGTGCTGTCTCTCCCCGGGGTTGGGGGTGGGGGGTTGTGTTGGAACAGAACTCTCCCCTCTGGCCATCAGAGGGGGTGCCCAGGGCACCGATCTCCCTAGCACCACCCCTGGTTGTATGTCTCAGTGGATAGATCATATTGCATATTGTGATCAGGGCTGCCCTGATAGGGTGAATGGTGCACCAGGGAGGCATTGTCACATGCTGCATTTATATTTTCTAAATTATATTGCTTTACATTGTTAAATCCATCCTGACACCATCATCCTGAAACCATCCCTAAACCACTATATTCTTAGTAGCATAAATACATTTTGAAGCAATTTTATTCTAGTCATGGGACTCATATCATGTAAGCAGTAGCCTGTGGTGTTTCTGTTGTATTCAGGCATGAAGAATTTGCAGTTACGTGACCAGGCACAAAAAAATGATAAAAAATAAGAAAGGATATGAATATTTGCTATTGTGAACCATGTAGGAGATCTGAGCATACTCAGGCTGGTAGCACTCTTCCAGAGGGTATATCAGCCCGTAGAGCATGGTCAATGGGAATACAGGACATCAAGTGACTTGTAGGATAGCCAAGTTTTCTTTTTCTTTAGAGAACTGTCTTGGAATGGACATAGTAAGAAACTATGTTTTTTGGAAGTCTGTACAAAATAAATAGATAGATACAAAAGTTTAATATGACTCTATTCTAAAGTGGATGACCTTGTGTGTTTTTGAAACTTTCCATTTGTGTCTTGTGACAGGAAGCAAGGGGAAATATTCATACATTTAAAAAAAATATTACTAACACCTGCAGCCAGGGCACCATAGGAATATGGATGCCTGACTAAGGCCATTGCAGATGAAGGATGGCATCACCGGAAGTGATCACATGGGTGGGACTGGTAGGGAGAAAAAGATCGGCCGTAAGTGACGGTGGCCATTTTGTTGGAGATCACTCTCCCTCCCCGTTTTTCATTTTGGGGGTTTTGTTGTAATTTTGTATTTATGCAAGATGTATTGTATGATTATGCAACAGTTGTGGTTAATTATTTGTGATAATTTTGGTTTTCATTTTAGATTTCCTGATAGCATGTGTGGGTCCCTGGTAGTGTCTAGAAACAAAATGGTGTAAAGCTATTTTTGGTGATGTGCTGGTGGAGGCTGCAGTCACTTAGAGGACATAGTTGAGCTCTTTACAGGGTCAATAACCCAAAGTGGTGATGGCTAAAATGATGGTGGGAGGGGTCGCCAAACAAATGACGAGGAAGCCCCCCACCTGTCATTACTGACATCAGGGAGGTGGATCCTGGAAGAATAACTCAAGATGCCATCACTGGAGGATGGCACAGGCTTGCCTGGAGCAGGTAAGCTACCCTAGTAGTTTGGGGTTACCTATATTAGTGATTAAAATCCACTCCAAGCTACACTCCAGGGTTACTACTAGTGAGATTAATCTCTGTTGTTTACATACAGATAAAAGTTAAACCCTTTAACCTTCGTTTAATTAAAACAAAGTAAAAATAAAACATAGACCTTAAAAATAAAACACAGACCGTAAAAATAAAACACAGACCGTCTTTTTGTGATGCTTTAAGACTTCTGTTTCGTTTGAAGTATGCTGAAAAAAGGTTGCCCACAATCTGATATATTCAGAACCAGGACCGTGTGAGATGTTGTAGCCAAACTCATGATTCTCAAAATATGAACAGCAACGTTTTTAGACCTCTCAGACATCACTTACGCCAACATGAAGAACATTTAGAGCAATGGTGGTCAACTGAGTTGATAAGGAGGGTCACAAGTGCAGCCCTCGACATCGATAAAGGGCCGCACATAACATTTTCAATTTATACTGATTTGTAGAAGCATTTTGTAATGAAAATGCCAGGAGGCAAAGCTAGAAGACATTATTTATGATTTAAATTATATTATACAATCATCCCCCGTTCATTGGTGGAATAGTGAGAGCATAGGCACTCACATGTCGGCCAATCCCCCGGCAACATTAGAGGAGGGGAGAGACTTGCTCATCATCTGGGTAGCTGATTAGGTTTTATATACGCCTAAACTTAAATTTATCGCCTCTCCACATCCCACTCTTATAAAGGTGGGTTTACACCTGTAGATTTTTTCGTCTAATCAATGAAAAACCAAAGATTTTTTGGTTGAACAAAAATCTAGAATGGGCAATTTGTTCGATGGATAAACTTTGTTCGATCTCGTTCATAAGGTCATCGAACATGTTGGTAAATTTTTATCGGTTGTAGTCATCCCCGATGAGACCCTGTCAACGGGGGGTGGGTCAGCAGACATGTGAAATCCTATGCATTGTACAATTATGACCTGAAGGTTTGAAAATTTCTCCCCTCCGTTGAAGTCAATGACATCTGCCTCACCGATGTTCATCCCCTAGAGTACAATAGACCTTCCTTTAAAAATGTTGTTATAAAGTACGTAAGAGGAAGGGGGTTATTAAATCTGGCTACGGAGATAGACACAATACCTGGCCCTGACACTTCTCCTCCTAAGCCAAATAACTTTGTATTTTTCTGTTACAGTTAGCAGGATTAAACAATACTTTCAAATTAGATTTTTATTGTCCATGTATCCCTAACATGAAGGTATTTCCATTTCATTAACAAAGTAGCTGAGAACAGCTTAGTTCTACAAAGTTCAGTGACCCAAAGAAACCTATCAAATTTTAGCTTACCCTAGTGTAGCGAAGGTTGAATTCTCGTTGGTTGTTATGGTTACTCAACTACTTTGCTGAACTTACCTAATTACATAACTCATATAACTGATTTTCTTAAACATCCAGTTGAAGTTTGCCAGCCTTTGCAATACTTCATTCATGCATTGCCTACAACTAGTTCTGTTACTTTCCTCTGCATCTCTCCGTCTGTCCTCCTCTTGCCTGACAGCTTAATTCCTTTAGCCAGTTTCGATGTGCTCCATTGTCTCCTCGTCCACTCTAATACTCTTCTCTTCTTTGTTCGCTTTCTTCTCCATGACCTGAGACAGCTTTTGCTGTGTCTCCTCCGGAGTTAAAAGTTAAAAGCTGTTGCGCTTGATCCTGAGAGTTTTCTGACTTCTTTTATCTTGATAAAACATTCACAAAATGATTTCAGCTAAAAGGCCAAACAGAGAAAGCTGAGGAAAACAAAGTGCTTCAGGGCAAATGGGCATGAAAGATAAGTCCCCACAAAGCTTGGCAAAATTTCCATTTCTATTGGTGTCAAGAGCCATTCTTCATAAAACAAAAGCAAAGCAAGTCTAATGGTATCCATATGCCCACCATCACACTGTATTCATATTACATGCAAGTAGTGTTTCTACTTGGATTCTTGTTCTATAGATTTAATTCTGAGAATTAATAAAACATTTTGGTTTAATTATACAAGGGGGAGTATCGTGGAGAAATCAGGGAGCATTTGTGAGGTCCTGGTCTTATTCCAATGCAACCCAGGTAGCAAACCCCCAAGCTCTGTCACACTAAGCGACAATAGACAAGCCCCTGCTCAGCCTTTAGAGCCTAGGTGCCCAACCTGCCCTTTGAGCATTCTTCAATGGTCCTCCTCAGTCCTCCACTTGTGGCCCCCAAAACCTTACTGTTCATGCATAGGGCATAGAAACTCATATTGCATCACATAACCTCTGAATCAAAATCTGTATCACCATACTACAGTGTTACCCAATGCTTGAAGTATCATTTATAATAAGTTTTGTTATTTAAAAACTCAACATAATGTCTTCTTCAAATTCTTCTACAAGTCAGTATAGGCTGAAAATGTTATGTGCGGCCCTTTAGTGATGCCGAGGGCCGCACTTGTGGCCCTCCATATCAACTCAGTTGCCCACCACTGCTTTAGAGGTTAGTCACAGCATTTGGTTGCTCCCAGGTCTAGGTGCGCACAGAATGATATCTGTGGAAGATTTGCACATGATCAGGAGCCCACACCATTCAATATCTGGTGGCAAATACCACTCCACCAACACTGTTCAGATTTAACAGCCATACCTAAACACTTCTCATCTCTAAGGTATTGCAGCAATATTCTACACCAGCCCTTGAAATTAGGAAGACTACTTTGTGCCCCAGCTTCTAGAGAATGAGATTCTACCTCTGAAGGTGTCCATCCTCAGATCTTTTTTTAATAAATTAGAGCACAATCGAGCAACATGCATGTTCACCACACTCAATTGTGCCCTAATCTATTAACAAATCTAGCCGTGGATACTTGTCTTTGAGCTGGATTAACTGAAGACAGGTCTGTCGAGCAGGTAACAGACATGTCCGTAGGGGCCCCATCCAAAGGATTGACCAGGAATCAGGCACCTTAAGTGGTGCTCCTTGATTCCTGTCCAATCCTCAGGATCCCGAGCACAGGGTGGTGATGTCATCATCTTATTGACAGTTATCAACAAAGGAACACATTAAGTGTGCATGTAAGTTGTGTACTCTTGCCTACACCAACAACAGACTGTCCTCTTCATTCTTTGTAATTGGAAAGTATGTAAAATATGAACAAAAAAAAAACTTGTAATTAATTAGCTTGTACTTGTCATATTTTAAAGAGAAAATCCAAATCTAGATGTTTCTCCATTCCACCACACTCATTGATTCCAGAACTACTTCCAATTTCTTCCCAAATGTGGGTATTGACCTTTGTATACTATTTTGACATATTTTATGAACGATAATTAAACTAAATTAACTTTTCAATGAACATATATTTACAAAAGGTGAAAAAGAACCAATGTCCGCACCCCAAATTTTTAGTGTCTTCGCACATGCTGTCAATGTTATGTCAAGAGTCCTTTAGGTCTTTGGAGTTCCTTTATACATTGTGGGGTAGAAGTATAGGTGAGAACACCTATGTGATGCTTCAAGACTTCTCTAGGGCTGCTTCTAAGTTCTGGAACTCTCTCCCTCGTCCAATGAGATTTACTATCACTTTTAACACTTTCAAAAATGTCCTGAAACCCCCCTCCTCAGTTTGACCTACCAGTCTTTTCATTCCTTAAATCACCACCATGCCAGTGTCACTCCCCTTACCTATTGTATACCTATTAGATTGTAAGTTAATTAAAAATACAAGAACACTAATTCATTACCTTATTAACTGACCAGACCACCCTTAAACACCATACAAACCCAACATAATCCTTGAATGTTACTAAATGGTAAAATCATACTACACATAAAACCAAATATGTATATAAGTATATATAAATGGAAGGGAGGATGGAAAGTATACCCAATGCCAGTTGCCCTCTGAAAAAAGTTTTATTAAACTCCTATCCAACACCTTAATGACCCGTCTCCTACCCTACAGCACAACCCATTGGGTATGTATAATTCTGTTTTGTTATCTTTTCAATTATCTTGCTAACCTTTCATGTGTCACCTGCTTCCTAACCCAGTCACGCAGCCCCTGCACTCATGTCCCTTGTCATATTGCTCCGGGCCTGTCTTTACATTTGAAGCTGAAGCAAGTCAGATAAACCCTACTTTATTCCTTTGCTGGAGGACACTCAGCATGATTTAACCTATTCTGTTCTCGCCTTTATTCTTTGAATTCCGGTTTAAAATCATGGAGACTCAGTAGTACATGTGCATGTCACTGCGAAAACAGCCTGCCTGGGAACTACCACTCCTCCAGATTGACATCTGCCAATCAAGGTATTTTTAAATTTACACGACTCTTGTCAAGAAGTAGCCCTCTATGTAGTACTAAAGCATAGAAAGCTATGTACAGGACCCTGCGGGCCCCTCCCACCAGCAATGATTTACGTAGATTACATAGAGAAATACAGTAATGAAACATAATTAAAGATAGGAAATTTTATTAAAATATTTCAATAGCACACTGGGAAGGGGAAGAAAAAAGTCTAAATAAAAGACAGCTAAACATCAGCTGTAAGCACCGCATACAATGGTGTTTACATGAAAACACAAACTTCAAATTCTGAAGTACAATAGAACAAGGCAAGTACTGAAAAATAATCTTCACTGGCTTAGAAAAGCTGGTGAAATCCAAGCACCATATCAAGCAACACATTGCTTCAATATGCTGTATACTCTGAATAGCGCTGGTTTTGTCAAAGTGCCATATTATGCTAAGAAGAGGCTTAATTCTGCTTTTCTTGTGGCTGGTAGGAAAATGCACCTATAGAGCATTCATAATTAAATTTTGTAATAGATCAAGCACCAATTTTGACTGGTAAGAGTTTCCTGCAGATATAATGATGCTGGACACAGTAAGCAAAACTGTTTATGGAGGTTGAATGTACAAAGAGCCATGCTACGGCAACATATTACGGGATATGTTAATAGCAGAATCAGAGTACGGAAAATCAGGAAAATAAAAGGAATACAACTCTCTATAGAACTGGATACCATATCCTATCTAACTACTACTCTTTCCATAAATTAGCCTAATTTGTTTTTTATTTTACTAATAGAGCATTAATTTTCCTAGCCGACCATTTTGTAAGCTTATCCGTTATATAAATGTGGGCATAACAATGCCTTTACAGGCCCAGATACTACTTTGCAGAAATACTGACATCAAAAATGTGCTCCACATACTCTGGCAGAGAGAACACCGAAAGGTAAATCCACTATAGCTCTCCACAAAAAACTACAGGAAAGAGTATGACAGAAAGACAGGACCAGTCCGCCTACACAGAGTTGATCAGTCATAATACAGGAAGCCTCTGCACAAAGTAAAGTTGCTTGTTGATCAGAGAATAACAAATGACGCCAAGAGTGAGGAATACACTGACCAATTGGTTTTATACAAAACTGGGCTTCATATAGTTCTTCAACTTTAAAGCCCACTCAGGCTAAAATAAAAGTAAAGCACTACTCATGATCACCTTCTATCCCATCCAACAGGGATTATCTTTACTTCCTTAAATTTGTCCTTCATGTACCATGTGAGCCTTATTTCAGGGTGTGGGGGACCTCAGAATAGAGTAAGCCCATTCTTCTTAGAACCATCAATCTTGAAGTGGTCTAAGGGTACATTCTCACCACTAGTGTTTGATTTGCAGGTATATGGATTCTTATAGATCTCCTACCAGACAGACTTTATCAACCTACCCAATGACTCCAACACCTCCAATTAAAATATCATCTACATCCTCTTCATAGCCCTGTGTGGCCTGTTAAGCCAATATAGTTCTCCTCTACAATTTCAAAACGTGATTGCTACGATGGTCCTATCAGGTCTTTACATTGTGCTTGTATAGTATGTCCTTTAATATTCCTTTTATTGTATATAGGTCTACCTGTTAGATACCAATGTTACACTTTTTTCTGTTCTGCTGATAAGTTAAACTTAATATAATTGGTCTGTGTAAAAAAAAAGTAAAAAAAGAATAAAGTTCTCAAAAATATTAAGCTAAAATTTGCCAGTAATTTCCTTATATCCTTACAATAAAGCTGGGACATTGATTTCACTTTCTTTAATTGTGAGTTTCCTGTGTCTTACTTCACATTTTTATAGGCCGAACACTGATCCTTTTCTTTATAACCTTTCCTACTCCATCTTTGTGGTATTTTTTTTGCCTTTTCCTTTTCTTCTGTTGGATCTATACATACTGTTCTACAGGGATCCCTTGATAAGGGACTTAAAGTAAGGTCTGGCTACATGTAAAGTATTATTAATAGTATATTTTCAGCTAAGCATGTAAAAACTTTCTCATAACACTTAGGTAATTTTTAATGATACAGCAAAATAGTCAGCACAAGGTACTTGTAATATTATATTATTAATGTTATTATTATTATATGTATATAAACATAGCCTTTACATCAAGAAAAATTAGACTATATGAGAATGTATAGCGAAGAGTGATCTCACTAGATCAGAAAGCGTGCCATTATCCCAACTAACATAGTAAAGAGAAAATTTAACACACCTGTGTGCACAAAGCTTATGCACACATGCGTGTCTGTAGACGTTCCCGTTCTGCCAATAATTGAAAGGACGGGTAAAGGGATTTTTAGGGCATCAAGTAGTGGTTAAATCAAATATAAACAATAATTCAGTAAATAAAGTCCATGATTTTAATAAAGTCCATAGTCAGTAAATTCTGCGTCCATCCATATGCGGTTCATGTAAATAAATTGCTTCTCAACGTGTTTCACGATAAAGTCGCTTCCTCAGGAGAAATAGCAATAGGGATGTGTTGTATGAGGCACCAAGAACATGGGCTTAGGGAGGGCAGGGGAGAGGCAAAATTGTAGGAAGAAGAAAGTATATATGTTTTAGTATCAAATGGTTCAATAATAGTAATTAAAACCAATACTGGTTTTAGAAAAGTACTCACCCAGTCAGAATATTCGTATGAACTTTGTAATTTAGAAGAAAAAGAGGGCGTTGAGGCGTCCCAACGAATGCCCCGAGTCAGTGTGCCAATAGGACTGGAGGCGCGGGGTATGGTATATTCTAGATATAAAGGTAGGGTGTTATTGGCGTATATATGAAGGAGAGTAGGGCTAAAGTCGCCCCCTGTGGTGTAAGGAGAATGCCATCAAATCATCTTCAATATATGTGATATACAATTTTGATCCACAGTCAAGGTTTATAGATGAATGCCTCAGTTAGTTCTGTAAAAAAGAAAAAATCCAAATGGCATGCCCCTGCAATAGAAGAAGGATCACACTTAACTCTACAGTTGCTTGCAAAAGTATTTGTCCGCTTGAATTTTTCCACATTTTGTCACATTTCAGCTACAAACATGAATCAACTTTATTGGAATTCCATGTGAAAGACCAATACAAAGTGGTGTACA
>CM070042.1:39672427-39709501 GCA_036250615.1 Ptychadena robeensis | reverse complement strand
CCTGCTGAAGAGAAGCACCCCCAGAGCATGATGCTGCCACCACTATATTTCACAGTGGGGGTGGTGTGTTCAGAGTGATATGCAGTGTTAGTTTTCCACCACACATAGCGTTTTGCATTTTGGCCAAAAAGTTCGATTTTGGTCTCATCTGACCAGAGCACCTTCTTCCACATGTTTGCTGCGTCCCCCACATGGCTTGTGGCAAACTGCAAATGGGACTTGTTATGCTTTTCTGGTAACAATGGCTTTCTTCTTGCCACTCTTCCATAAAGGCCAACTTTGTGCAGTGCAGGGCTAATAGTTCTCCTATGGACAGATTCCCCCACCTGAGCTTAAGATCTCTGCAGCTCGTCCAGAGTCACCATGGGCCTCATGACTGCATTT
The DNA here is from genome assembly GCA_036250615.1 of Ptychadena robeensis. Lineage (NCBI taxonomy): Eukaryota > Metazoa > Chordata > Amphibia > Anura > Ptychadenidae > Ptychadena > Ptychadena robeensis. The sequence continues at coordinate 39,709,117 of CM070042.1, read as the reverse complement.
CTGATCAGCGCTCTCCTTGTTTGGCCTGTAAGTTTAGGTGGATGGCCTTGTCTTGGTAGGTTTACAGTTGTGCCATACTGCTTTCATTTCTGAATGATCGCTTGAACAGTGCTCCGTGGGATGTTCAAGGCTTTGGAAAACTTTTTGTAGCCTAAGCCTGCTTTACATTTCTCAATAACTTTATCCCTGACCTGTCTGGTGTGTTCTTTGGACTTCATGGTGTTGTTGCTCCCAATATTCTCTTAGACAACCTCTGAGGCCATCACAGAGCAGCTGTATTTGTACTGACATTAGATTACATACAGGTGCACTCTATTTAGTCATTCGCACTCATCAGGCAATGTCTATGGGCAAGTGACAGACCAAAGGGGGCTGAATAATTACGCACACCCCACTTTGCAGTTATTTATTTGTAAAAAATGTTTGGAAACATGATTTTCATTCCACTTCTCACGTGTACACCACTTTGTATTGGTCTTTCACGTGGAATTCCAAAAAAAAGTATTCATGTTTGTGGCTGTAACGTGACAAAATGTGGAAAAGTTCAAGGGGGCCGAATACCTTTGCAAGCCACTGTAGATTCTTTCATTGCAGGTACTTGTATCCAGACATTCTAATCCAATCTATTCTAATACATTTGAATCCAGAAAGATATCACCCCTTGTATATAGTGTGTTATTGACCAGGCATTGTCTGAATGAACCAGGCATTCTTGTAGCAAAAAATTTCAACTATCACACATTATGAGTTAATTTCAAAGTCCTTGAACATGGTACTGTCACCAGATATACTGGAGAAGTTTTTGGGAGCATTACACGGAAACAAGCAGGCCTTCCGCACATGAAGTTTTTGCATAAATTAGGTTAGAAATAAAGTCAAGATTTTTCAATTAAAAATTTTGACTTGACTTTGAACTTAATTCATGCAAACACTAAATCTAGGCATACACGGCTCGATTTTATAATAAATTTATGCACAATTGTGCGCTGTGCGCATTCACTGCCCTCGATTGTTCTAGAAACTATAAAAAATCTAGTCATCCAGCCCTGAGTGGGATCAATCGATCCTACTTGAAGAAAGCTCAGATGAATAGGTAACCAGCATGTTGGTAAACCCTGTTCGATTTCCATTACTTTGCTTAGGGACTGAGGGTCACAGCGATATTATGTTATCGAGCTGCGCTCAAACGATCCCTCTATTGTATAGTCATCAAGCCGTGTGTCTAGCATTATTGTACTTTTTTTGTAATGTTGCCACAACCCTTCTGTACAACTTTTAGCAATTGTGGTGATTATACCATGTTCAAGGGCAAATTACTTTCAATTAAACGAGTTGAAATTTCACGACCATCTATTGTTTAGATTAATTACCCTGTCCTGAGCATTACATACCTTTCTTTCACTCCTCTGCCACTTTGTTTAAGCTCAACTTTAAAAAATATGTTTTATTTTCTGTATTTTATGGGCAGAACAGATATATGTTGCAAAAAAAATTTCAATGTCTTAAAGAATGTTGTTGTGTAATTTAATAAATTTAAAGCAAAGTTTCTTGACTATAACATCTTTATCACATATTAGCCTTGCCCGAGTCATGGAAAGGAGACAGTATATTTATCTGTAGCTAGAAGGTTACCTAATGCATTAATTGTATTACCAATATCGTAATTTGTTGGCTGCCATCATCCCAAAATCATAATCACAAATGTATAATAGAAACAGGGTAAGTCCTTTGTCTCTTTTGTGGCACCCTGTACCAGAGACTTTTTTAGTCATTAGACACAAAACACTGGACTTTAGAGGCAGTGCGTATATAAGGTGTATAAAACAAATTTATTTACACAAAGTAAACTGAAAGTCACAGAAAAATCATGTGATATACGTTACAGTTTTAGGGTCACAATCAAGTGTGATACTGTTATTCAGATCTCTGTCTCGATGTGTTTCATGGCCAAAATCCCCTTCAGCCTCCTATACACCTTAAGATCGATCCATACAATCTCCATTAGATCTACCAACAACTGTGTAGTATAGTGGCCTCCCTGATAGAATACATAGTGATTGGAAGGTTTAGAAAGGTCCTCATATTACATGGTTTTGGTAGAACAAAATTTGATTGTACAGAAATTGTATGGAAAGATTGTAAGGTGTATGGGGGCCTTTCATCAGGAGACTTATTGAGAATACATTTGCCTGTAGGTATGAAAATGCATCCAAATCACTATCCACATTTTTTGTGCTGGGAGGTTATATATCTAGCCCGTAAAATAATGTGTATAAGTTAATTTACAAAGTTACACACAAAGTTATTATTATAGTACATTATAATGTAACTAACTGTCATAAAACAGAAGCCAGGTCAAGGTTTTTACCAGTAAGTATATCTATCCTGTGTAACCGGATGGTCCCCGATGCCGAATAAAGGGGGAGGAGGAGAGAGGAAGATGGGGCAGGGCGGAGTGAAACGGACCAACAGTCTTTTCCGGGGAATGGGGAGCTAGTCCGCTGCACAGAGTCTCCCAATGAACAGCAGGAGCCAGCAAAACTTGTAACTTGCATAATCGTATGTCCTAGAAGGTTACCTAATACCTTCTGGTATGAAGGGGCATTATAGAATAACCACCGCAGCTGTTTTTTAATCTAGAGATGTAATATTACAATATTAATATCCCGGTGTAAAAGATAAATCATAGACTAACTAATTGAATTAAGAGAATCAGTAACAGCAACTAGCTAACACAACACCTTCTCAAACTGAGGAAATCTCCCTACATAACCTACTGCAAATAATACAATTTAGGATGAAGTGCCTTTTATAGAAGAAAATAATCTCTCCCACTCAATACGTTTATAACTTTCCTTGCATTATTTTTGTGCCGAACACCAGCAAGTAACTACTTTGCGTACTTGAGTGTAAAGCCACAGAAGCTGGAGTGTACCTGCACAATTATAAACTAAAAATTCAGGCCAAGATAAAAATTGTGATTTGAAAAATATATTCCCAAAGTAACTAATGCATTCTGTGTCTATATTTTTCCATTAAAATAGAACAATCAAAAATAAAACAAGCTTTTTGGAAAACTCCAAAGCCCAGCAGCAAAAACTTGACCACAGCAGGTGGTACATTAAAACCTTTGTGGTCATTGAAAAGCTTCTCGAGTCCTGTATATTTTAAATGTGTTTCTTGCCATAGAACTACAATGCCTATGCATGAAGCTGAGCTTTTCAAGCAGATTAAAAGAACTGCACATAAAAAATAAAAAAATACAACTTAGCCATCACTAAATGAATAAATATGTAAATAACCACAGATAGAAAAAAAGGATGATAGTAATAACAGTGTACTAAAAGGATATCTATATATATGTGTGTGTGTATAAAGAAGGTGTACCTTAAGGCCATGAAACAGCAGTATGTAAGACACATACAGTTACATAAGTCATCAAGTCTTTCAGCTCAGCAAGGGGAAGGTTTAAGAACGACCAAACTAAAGGCTCCCTGTGGATTTGCTTACATCCATAGCTGACAAACAGGTCAGTCCGTCACTCATTTGAAATCACTGGAAATTGGTAGAAGATTACGGAAGTAGGTGTATGCTGTATATGGGTGAGAATATAAATGGGAAAAATAACTAAAAGCATAGAAATGCTGTAAACCTCAAATTTAATGATGGTTTAAGCTGATAATCCTTTGAGTAGAGGAACCACTAGTGCTGCATCTCATGCTGAGAGCCATTAGGGACCAGCACAGGCATTATTGGCTCTTATGGGATTATATAGTTATGCAGTGTTCAGAGTAATTATGTTGTACAAAGTACAGTAGCCTATTTCAACCAATCTGGAATCATGGAATAACTGCATGGTAAAAACGTGAAATGTAATTGGTTGTTTGCCTGTTTGGATAGAAGTCTAGGTAACTGTTTACATAGGCTGCAATGGAATGCCCTTGCCCTTGCTTGTCAGTATTTGTTTACAAAAGTTAAATATAAAAAAAAAAGTTAATATTAAATAACCGTACTTTCACTTAAATGCCAATATTAGCAGCAATCCAGTGCCACTGCCTACATCACCAAGCATTTTCTTAAACTTCTAGAACATTATCAATCACATTCTGTCAAGTCACATTGTGTTTCAAGATTTATACACCGTTGTTTTCACAATGGCCTGCTTAGGCTTAGGATGCTTTCTATGTTCAATGAAAAAACATACCTGTCATCCATAAATCTGGAAAGTTCTGTATCCTGCCATCATCCCCTATTTACCAGGCAAAAGAAGACCTGGGAAGGGGGAAGTCACTGTCCTATGATTTCTACCTTCCGAGGAGGCAGCCAGGGATCCCAGTATATGCTGTTACTCATATGTGGTATTTCTGGCCACTAAAACATTAAGCAAAAGGATTTGGGTGGCGTTAAGGAGGATGACGGTAATAATGGGTTTCTCAAGGAAACAGAAAGTATATATGTTGTTTTCCCTGATATATTTTTTTGGGGGGAAGTGCAGATTCACTTTAATAGTTGATGGGCAGTTTAGTGCGTCAGTAACTGGGTGTGGGTAACGACCCCGTTGTGGGACAAATGACCATTTCACAGGAATCGCCAGGTTCGATAAAGCAGCGCTGATGCCCACAAGCGGGGTGGGAATTAGGAGGGAGAGTATGGCCCCTCCCTCCTAATGGCTTGTTTCCACATGGGTGGTTGGTCGCTGATGGATGCGGTGCTATCCGCACGGCTGCGACCGCTACTGACTGCAACCAATGCCATCCATTGGCCAGTCTCCACTTGAGCAGCTGTGTGCGGATGCAGTTCTGAACGCCACCCTACCACGTTTTTGTCCAGATGCCGTGGCCGAATGCATCCCTGGACAAGAGCCATGCCAAAATTCCGCATCCAATTGCACAGACGTCTATGTGCAACCGCATGCTAAACCTCATGAGCTGCGGACGGTAGATAGCACCGCCATCAGCGATCCATCAGCGGCCAACCGCACATGTTTAAACAAACCCTAACTTAGGAGGCAGGGGGTCTTACTCTCCCTCCAAACTACCCACCCAACAAGCGGGGTGGCAAATTAGGAGGTAGTGGACATAACACTTACACTGATTGTGGCAGAAGTGACGTTGCAGAGTGTCACTTTCAGTATTTGGAACGATTATGCTGACAAAGTGACACTTAGAGTCCTTATTGTTGTGTACTTTAACCACTTTTTTTACATTATTTGTGTAGCAGTGTTGATACTATTGAGGAAAGGTTTTTTTTCTCTCACTGAAAGAATTTCTTACTTAAATAAAAAAATGAAAAAAAAAAAAAAAAAAACGTTTGTTTAAAAACATATTGATACTTTTGTTATAAACCCCATAAACAAAAAGACAAGAACTTATTTCCCACATTGGTATTTGTTTTGTTTTTTGGCTAAATGTATGTGTGTGACAATTAGCACATGTTTCTGATTGTGTTTCTGCTAAGACATTTCTGTTGTGTTTCTGCAGCTATATGGTTCTGTTTCTTAGTGTGTGAATACATTAATGATTGTGTCTCTGCAGACATATTTTTTATTGTGTCCTAAAGGGATTTTTCAGGTGTTAAAGCTGACATTCATACATCTGTTTTGGAAATTATTTCTTTGGTTTCACATGTCATTTTCCATTTTTTTTTACCAGATGACATTACCAGTCACACATTTTTGCCATAGGGTGAAAATAGTCATCCATCATAATGTGTCTATAGATAGAGGGGGAGCGTTTTTCCCTAACTTAGGAAATATATTATGCCCATCTCTGGAAAATGGGTTGTGGATGTTCGGTAGTTCCATCACTTGAAAAACCTGTGCAAGGTTGATAAAACTACTTAAAATAATGTTAGAGAGTGAACCGCAAATGTATTAGCTCACTGTAGCTCTGGCAGAACAAAACCCTTTTCAGTGATATATTTAACAGACCAATAGGGTGGAAATAAGGAAAGTGTGTGTAGTATCTTTGGTTCGGTTTTTATCAAAATTCTCCAACCTCGGAGATAAGCATTAACTCTTACATTAACTCTTCAAAAAATTCTTTAAACCATTTAATATACATGAATACCTATATTAAATACTTGTCAAGGATACCATATTTTTCGCACTATATGATGTAATGGACTATAAGACGCACCCCATCGTTTTGGAGAGAAAAGTAGTAAAAAATGAAAGAGTCAGAGACACAGTCATGCACATATTAAGTGAATATCCAGCAAAGTAGGCAGGTCTGGTCCATGCAATATTCCCCCTATATATCTCCAGCAAAGCCAAAAGGCCAGTGCCAGGAGGCAAAGTTTCGTTCCAGCGAAATATGTAGGGTTGAAACTTTAGGATGTGTCTATACACTAGCAACCCATTTTCTGAACCCACTGACAAACATATGGCGAGGCACATGGAAAGAGGTTTTGGTGGTGGTCACACATAATTAAGATATATTATCGGTGCCACACCCTAAGAAATTGTAGATGAAGATAAACTAAGGGAGATATTGAGAATATATCACTCACATAGCTAAAACAAAGTAGGGTTTTTAAGGCACAAAGGTCTACACCATTACTTTAAGTAAAAACATATTTTATTTATACAATTTTAAAACATGATTTGAGGTAGGGACATGATAAATAATGTACATGTATCACTTGTCCTAAATCATAAATCACAAAAATCGTCACAGATACATGTATGGGCATACAATCGATTCCAACATGTTTCGCCGTCAGGCTTCGTCAGGGATTAAAGTGCTAGTATCTGAAATATAAGACAGTGTAATAATGATGCACTTCCCATAGTCATCGTATATAGCAAGTATCATCATAGGGTCTGAATCATTACTTCCAATCTTCCAATAAGCAAGTGCCACCAGGACTTGAGAACCAAGGTCTAAACGACCTCTAAAAACTACATATTTTGAAGGCAGAAGTACAGTGCAGGTATCTGTAATCCAGGCTTTGGAGATCACTTGGCCTCAGATAAACATGTACATGTTTGCAGGGCATATTTTCTCAGGGAAAAGGTGGTGGAACTCTTCAAGCCTCCACCAGCCCCTGGACCAAGGCTCTGACGGGCTGTTGAGCACATAGACTTTACCTGCTCGGCGGATGCTGTGTTCAGACATCTGCCGATGCAGAGGTTCAACGTACTCCGCTATGTTCAGCCCTGCATCAGCGGAGCAGGTAAGTAAATGTGCTCCATCAGGACATCCCGCCAAGCAATACGCTTAGCGGAGAGGGTCCCAATGAAAGTGGAAACCCCCCCTCTTTGTCTATCGCCGTTGAGCATTGCAACAAAATCTCTGTTCAACACAGGGATTTCAGTGGACATGGAGCTTTACATATGCCTACTCCATGACTTTAAACCCCCAGATGCTCCAACACCCTTTTTTGTATAAGTATTTACAATGTGACACCCCTAGCTGCAACCTTTCATAGGATTAATGTTTCCCTGCAGTTATCTAAGTGACAGAAATTGTATGCGTTTAACAATAACAACTGAATCTAAAAACTGAGACTACATCCAAGCAATATCTGATAGGGGGCTTTTTAGTAGGAGGAATTGTGCTCAGGGACCTGACAATTTGCATGGATGTAGTCTAAGGGGTTAACTGGTAACCCCCAAAATGTCAAGGTTCTACCATGCAGGAGTTCAAAGATCTATGTGTTCAAATTAGGAGAAGTGAAAGTGTGTATGCAGCAGAGAAGTGCTTTATGCTCATGGGGAAGCATTATCTGATGGCCATATTTAAGCTGAAATGTAACTTAAATGTTGTAGCTAATGGAGTGAAACTCGGGATGTAAGTAGTAGCAGGGGAGCATTACTGGCCCTGAAAGTTTCATGATTATACTATGAATGGTTTTCGTGCTATAAATGTTCAAAGTTACACTGTCACATAGGTTTATTTAGCTTAGTTTCTACAGCACTGGAGAGGAGAGGGTGTGTTCTGTCCTGCGTTTTGATTGGCTTGGGATGATGTAGCTGTGGGAGGAGCTACAGGAAGCAGTATCTGTCGGAGAAGCACAGAATCTGCTGCTGTCACACTGGCATCGGTGAGGATGCGAAGGGGGGAGAAAAACAAGCCAACAAGCTATAAGGAACTCCTTAATTTAAAAATATATTTTTAGCCATCCATCCATACAGTCAGCATAAACAATATAGTTTGCCAAAGAGGAGGATTTTTTGTTCAAAAAGTATAAAGGTCCCAGAGGGTCACTCATGTGGAGTGATAGACTACTCCAAGAGATGTAAAGCAGGGGATGCAGAGTTCCCTATTGAAATAGAAAGTCTGCCAGGTCAAGTAGGAACCTGCATGATAGAAGATGTGCAAGTAAGGGTAAAGGATTGATCCAATAGTGGATGGTAAAATTAAGAGAACAAGTCCCTTCAGAGGAAAGAGCTTACCAGGCTAGGCAGCGTCAGCTGTTTGCTGGTGATTGTCTGTTTTTGGTGGATGGCAGAAAAGTGCAGCCATTCCACACCTGCTTTAAAAGGGGCGAGCTCCAATTTCCCCTTCCCCTGGAAACCACGCAGTCAGGGCACAGCAGGAGTGATGTAGCTACTTCCGCCCTTACTCTGACAATGATGCTCACGTGACTCAAAGGGGAGGGGGTGCGAAAAAATTGGTTGACCACTGGGTCAGCAGTGAGCAGATACCAAAATGTATTTAGTACTTCCCATATTTGTTTATGTTGGTGCGAGTATGAAGTTATAAATCTGGTATTTTGCTTTTTAATTTTTCTGTTGTTTTTCTCGATGGCTTGGGCCATAGGTCAGTTCCTCTCTAGATTGTTGGGAGGGCTCTTTGAAAATACTTTTTTAATATTTTTTTGCTGTAACCTCTCGCTCTCAGTCGGTCACAAAGTACATTTGCATGTAACCGGTATTTAGAGTCCGTGGAACAGACTGTATGGAATTGATTTAATGAGAGATAGTGGGTGGGAGCTTTGGGCATGCAACATTGTATTGCCCACTGCAGGTTTTCTAAATAGAGCTGTGGCCAAAAAGCCATCTTGTAAGTATATTTCTGTGAAAGTGATCCTTTCTTTAGATGAATTTATGGTAAATTTTAAATTATAATGGTTCTGATGTATTAATTCCTCTAAGGTATTTAGCTGTTCATGTGTACCAGTCCATATAAGGAAGATGACATCTATATACCTTCACCAAAAAGCCACATAAGACAAGAAATGTGACATACTTTCATTTGAGAATAGGTCCAGCTCCCACCCCCCAGGTACAGGTTTTTTATATGAAGGAGCACAACATGGTCCCATAGCAACACCTTGTACCTGGAGGTAGTGGGAGTTTAGGAACATGAATATTTTGTTTGTTAGAATAAATTCTTACAACTGCAAAATAAAAATATTTGTGCGATGCCAAGTACTGTCTCTTTCATCCAAGAAAGTTTTGATGATTGTCAAGCCTAGTTGGTGAGGTATACTGCTGTATAATGCCTCCACATCAATGGCTGCAAGTATACCATCAGGTGGAATTGTGACACCATCGACTGGCTTTAGAAGGTCAATGGTATCACCTAAATAAGACGCTTATGATTCTACAAAGGGCGGAAATGTGAGTCAACAAAGATACTTGCACTTTACAATCTGGCACTAAAAACTTACCCATGAGCACCTATTTACATATAGGAGGAGAGATCAGTCGATCATATATAACATTTTTATAGCAATGCAGATTTTTTATGAAAATACACAACTCAAGCTATGCAAATTACCTCAAGTCACCTAGCTGGTTGTCAGTGTGGTCAGAGAATTGATACTTGTAGTGCTATTACAGCTGAGAGCTCCCTCTTGGCAGTGGCTTTTTTTTCTTGGCTGGAGGCAGTAGAACAAAATCCAGCCTCCTGGATCCTATGCTGAGCTTTTGCTCTCAGGATGTTTGGGACTAAAAAATATGGTACATTTATTAGTGAAGTTGATGATAAAACCAAATATTAAATAACTATAATAAAAAATGATGATTACATTAGTCCTGTTTTTGAACTTTGTTTTTTTTCTGCGCTATATTTGTTGGATTGGATCATTTAATCATCTGGGTGGGTCATGGTTTGTATTATCCCTTTGTTATTGGTTATGCAAATCACAATAATTAAAAGAATGTGGCAAACATTTCACCTTTATAGATATTGTTATAATTAATCATAAAATGTCATTTTCCATTATAGAGCTATTAAGTGTTTTATTTAATTAAAACATTAATATCACCCTAATCGCTCTGACTGTGTCTTTGTGTAGGTGATCGTAGTCTCAAGTCAAAGGTAGATCATAGGTTTGACGTTCATAGGTTCCTTGTTGTGTAATTGTTTGGCTGTGTCTTTGTAGGCAGCTATGGTGTTATGAAACAAGCAAAGTAATTGCTCGTGATAACGGCTTCATCAGAAAGGACCTGTACCTTGATCAGGAAGACCTGCAACCTTCACAAAATGACAATTGCTTGTAATTACTGATACTAAAATTAGAATTGTTTTCATTGTTTAAGTGATTGAAGATGCCATTGCATGGAGGATAATAACTAGTATGTGGTATGTTATACAATGGCATTTGGATAGGCTTCCTTTTGGTTAAATTCCCAGGAAGAAATTTTTGCTATCTGCCCTCATTTTGCATATTCCAGTGGTTCCCATACTTTCCTTTCCTATCAAGGCCACCCTCCCTATTCAAACACAGGTTACAAATGAGGGCCAGCACCCCCCCCCCCCCCCCCCCCCCCCCCTGGAATACCTTCGTGCCCCCCAGTTTGGGAACCACTATCATGCACAATGATGAATTAGGTGATACTATTACCCATGCTTTACTCTCCTGGCAACTAGTACTCTCCTGTTAACAGACCCTCAGAGATATAGGTGGAAGCTTGCCATCGTCACATCACTGCTGGTCCAGCATTGTATGGATGATGTCCGAAAGCTGTAAGAGATCAGGAATAGAAATTAGCCAGCTTCTGCAAACAAGCATGGAGGTAGCCTGAGCCTCTAGGAGTGAGAATTAATGTAAGTATGTAAACTGTTTTTGCCATCATCTAGGAGAATGAATTGGTGGCAAAGGTTTTTTTCTCAGAATCGTACTTTAAGGTGGACTTAAGTTCAATTAGATGTCAAGAACTTGACATTGTAATGCAAATTGAACACAAACTGAACTGAGTCTGCTTAATATAATACTACGCAAAGATTGTATGATTTTTTATTTTTATTGAACATGTAAACATCCACAGTGCAGGGTGGAAAAAGTATGTGAACCTTTGGATGTAATAACTGGTTGACTCTCCTTTGGCAGCAATAACCTCTACCAAATGTTTCCTGTAGTTGCAGATCAGACCTGCCTAACAATCTCGAGTAATTTTGGTCTACTACTCAATATTCTTGGGTAGTCTGGTGTGAATCACTCTTTTAAGGTCATTTCACAGCATTTCAATCGGCGGCTACTTTAGATCTGTAGACAGAGTACATCTTTTGTTTTGATGTACCTGGCATATATTTACATTATTTAAATTGAGGTCTCATTTGGTCATTACATTTACACATTGACCACATACATATTCTTAGCAACTCAGTGTGCCATAGTCTTTAACCCTAAACAGACAGCACATGACAGTCAAGGTTTTGCAGCTTCTTTATGGTAGAGCGCCCTACAGTATTAGCATGGCAGACACACAGGAGCAGCAACACTTAAGCAGGCAGTCACGCTGAGAAGCTTTTTTAAATGTCACTAATGGAACAGTAAGGCCGCCGGAAAGACTCCTTTGTGTCTACATACACATTTCAGGTCACACTATTTAAATTTAATGCATTTTAATACATTTAAATGCCTTCTGCTAGTAGTTTAATTTAGATGGAAATACAATTTGTAAGGAAAGAACAATTATAAATATTGTGGTTGCAGAACAGGAAAAGTAATGATTCTTTTCAATATTATTTTGTTTCATGAATTGCTGCAACCATTTTACTGCCCCCATCATAATACTTAGGAGATATGGGTTTGTTTACATTTTTGCTCCTGAGTAATGACAATTGTTAAAGAAGTCATGTTGTCACCTTTTACTCCTGGGTACCCAGGACATCCATGGCTGGATGGAGAAAAGTGGGAAATCAATTCGCTGAACTTTATTATAATTATTAACTTTATTTAAGTGTATTGAAATGTATAAAATTAAACCTAAGAGGCAACAACACAGTGCTGTTGATTAAATAATGGGTGAAAGGCAACACAAGCTAACATAGAGGTACAAACTATGACACAGGAGGAGCAGAGGCCCAATCAGGCTTACAGTGTCAGAGGATGTGGAACAGAGAATACAATTGATAGGGGAGTTGGAAATGGCTAGGCTCACATTTGATGATGTTATGAATGGAGATGACTTTCATGTGATGTATACTGTAAAACCAGAACTGAAAGACTAGTCAGGATAAAGGGAAAGATGGCTGCAGCAATGTACAGAAACATTCTGAATGAAAGCCTGAATTTAACTTGAATCCGATGGAACATCTCTGGAGAGATTTTAAAACGTCTGTGCACCAAAGCTTCACATCCAACCTGATGGAGGTGCTGTAAAGAAGAATGAGTGAAACTGGCCAAGAATAGGTGTGCCAAGCTTGTGGTATCACATTCATGAAGACTTGAGGTTGTAATTGCTGCCAAAGGTACATCACCAACGTATTGAGCAAAGGCTGTGAATAATCATGTACATGTAATTTCTCAGTTTTTTAAAACTTATTAAATTTGCCAAAACCTCAAGTAAACATTTTTCTGGCCATTATGGGGTGTTTTGTGTAGAATTCTGAGGAACACAAAAATAATTGGTTCCATTATGGATGTAACATAACAAATTGTAGAAATTATGCACTGTGAATACTTTCCGGATGCACTGTATAAGGCCTTTGCTTCCAAAAAAAGTTATGGGTTTTGAGTTATCTGCAGGGCATGTAAAATGGAATGGAATGAAATAATGTAATCCTGAAATGTAAAAGAAAACCCACCTCTCTGTGAATTCTGGAAGCTGTGCCTAAAAGACAAGAGGACAAAGGACTGGTCACTAATATTGTTTCTGGTATCCATTACTGCAAGCCTTGATCCATACTACATCCTCCTACTGTGGCCATCCTCATACCAGAGATGCCCATATAATAACCAGGAATGTTTAATAAACAGCAGACATACAGAAAGCACACATTCATCCTTGAACTACAGCTTAAGGCTGCCATACACACCCCGAGTAGGTCAGACAGACCTACTCTGATATGCACCGGAATGTAAACGTGATGACGTCATCACGTTTGCACCCCGGTGCATTATGGGGCCCCTTCAGTCGACCGGCACCCTTTGTGTGTCGGCCATTAGCTTCAATGAAGACGCCGGTCTTCATTGAAGCTAATGGCCTCGGCTTCCATCGGCCAGAGATTATCGGACATGTCCGTTCTCTGGCCGGCCGAGCTGTGGGGCGACAGGGATCTGTCGCCCCATGTGGGCACATGCCGATTAGTGGACGATTTTTCCACTGACCGACGGCGTGAGCGCGCACGCCTGTCGGTCAGGTGAAAAATCGACCGCTTATCGGCATGTGTATGGCAGGCATTACTCTCCAGCAACGAGAACAATATAGCAAGTTTTCAAACCTAGCAACACATATGAAAGATTAGTACATTGGAAAGATTAGTACATGAACAAATGATATTAGGAAGGAGTAATACAACTTTTCTTTATTCTACCTGAGGCCCAAGGGGCTTCCCTACAATCAACATACAATGTCCCACTTAAGTTAACGTGTCTTACTAAGACCAGGGGCAGTGTGGCCACTTGCATAGCCTGTGACTGAAGGGTGATTGGCAGCAATCTCACAACAATGACACATCCCCCACAGGTGATCAGGTATGCACCATGCAGTCTGCGCTGTACGCCACTCTACTGGATTCTTATGTCAAGGACAAGGCTGCAGAAACAGCGGCTCCTCGTAGCTGCCCACAAGCCAGACTAGACTTTTGCCAGTCACAGGTCTCAGAATAGGAGAGCTGCTCCAAGCTACTCCTAATCCATCAGACCCGACCTCAAGGAGCCCCTTCCTAGTGGGAGGGCACTGTCTTATATACCTGTACCCAGGTAAATTATGGTCCAGGGGCCTTAAATGGAACAGTACCTGTGGCTGCCTGCAGTGCATTACATTATAACAGTTAACAACATTTCTTAGAATCTTATACTACATGTATACAGTTGTAAGACTTAAGGAAAATGTGGAAAATTATCTGATATATTTTATGAGGAATGTTAAGAGAAAAGCTACATTCTTTACAGTAATACTTTAACATCATTACCTGTTCCCCACAGATCCTATTTTTTAAAACTGATCCATTATAGCTTATTCTTGCTATAATTAAAGGTAAGCTATTCCCTGAACCCATCAGTGGCGTAGCTAGAGATCACTGGGCCCCATAGCAAATAGCACATCGAGATGTGTTCCCCAGGGACCCATGAAAAGTAGTGGCAGCGAACCTACCTCGATGGAGATGGGGGGGCATGGACACAGCATCCACTGTAGGTGACAGATTCATGGCCACTGCTTTGGTTAGCCCCCCAGTCGATATCAGCTCCCTATGGAAGTGCTCCCCCTGTTGTTCATTCGGTGCTACAGGGGGAGCAGATTTTGACGGGACACCAGCCGATAGCACTGCTATGGGAGCTATAGTGGTTCCTACGCCACTGGAACCCATGTAAATTTTAGGAGTCTGTATTAGATTTAAATATAAATACTCATCTTCTTCTGTGCAATAACCAAAGAAGGGTTCAGCTCTGGGCATGTCCAAGTCAGAGGCGCAAAAAAATGGGGGTTGTACCTATATAGTCATGTAGAGCATGAACAGTTTGTTTTATGTTATGTTTTCCAGATACGCTAGAACAAGCTCTCCCTCTCAACCAGTTCACATGAACACTTATACAGAATTATCCCATCGTGTTGTGCAAGAATAAAGATTTTACAGACATTATCCTTAGATGACTGCATTACGTATGCAGATTAAAGCCTTTGCCATACCTTTTGCCATACTGTAAAGAAACTATTGCACATGCAATATATTTTGAACTTCAAAAGCAAACCTCGCTTTTCAACTACCATTTCAAATACATAAAAAAGAGAACCTTTATTTTATTATCTTGTCATTTCTCGACAAGAAAAAATGACTTCCTTTGCTGCGTGTCACCTAAATACACATGGCTGTTCAGACCAGTGAACCGTTTTAAAGAAAATGACATTTAAATGAAGAGCGGCAGGGGATGAGGCGACATAACAGTCTAGTAGAACCTTGTCCCACATTTAAAATGTTGCCAGTAGTGAAAGCAGCAGCAGAGGTAACAAACTAAAAAGTTAGAACTTGTATATTTAAATTGAAACATAAACCAGCCATATACAGATACAAAAAAAATGGTTGTTTTACCTCTCCAAGGATTCACGTTTTTCTGATCTACTTAAACGTTTTATACAGCTTCTGCACATCATGTGTCTGTCTGGCAAGGCAGAAGAACTGAATTTTTTCAGCTGTTACGTAACAGTTATAGGTTTCGTCCCTTCACCAGACTCAAACATAGTGCAATTGTATAAAAGGGATTCGATTTTAAGAAACGTTCAAATAACTATTGTATTACATAAGTTGTGTGCTTATTATTTTT
Organism: Ptychadena robeensis; assembly: GCA_036250615.1. Classification (NCBI taxonomy): domain Eukaryota; kingdom Metazoa; phylum Chordata; class Amphibia; order Anura; family Ptychadenidae; genus Ptychadena; species Ptychadena robeensis. Next base: position 39,693,457 of record CM070042.1, on the reverse strand, counting down.
TCTTCCTTGTACTGACCTAACCAGCCCTCCTTTCCACAAAATGATATTTACCATGATCCACCAATTCCAAGAACCCCATCTTTTCTTCTTTGCCTCATTTGCTTTAAACAGTTGATGATTGAGGAACAGTAATAGAGGTCTTGCAGCCTGTGATGTATAAACATGGGCACAGATGAAGAGGCATGGCCATCAAGACATCAGTGACATTTAGGCATTAAAGGATCATGACACTGATTGGATAACTACTCCACCCAGGCAAATGATTGATAATCGGCAAAATACTGCTTGCTGTACAGTAATTAACGATTTACATGTAGCATGGTTGTGCTTTCTGTACATGATGATTTACAGGTCAATAATTCTAAAAATTATATCTAGGTTGCAGGTTGACATCCTCTATTAGGCACTGGAGGGCCAATGCCATGGGCAACGACTATGCTTGTAGGGTAGTCTTCCTCACTGTCTCCCTCACTGTCCTTTGCAGCAGCCTCCTGCATGGTAGATTCTGCTGCAGATGGACCTCCCTGTTCCTAATTCAGCCTCCGATTAGCTGTCTCCATCTACAGGTCACCAGGTGGCTTTGGGGCAAATGTAACCCCACATAATGTTTGAACCCCCATCTCATACCTCAGTAGTACAGTAGTAGTCAAACTGTGCTTTTCTCTTGTCAGATTTTACTTTTAGGCCAGTTTAACTCCACATCCGCTAGTGGATCTGCTGGCTTATGTCAAGCCTCCCCCAGCCCCTGAGCCAGCGGATCTGGGGCTCTGACGGGCTGTGGAGACTTTGTGCTTTGTTAAATACAGTCCTTGGACAGTATAGAAATCACCACCTGACAGTGTCAGAGATATAGAGAAGGGGCTGTGGGTACATTTTATTTTAAAAGCATTGTTTTAGCTCTTTTTGTATAAATTAAGTTCAAATCAAGACAACATTTCTCATTTCTCATGTTTCCACAACCCTTTACTACATCTCCATCAATTTGGTGATAATAGTTTAATAGTAATAGCTTGTTCAACGGGTTTGAAATCAACTCACCTAATCAGCTAGTCAAAACTTTGAATTTGAACATAATTTATGCAAAAACTACATATGCTTATAAAATGTTCTCACAACCCTTCACTACATCTCCAGCAATTTTTTGTGATGATAGCATGTTCAGAGTCTCTGCAATCAACAAACAAATCAGCTAGTTTGACTTTTTCATGGAAGAATGGAAATCACCCTGTAGAAATTTGGATAAAAAGGAAAAATTTCATTTGATCCTGGAATCTCTACACTGGAGGGAAGTTAAGCATAGGCACTATGCAGGGGGTTAAAGTTAGGCAATTGTCAGGTGGTTAGAAAGGAAGGAAAGAGTAAGGCAAAGAAACTAAGAATGGGTGGTTAAGGTTAGGCACAGGGTTTTTTATGGTCCCAGATGGGCTCTGTAACATGTCTTTCCAATCACCCAAATGCTTGGGAACCTCAACCGCCCCACTGAAGTATAATTTTGCCCAAAGGGTCAACATGCCCCCCAACTGCTCACACAATGTGTGCAATTGTGACAGCCAGCCTACTGTATTGACCCTAACCCTTGAATTGTTAGTTTCATGAAAATATCTAAGGGCCAAAGAAAAGAGGTGCAACTTAATCCTGAACTTTTGTCTCTGACTCTCCAGTGTGTAGGTTGGTCTTAGTTCTTCCCCTCTGCTGTCAAGGGGTCTGCTCCAACTAGGTATCTGTGAACTTAAGGGGTCTGTCACAGTGGTGGGTTGACAAGGGGGATGTCTGCCACTGAGAGGTTATGACAATGGGGTCATTTATACCAGTTCTCCAAATGAATGAATTTCTATTTTTAATGAACAACTTTTGTATTGAGAAGAATAAAAATTGTCAATTGTAAAACCTCCTTCTAAAACCACCTTCTAGAATTTGTCATGCTTCTTTATGAATGCATTTGTGGGTCATCCCTCCAAGGCTAGAAATTATGGTACAATTAACTACAATTTATGACTACACAAGTAAGAAATTCAAGAGATTTTTCTGAATATAGAGTATTTTAAATTAATAGATTTCTTACATTTTCTGCTTGGTGCGTCCTTTGTCAGAATTCAAGGTTGATAGAAAATCCATGCTATTTGTGTAATGCCGCTTGTTAATACAGGTATATTTTCTTCATGTACTTGGGTCCTCTTCCAGAGCTTGTACTCAATGGCACAATTGGTAGCTTGTACTCAATGGCACAATTGGTAGCTTGTACTCAATGGCACAATTGGTAGCTTGTACTCAATGGCACAATTGGTATACCTGTCTAGTTTTTGCCTGGTATGTCAGGGTTGACGCAATATTTCAAGAACACTAAACTGTGATAAATATATAGAAGACAAATGCTGATATTTAATACTGAACACATGTTAAAAGGCAACTTCTTTCAAAAATTGGCAAGGAAAGTATAAATCAACTAATTAATTAATTGAAAAAATTATTAAAATTTTTACAATTTATAATTGAGAGAGAAATAAAAAGAGAGAGGGTTTTTTCATGTGACTTGTGGGGCTTTGAAAATAGCTAACATATTATTTTGTGATGTCTTAAAGGTGTAAGGTGCTTGAATGCAACCCGTTCCTGTACTAAGCCAGGCCCCATTGCTTCCCTAAAATGCTCACAAGTAATGACCAAACACATTGCCCGTTGGTCTGTTTGCCACAAACATTGGGTGTTCGTGGTCTGCCTTCCAGGAGAACACTTCGGAGGTGCGATCCACCTTCCATACATAAACATGGAGGCAAAGTTTGACCCCTCACCCAAAAATCAGGTGAGACAGTGAAGCCAATTCCGTATCCCCCCACCCATCCAATAAAAAAAAGTGGGATTTACATAAATATGTATCTTTTTTTTATCGAAGGGGGGCATAGGGTTTTCTGGCATAGTGTTTGGTATTCCTGGAAAAAGTGAAACAGGAACAGCATGGCATTCCCCCTTTCAGAGCATACCAGACATGAGCCCCAACTCTCCAGAGCATGCCAGACCACTTTTGGCAAGCCTGGAACGTCAGGAAAGGGGGGCACCCCCTGTCCAAACAGGTCCTATGCAATACTTCAACAAGGGGAGACCCCTTGTTAAGTTAAATTTTAGGGTTAAAGCAAGGGATAAGTCCTCTTGTTGAGAAGAAAAACAATTCCAGTTTAAATGTTAAGCATCATCCCTCTTCTGGTTGTGAAAATGGTGGCATCCAGTGTAGATCGCACTCACTTCACCGGGCTAGTGACACCACAGATTTAACAAAATTGTCTGGTATGATATTTCAGTTTTCTGCTGTGATATTCAGATGATAGAATCAAAAATTGCCATCAACAATAGGAGAGCATTGATCCATTTAACTTGTACTGATGGTTCAGACTGTTGGCGTAAGAGTTTGAGGTATATTTTCAGTAATTGGCAGAGAAGTTTTTACATATGCTATACATGCAGAGACTAAACCATTTACAAGGGGCTGAGGGGGGGGGGTCAGGACAAAGACTGTACTGCATCTGCCACATTGTACATTGTAGCTGTGTTTCCTGAAGAAGACTGGAGCTCTCAAATTGCAAGTCGTGCAGTGTAATGGTGTTACCTGGTGCTTGCACTGGGCTAGTGACGACACTGGATTATTAAACAGACCGGAAAAGAGAAATATGTACAGATGATTATTTGTGGAATTTAAGCAGAAACAATCCTCAGGTTTATAAATACATTTCAGTAGAAATGAGACATCAATACAATGTCTGATTTAAGGAAAGAATGAAAATTTGTGATACAACAACATTGTGAATGATTATGGATTGAAGAAAAAATATTTAGCTGCTGCCAAATCACAAGCCATTTAATTTGATATATAAATAGTCAGAAACTCTGGCTTTGTAATATAATTTCTGCAACGTACATTTAAAAAAATAGAAGGATGATAGAAGAATGACAGGCTGCCAATGGATTGTAAATACAAATCTTAATGGAATGACTGCACAGAATGTAGATAGAAATAAAAAACATACTGCAATATATTAAAAACAATTGCATTGGAGTGATAGATAAAAAAAGAAAGAAATATATATATATAAAAAATATATATATATATATATAGACAAATGATAGCATTAAATGACCAAATGTATTTTAATATTTATAATAAATGTTGGACGTTGATAAATTTAAAAGAAAGCCTTCTTTATTTCTCATATATGAATGAAAGAAAAAATGGTTGTATATTGTATAATAATCCAATGGATGGACAAGGAGTGATTTTTATAATTTTAATTCTATTGCAATTCATCACTCTGTAAGGCTGTGAATAAAGTTTATAAAAAAAAAAAAAGAAGCTTCAGGATGTGGGTGTGTCAGGAAGACAAAGGCTATTTAAGGATGAAGGCAATACAAGCACATGGTCACTTTTCAATGGAGGTTGTGTCTAAAGACAGGAGCACATGTTTGTACACTACAGAGCTGTAGACTTGAGATGCAGGCGCCGCATGTTGAGTTTTTAAAATTTCTAAAGGGGGATTTCAGTTGAGGATATATAACTTAGAGTGTAGCAATAGAACTTAGAATGTTGTAATAAGACTAAGGTATGGGAACCTGTTTAACCCATTGTAGTTCCAGATGGGCAGTATGATTTAAAATATACACCTATTTTTGTTTTGTATTATCCTACCAGTAACTCTTTTCTTGGATAATGAATACCACTGTATGCATTTGTCGGGCTTTGGTTAGATGTCGGATTGTTGACTCTTTCATTGCAGCTTCTATATTCCCACCAAACTGCCCCCTAACTCTTTAAACAAGACTTGCATGTGTTTTTGATGTGACGAGATGGGGGCTGTGGTATGGATGAGATAAGTGTATACACCTGCTGCTGTTTTTGCCTTTTCACCTTTTTATGCTGGATGGCTGAAGAATGTCTAATTGGAAGATTAGGAAGGCCATGATAAACATAGGAGACTACCAGTGAGATACAATTTAGGGGCGCATAATGTACTCTAGTCCTTCATATAGCTAACACCGCACTTGATAGTCTCCGTGTACAGCTTTGATGCATCCATTCATAGTCCATGCATCACTTGTCATTTATTGGGGCGTTCTAAAACAAAACAAGTGAACGCTACCCCATTCACTTGAATGGGAGGTGATGTGTTTGCATCTTCAGTGGATGATAAAAAATCTAAATGCAACATGTTTGACTACTTGTCTGATACATATACATTTACAAAATTAAATAATTAAAATTTCCCTTCAAACATTTTCTTAAGTGTATGGGTGTCACTGCTGGTCTTCAAGGTTGGATGTCCATGGAGCTCTACTGTGTTCTAGCTGCATGTTGTAAATCTTGTTCCTCCATATATAAAATCTAAAACATATTTTGTGTTGCCTACACTACATTTAGTGTGAACCTACGCTTACATTTTTTAACAATTTGGTGTGTGTTCTAAACCTCGTTATTTTTAAAACTTGTAATGATTTTGAATACTGTCATTGTAGCTGACAATTACACAACTAAACAAGTGACACTATATATACCACCGCAATCGGAAAGCATCAGTTTTCATCTGCAGGCTGAATAGTCTTAAGCCCCCCATACACCATTTTAGATCACTCCATACAATTTCCTTTAGATCTACCAAGAACTATGTAGTGCTGGGTCCTCCCTGATAGAATACATAGTGATTGGAAGGATTAGAAAGATCCTCATACTACATGGTTTTGGTAGAACAAAATGCGATTGGACAGAAATTGTATGGCAAGATTGTAAGGTGTATGGGGGTCTTTATTTTTTCAATAATGCATATGATAGTTATATTAAAGTGGATACAATTATTATTTTATAGTAAACCACTCTGCTATGAGTGGAAATCCAAGCTGTCATTGAAAAGTGGAATTTTATTTCACAAGCAGTTCAAATTCTCACTTAAGTGCACCTAAAGGCCCCCATACACCACATACAATTACCATGCAACTTCTGTGCAACCAACTTTTCTTCTACCAAAACCATGTAATAGGAGAACCTTTCTACACCTTCCAATCACTATGTATTCTATCAGGGAGGTCACTATACTACATAGTTGTTGGTAGGTCTCATGAAAGTTGTATGGAGGAATCTGAAGGTGTATGGGGGGCTTAAGAGGTTACATTTAAGAACACACAGTATCTTACTAAAGTGAGTATACCCCTGCAATGTGGTGAATATTTATAATATTTTTTTAAGGGAAAACACTGAAGATATAAGACAATGTAAAGTAGTCAGTGTACATGTTCTGCTTCACCCCCCACCCTATAACCTTTTCAGCAATGTGGGTAGCAGTCACACGTCCATTTTTAAAAATCAACTTCTGGTTATGTTGTTGACCACCATGGTGAGGTCTATTCTGAGTGGAACCTGTCCTGTTATACTGCTGCATGTTCACCACCGTGCTGCAGCTCAGTTTCAGGGAGTTGGCAATCTTCTTATAGCCTATGACATCTTTATGTAGAGAAACAATTCTTTTTAGAAGATCCTCAGAGTTCTTTGCCATGAGCTGCCATGCTGAACTACTAGTAACCAGTATAAAGCTGGTCATACAGGGCTCGATCTTTAATTTGATTTCAGAACGATTGATCACCATGTGCGTTAACAGCTATTGATTGCTCCTGAATCAAACGCAGCCTACCTGGAGTGATCAATCGGAATCAAATTGATTGCACAACGATCTGACATGTCTGTTTTTTCCTGGTTAATTGACATTACTAGTAGTATCAGATGGGAATTGATTCCCAAAGGTGGTGTGCATTCAGCGATTTTTTGCAATCACATGTTGCGACCAATTGCACAAAAGAATTGCACATGTATGGCCAGTTTAGAGCAATAATTAGTCATTGTGAGAGCAATAACACCAAATGTAATACACCTCTTCTCAATTCACCTTGTAAAACTAACAATTCACAGGACATTGGGGAGTGAAAATTTGAACATTTTTCATTTGGTATACTCACTTTTGCTGCCAGAGGTTTAAACATGGTTGTGTTGAGTTATTTTGGGGCGGACAGTACATTTACACTGTTATACAAGATGCACCCCGTCAACTTTGCATTTTATTAAAATGTCATATGTTCAGTGTTGCCCCATGAGCAGATATTATAACAATATTTACCCCAATGTCAGGAATATACCTTTGGAAGATACTATATTCCAAGCACAGGGAGTTATTTTGGTGGACAGTTACATAAACTTTGCAGATGGCAAGGGTTTGTTAAATATTTGAGATGGCTGATGTTCCCAAACAGGGACATGCTATTGCCAACTTCACCAGTGGCAGTTACAATGACATTTGCTTGACCTACAGATTCAGAACAAGGTTTGTTTTACTAGTTTTAAAAGGGAAAAGTCTGCAAACTCTGTAAGGCTTTATTAAATATTCTACCGACTCTGACACTTTGACATTGCGATAGTAAACTGATAAAGGAAGAGCTGCCCGGTTTCATTCCCCCCCCCCCCCCCCATCTTTTCATGCTTGCTTTTTGACATCTCTGAGCAAGCAGCATCTACTAGTTGCGGATCTGCCTTATGTACCTGTTTTCAACATATTATAAAAGTATTGTTAGACCGCTGAACAAAAGTTGTTTCTTTCCTGTCATGAAGCTTCTGTCAGAATACTTTTTTGCTGAATGTATAGTGTTTTCAACTAAATGGAATTTGTTACATTGTTTAACTAATCTTTGCAGTGGGTCCCCGTAATAGGTTGTTTGCCCGGTTAAGGATGTTAAATATTTATACTCATCTTCAGTTATTTTTATTTCCAGGAGTATATTTATGGCCATATAATACTATTCCCATTGCCTCACCAGAACATGCTTTGACACTGCGTTAGAGATGGCAGCTACTCTTCTCTTTTCAGTTCTCTAGATAACTTAAGCTGGGCATAGACAGGCAGATTCCTGCCTGATTCGACAATCGATCGGTGGTCGGGTTGGCAGAGAATCGGGTGCACCCCTGGTCATATTGATCAAGAATCTGCCGCATGTCGGATCACACAGTGATCCGACATGCTGGAAAATTCAGAGCCGATCCCAAAGGGTGCCAGGCGTGCGTGATGACATCGTCACGCCCGGCCGCTTGGCTGGGTAGTCGATGGGAAATGACCCGTCTATGCCCAGCTTTAGCCTGTTGGCCATTGTTTATTCCATTAGGGATGAGGAACAGTCTTTAAGAGATCTAGCAAGCTGGTTCTGATCTAAATTTCGTCTCAATGCAGATGTATAAGGCCAAGAGAAGTGCACATGAGAGGAAGGACTGTCTCTTGGTTTAAATGAAATGGTGAAGAATCTTTTAAAATAGTTGCGTAATAATGGTGGCTGAAAAAAAACACTCCATTGGGGGGAACGGAGAGTCTGCACAGATTTAGATGATCCTTAAACAGGTTAATCTCTATGGGAAAGGCAGTCCATAAAGAAACATCCTGCAACAGATGTAATGGTGGTAGGGTAACACCCAAGTCCATTTGTCTTTATTATTTTTGAGGTTTCAATTTAATGCACACATAACTAACTAGCAGATTTGTAAGCAACTTAACTCTGGTCAAGGCCAAGATAAAAATATGGACCAATGTGCTGGTATCCATTTTCCAAACATAATGAAGTTGTAAAAAGAAAACTGTTGTTGTGGTTGATGATATTAGTAGAGTTATTTCTAGCCATGAGCAAATAAGAAACCACTCTAAAAATGTGCCTCTGATGTTAGTCTCTACCTATACTAACTATTCTGTTTCACGAATACTATCTTAATTGCAATTATTGGGGTATGTTTAGTTTTTTTCAAGAAAAAGGCATATATCTTGACCAACAGATTGTATGTATGATTCACTTTTTGTTTTCATCTTCTTCTTACTGCAGTGTTTGTTCCTATTTTGTTCATATCGTTTTGTTGTTAATTTTTATGTCATAAAATAATTTTAAGAACACAGAATTCTAAAACAAGGAAAATCTGGTCTTATGGAAATAAGTAGGTATGCAACCCATAGATATTAGAAAGTTCTCCAATTGAACAACAAGTAGAATGGTCTCAGATGCTCAGATTTATTCTCTACCAGGGATAAAAGGGATTAAAACCAAATCTGGGGGAACTTGAATGATGGCACTCTTGGCCAATGGGGCTAAATGTAGTCTGGCATAAATACTCAGTATCACAATTACAAGGTAGAGCAGTCATTACAAAGTGGTTTATTTGAGAAAAGTCTTAAAAAATCAGAAATGATCTGAGGAGGAGTTTATTATGGTCCAAGGGTCTCTGGGATTGAGGAACAATTAAATAAAAAACATATGAGGGAATTTGGAAACAAAGGAGGTAATTTTTTTGGAGGGCTTTAGCATTTCCCAAACTCTGAACTCTATCATATGATCTTATATATCTGAAGATCTTCATTTCCATGGGTTCAAAGTTACAGGAAGTGATTTTCCTCCAGAGCAATTGCCGAATTCAGTTGTAAAAAAGATTCTTCCCATCATAAATTATCTTGAACTAATTTGGTTTTGATGCTGGATCTGCTGTCCAGACATTGAGCTCAACACTATAGAAATTTGTAAGCAATCCTCCTGCAATGATTAAACACTGTCTAAAAGCCCCCATACACCTTACAATCTTTCCATACAATTTCTGTACAATCAACTTTTGTTCACCAAAACCATGTAATATGAGGACCTTTCTTATCCTTCCAATCACTATGTATGCTATCAGGGAGGCCACTATACTACATAGTTGTTGGTAGATCTAACGGAAATTGTATGGATCGATCTTAAGGTGTATAGGGGGCTTAAGTCTAAGTTGTTTCGGTAAAAAGCATATCTAGGGTGTTTCAGTAAAGAGCTGGCAGGCCATCTTCAAATGCTCCTAGTCACCAAGTCCCTTTTGACCACTCTAAGCAGCGACATTGGTATGCCACAGGACAGAGCTTGTGACTTTTGCCTTATGAGGGGAAGATGCCAATGACCTGCTCAGAGTCCAAAACTCAAGGAAAGAGTATTGGAAATGAGGTAGGTAAAGTTTCCAACCTAACCCCCTTAAACAAGCATTTAACCCATTGCAAGTATAGTTTAGATTCCATTTTCACTAATATTACTCACCCTCCTCCTTTACAGTTTCATATTTACCAAGATTTGCTTGCCTTGCCTCCTTGAAGTTTTGGGAAAGTTAACATAGCACCTTTTACATAACACCACTACTTGAAGGTTCAGAAGATTAATAATGAATAAAAAATGTGCTCAGCATTCTACTGAAGTGTGAACACTACACCATGCATGGGAAGGTAACACAGAGATGTTTCAGAGTGTTCCATAACATATTAAAAAATTATTATAAAGTTCTTCATGTGTATCACCTGTCATGACTTTCCTTTTTTGTGTTATATTTGAATCATGCTGAGTTTCCAAGAACACAAGAATATTCAAGCAACCTCTGGCTGTTACCCCTTTCCTTTCATATGACATTGAGGTCACATACACACATGTTATCACTTTATATGTGTCTGAAAGTAAATATTATTTTTTAGCAAGAAATAAGATCCGCAACTGTTTATATACTACTCAACTGAAGATAATGTTTACTTAATCTTCCCAAACAACACTCTAAGTTACAATCACAGTTTATATGGAATTATTTTAATATACCTGATAAGTTCAGCTTTCTTAGACTGAATATCTTGTGTCACTACATACAGTGCATATAAAAAGTCTACACACCTGGTAAAATGTCAGGTTCCTGTGCTGTACAAAATGAGACAAAGATAAATCATTTCAGAACCCTTTTCCCCTTTAATGTGACCTATAAACTGTACAACTCAAATGGTACAAACAAACTGGAATCTTTTAGGTGATGGAAAGAAAAAATATAAAAATAAAATAGTATGGTTGCACACCTATAACGTGATGCTGCCACCACCATGCTTCACTGTGGGCATGGTGTTCTTTTGGTAATGTGCAGTATTGTTTTTGTGCCAAACATATCTTTTAGAATTATGGCCAAAAAGATCAACCTTGCTTTCATCAGACCATAACACCTTTTCCCACATGCTTTTAGGAGACTTCAGATGTGTTTTTGCAAAATGTAGCCTGGCTTGGATGTTTTTCTTTGTTAGTAAAGGCTTTCCTCATGCCACTATACTATACAATACTGCACATCACCAAAAGAACACCATGCCCACTGTGAAGCATGGTAGTGGCAGCATGCTTTGGGGCTGTTTTTCTTCAGCTGGATGTGGGGCCTTAGTACAATAGAGAGTTTTATGAACAGTTCCAGTCAATATTGCCACAAAACCTTCAGGCTTCTGCTAGAAAGCTGAACATGAAGAGGAACTTCATCTTGACAATGACCCAAATCCTACATCCAAATCAACAAAGGAATGGCTTCACCAGAAGAAGATTAAAGTTTTGGAATAGCCCAGCCAGAGACCTGAATCTGAAAATCTGTGGGGTGATCTGAAGAGGGCTGTGCACAGGAGATATCCTCGCAATCTGACAGATTTAGTGTGTTTCTGCATAGAAGAGTGAGCAAATCTTGCCAAGTCAAAATGTGCCATGCTGATAGACTCATACCGAAAAAGACTTGAGTGCTGTAATACAATCAAAAGGTCTTATGCAACCACATTATTTTATTTTTATATTTTTTCTTCTTTCCATACAATACAGAAGCTGTGTGGAGCTTCTGTATTGTATGGGGGACTGGAGCATCTTGAAGACTGGCCAAATATCAGCTCCTGCACCAGTGATTTAATTTGAGCCTGTGTATTTGCATTATCTGGCCGGCAGTGGAGAAACAAAGTATGCTCTGATGAAGGTTCCATTTTCAAAGCTCAAGACCCTTCTAAGTGGACTAACTATATGGCAGAATTCACATGGGTTATCCTCATATCCCATCTTCCTGGCTTCATTGCTTTTCAAGCATCCAAGAGCTGAAAACCCTGTATTTCCAAAGGCCTGTGTGCATGCCTCCTTAGATCAGGGGAATAGGGATCACAACACAGTCAGGGTTAATCAATTAAAAGTCTGATTTACTCACAGAAAACTTGACATAGTTTTTTCAGCATTAAGAATCAAACAAAGCTGCTTACTATTGGGGGGTAAAAGGTCCCAAACAAACTCATAGTCCAGGGCCTCAAATTACAGAGCAGCAGACGTTCTTTTGTAAAAGCAGAATCATCCTCCTGACAATCACAAGACATATGCCATGCTTTTAGGAAATGCCAATCCTACCGGCTTTCAAAGCCTAAAACATGATGACCAGACTTCCAGTTGCAACAGGCATCTTCTACTCGTTCAGGAGTCCTGACACTGGTCTCAACTACTTTTCTGGATCCACACTCACCTCCAAACAAGTGTAAACCCTATGTGTACCTGGGTGGAATTGGAAGGCCCACTCCTTCCCTCCCATTCCATAGCCAGGGACCCTGTAACAAGAAAACTTGACAATGTAGGGCATGAATGTAGGGCAAATATGCTTATCTGAGAGGGCCGAACCCAGTGCTCCTGTACAGTAGCTTCTAAGTGAATTTTGTTGGTGTAAACTGTCCAGAGAAGGTCATGTCATAAGTAATCTCCCAACAAAAAAAAAAATAGGTTATAGATAGGCAGACAGACTATTGGTAAAACAGGAAAAGGAAAATATGCTGCTCATTACATTTTCTCAAAACCCTCTGCTGGAAATTCACTTCTCCTTTCTAGAAACTGCAATATGAATTGCCTGATCCCAGTAGGTCAATACCTGCACATGCAGTGGATTTATAGTTTTGATTTGGACTTTGAATTGAAAGAAAAAAATGAAGGCAAAGACGTCATCATAGAGAATGAAGAATTATAGAAGCAGATAGGGGGACAACGAATACACATAGAATTGCAAGCAGGGGATAGATCATCGAGTTATAAGACACAACTGAGAGAGCCTTAGGGGAATGTTAGATACGTTATTAAATATTCCGGACAACACAAATAATATGAAACAAACGTCTGCACTGATCATGTGACAATAAATAATGGTTGAATGGGATTCCAGGTATTCCCTGTATATTGTAAAGGAGCCACTAGCTTTGAAAGGCAATGTTAAAAATCTTTAGCAAAGGTTCCTATGAACTTCTAATTTATGCAGCATTTGTAATATTTGTACTATTTGTATGTATTTTTCCTGAAGCATTCCTATGCATTATGTTAATTTTACTGCAAATGGGCTCGCAGTTTTTAAAGCATATTTTATGTTGTTTGGCCAACTTCCATTTTGAAATCAGATCATTGATATGATATTTCTACAGACAGTTCCTGCTTGCAGATTGAACGTCATTTTATAATGTGATGACAATTATGACTGCATTAAATTTTGTACTAAAAAAAAAATAAGATTTGGGCCAACAACTGCCGTAGTGGGAGTATAGATTGATTTTCATTTATTTATTTTTTAGGCTTAAAAGCAAAAATCCTTTTTCAAGTATACACTTTAAGACAGTAGCTTCTTTTATTTTTATTTATTTTATTTTATTATTTCTTGCTGGGTTACTTAAAGCTATTATTAGAAGTTCAAACATAAAAGGGCATTACTAAGTATACAATAAATAGTTAACTACTTGCATGCAAGGATTTTACATCTTTCAGACAGAGTTGCTTGAAAATAGTAAGTGTTGTATCACATATTCTGCTGTGCCGATTAATCTGCATTATGCTGCATTACTTTGCCTATATTGGCCCCACTATTTACACCAACTACAACACCTAATACATTAATGTTGGATAAAACAGCTTATCATTCAAAATCTGGTTGGTTAAGACCAGGGGTGGGCAAACTAAAGCCCGGGGGCCATATCCAGCCCTTTAGTATTTTAATCCGGCCCTTTTGTCACCTTGGTGTCACCTCTGGCTCCCCTCCGCTCCTTTCCTGCAATGCGAAGCGGATGATTATAAAGGTCTCCTGCTAGAGTCCGTAGTTTTCTTAGATTTACAATCCAAAGGCAAATTTTTGTAATATAAATTATATATATTTTTATATATATTTTCTTTTTCAACCTCCCTGGTTACCAGCATGATTATACTTTCGATGTATCAATGTTTACATTTTCCACCCTGGCTAGGGAGAACTTGGGATCGGCGGATCTTATAGGTTCATTGTCCGGCCCCTCTGTCAAAAACCCATTGCGGCCCACAAATTTGCCCACACCTGGTTTAGACTCACACATACCAAAGTGCACAATGTGTATTTTATTTGATTGATTTATTAATAGTACTCGATATGAATATGTTTTAAGTCTCGTGCTAATGGTCCCATAATCCAAGGTTCTTGTAATCATGTGCTTACCTCATATTTATTTCTATTCAATTATTTTTTTTTTCATTCATTATTGATAATGTTATATGAACTTAATCATTTTTTATTTATTCTGTTAAATTATTGTATTTATTTATTATTCTTTCTATTATATGAATTAGTATTTATTTTTGCATATATGTGTACGCTAAATCCATTGCATTGGTGACCCCAGGGATCGCAGACCATGTCAGTGCAGCAGGCATCATGATCAAAACATGTCTTCCTGTATGTTGTAGGGATCCGTTCTACCCTAACCAACCCATGGGGTGGCTAGCCCCTGGTACTTTTAAGGCAAAATGCTCTAGAAAATGTGTTTCAATTAAAATACATACGTTTATTAAGATACATAAAACAGTAGATACCATCCGCAGGTTTGGTCAGGACAAACAAGAGGATTTAAGGAAAGAAAAATCGCAGTCTTAAAAACAAAGTAATAGACACTTGTTGCTTCAAAAAATGAAGGGTCCAACAATAAAAACAACTCTCAATGCATTTCACCCTTTTGAGTAGGGCTTCATCAGGAGATAAGGTCCACTTTCAATCGATCAGAAGAAGAGGCACAAAGTGCATCAATATTAGTCACCCTAAATTGGAAATAGTCATAGTTGTTTCATTGATCCATTTTTACTTGTTGCCAACAGTGACGCAGCCTAATTTTGAACTTTTGCTTGAACTCTTCTTGGATTGATGTTTGTGTATGACCCTTGGCTTGTTTTTTCTACTCACCAAAATTAGAACCAATAAGTTACCGGACTCCTGGTGTGGGTGATTGTGTGCCCAGCATTACACTTATATCTTTTTATGAAAAGCAGTTCTTGTTTCTTGTAGTGATTGTTTTCTCTTACTCCTAAAATCCTTTAGGTGAAGGACGGTAGTTAGGCCTTAGATCCCTCAGTAAGGGCTTAAAACAAAAGAAAAAGGAGACAACAGAGAAAAAAACCACAAGGTTCAAATAAGGAGCAGGTCGGCTGTGAAAATCTAAATGATCATTTCTGGTAGTGATTTGTGATTAAGTTACTTATCTTTTTGTGGTTGTCGGCAGTCATTTTGACTTTTTGCCAACAACCTTCTGACGTTGTAAGACATATAGGGGATTTTTTTCTGGACAGCTACTGCCCCTATTCAGTAGGAACTTGCTTTCTTTGGTGCTCAGGTTGCTTCCCTGGGGAACTGAGGATGATTGCTGCAGCTCTTGTTTTCTCTCGGTGGAAGTAGGTTGCGTGGTACCCAGAAAAAAGGAAAGGCTCTGTTTGACGCGCCCGTTGAATTGTTGAAAAAAAAATAAAAAACAAGTGAAAAAAATAGCATCAACGCAATTTGTGGCAAACCTGGCCACTTCTTCAGGAGGAGTAGTATAACAATTAGGTCTCTGGCTCTTAAGAAAACTGCATGCTCTGAGACTCGTGCTCTCTATGTGTCTGAGCTTAGGACTCCTTATTGGTAATCTCTCCAGTTCTGTGCCAACATCCTAATAACAATGCATGCAAAAAAGAGGCTCCATTAAGAGGCTCCATCAAGTATATCCAAAGGGACATGGGATGTTGGGACTGAATAAGTTTAATAAAAGCAGAGCAGGTACAAAAGAATAGCAGGGGATTCAGATGGGTCATGCACACCCTTGACCACCCACTTGCAACACATTGAATTTGTGTCAAAGCTATTATTTTAAGCCCCCCATACACCACATACAATTACCATGCAACTTCTGTACAACCAACTTTTCTTCTACCAAAACCATGTAATAGGAGGACATCTCTACACCTTCCAATCACTATGTATTCTATCAGGGAGGTCACTATACTACATAGTTGTTGGTAGGTCTCATGAAAGTTGTATGGAGGAGTCTGCCCGTCTATGGGGGGCTTTACTCATGTTAATAAATTTTAGCAAACCGCTAAAGACTCCCTTTTTCGTAAGCACTACTACTAATGGGAATATGATCATTTAGGTTCTGCTGTGTACATTGCCATGCAAATTGTATTCTTCTACCAATTTACCTAAGCAACTCTCTCTGCATTACTTCTGACCTTTGCACTCTGCTTTACTTACTGCTGACTTTTGTAGTCTATATTTACTTCTGAGCCCTGCATTTTGTATTACATGCTATTTATCATTGATTTCCTAGTTACTTTCTATTACTTTTCTGCTGATGACTGCCCTTCTGTACTTGATGTTAGCTGCTTACTACCTCTCAACCCTGCATGACATATGACCCCTGTAAACTATGTTATATACTACTTACATATTACATTACTGTGTATATTAAATCCTTTCACTCTGTATAACAAACCACTGCTAAGACCCAGCTACTAACTCCGGGAACTCTGTTACATACTACCTACCTTCAAAGTAGGCACAATGCAGTGCATACCTATAACATTTGGTATCTTAATGTGCGAGTAAAACAGGATATGTAGAAGAAAAGTTTCAGTTTTTAAAAATGATCCACTGTGTTGAGTAATTTACCGAAAGTTTTTTTTTTAGATATATTTGGCATGGCATATGTGTGCCATGCATGCAGTATGTAGGATAATTGCCATTTAAAACACCCCCCCCCCCAATCATTTACACTAACACTCCTCTGAAGATCTATGCCAAATCTTGCTGCCCTTGTCCATGATAAGTCCTATACACCCATTAACCTATAATAGAATATAGAGCTTAATGGTTTCCAAAATAAGACTCTGTAGACCAGGTGTGCCCAACAGGTTGATCATGAGCATGATTTACCAATAGATCTTGTAGTGTCGTGGGGTGCCATTGTTTAGTGCACACTTACATTACCAGATTCTTTAGAAGGATGTCTTCTGCTCAGCACACTACCATAGAAGGAAGGTACAGGCAATGAAGTTTGGGATTAAAAAGTTTCTCTACAGGAACGGATATATACACCCGGAAGGCAGGGATGGGGCATCAATCTTGGGCATCTACGGTTCCAGCTTGTTCCTTACTCATGGATGGGTACCTTCTAGATGGCTGAGGCTATCACACCAGAAAGGAGGATCAGCAGTTCTTGCCAGGAAGTCACACTGGTCAGTGGATAATTCACCTAGGAATCCTGCGCCCGGGGACATGTCTGGAAGAATTTTCCATGTATCAGGTCAGTCAGAAGAGCCCAAAACATCCTCAGGATTGATGCATTCTGAGGTGAGGAGAGGAAAAGGTACAGCCATCCAGTCACATACTTATCCATGGATTAAACAACAGGTGCAAGGCCCTTAAAGGGACAGGCATCAAATAAACCTAAATCTAAAATCTATCTAAAATCTAAAATGGCTAACATAGGAATAGCATACAGAGCATGGCAAACATCCAGGGTTGTGGGCACCACGCTGACTGACGTCCTCTGCACATGTCTGGGCCAGTATACTAGCCGTTGGGCTGCCGGTGTGGACTTGGGTCTAGAACATCCAACACCCTCCCCACGTGAATTCTGACCACCTGTTTTACCATCTATACCTGCCCAGGGAAGACTTCATCTAACTTGGATAGTCTCTGCGCTTATCCTCCCCAACATTGGGTTAACATCTACCCTTACCCCTCACAGGGTTAGGGGAGCACCAGGGGATGAGCTTGGGGTGTATCGCTGCACTGGGGCTGCGGCACACTAGCCGCCCAACGCCACCACCGGTGTTCCACTCATTCACCAAACAGGATCAGTATATTCTTGAACATTCTTTCTAGTGATCCACTCTCCCTGAGGAGCCCCAGCTTAGGGGCGAAATGCGTTGTAGTACAAGTGGATCTATCAACACTGTGCCCATGAATAATACTGCTCTAAACAATGTACTGTATATCAGTGATTGTATACCCAACTAAGAAATTGTAATAATTTGTATTTGTTTCTTTTATTGACACGGACATTGATTTAGGTCCAACAATTAATAAAGACCTTTTTAACAATATAACGTTTGACTCACTCAGTGCCTTAAAACCCTTTTTCCTATTAGTGTGGTCTCCCAGGACCTTTAACCTGGAGATAGGGTTATTTCTAGAATTTCATTTAATAAGGGTGGCACATTTCAGTGATACTTCAAATACTGGATACCAATGCAATTTAGCTATATACTCATACAGCGAAACATACACATATTTAATAAAGAGGCCCTGTTACTACCCTATGTTAGGGAGAGAACCATAAATATATAGCATTTATAACAATGCAATAATATTTACATTTAGTGCCATTTACTGGTCACCACAATCTCAAAGGCAACAGGAGTAGGTCGCGTAGCCCTGACTTTTTTCATCTTTATTTACACAAGGCCAAAGTAGCCGGATTTATATTGGATCATATATGTTCATGTGTTTATGCAAAGAATCAATGTACATTTTAAATATAAAGTATACTGAATATAAGGCTTCTCCCACTCTTACTCTTCATTGCCACACCCGTTTTTCACAGAATTATGCTATGCATGTCGAAATATTACTCTCCTCAGGGTCCCCAGGTGGGGTCTAAGGTCTCTGACCTTAAATCTTCATGTCGTATGGTCAAGGGCTGCCTGTAGAAAGGGCTAATTTGTCATCTGGGACTTAGCAATGATGATATGTCTGGTGAATTTTCAGATTTATTTTTTGAAAAAGAACATTTGCAGCTGACAGTCATATTGACTATAGGAAAGTTTGCATAAGATATCTGTCATGCATATCTTATGGATCGCTCTGTTATGTTAGAAGTTATGATAAAAGGACGGTTATAAATATCCATGCTCTGGGATTCTGCTGCTCACAACAGTTAGGAACAGCTGGTTGATGAAGAATTATCCACATGTTCATGTAGAAGAAGAGTCTTTAAAAGGATAACTATTTAGTGCATACAAGACACTTTGTGGATCATATGGCAGTTTTCAAATGGTATAGAAACAGAACCTGGATTAATACACCCATATACTCATTGATGGGTGCATGACCTAGGTAAGTATTACTGACATTTACTGTATTTGACTGCATGATGCACCCATTGGCCAGCTGGGAAATTTTCTTAGCAACCAACAGCCAACTGAAGCACTCCTAGCTGCATATCTGTGTTGCTATAGCAATCGTTCTGTTTGGCTGTTTAATGTCCCTTTATGTTTAATGATTTAAAATTGAATAGCCATTACTGATCAATGTTTATATTTACAGTGTATCTGGAAAGTATTTATAGCACATAACTTTTTCCACATTTTGCTATTTTACCCAAACACCCCATAATGTCAACAATAAAAAAGTTAACTCTTTGACAAATGAGAAAGTCCATGTATATAAGTATTCACAGCCTTTGCCATGAAGCTCAAACTTGAGCTCAGGTACAGCCTATTTCCCATGATCATCCTCACCTGTGGTAAATTTACCGTATTTTTCAAAAGCATAGGATGCACCTGACCATAAGACGCACACAGTTTTTAGAGCAGGAAACCCATAAAAAAATATTTCATATATTAAATGAATAAGGGAAAAATCCCCTGCAGTACCCAATTTAAGCCATAAAAATTGTGTCTCTAGAGAGCACACTTCAGGCATCTCCTCTTCCTCACACGGGAAAGGGATGGCTGAGTGAGTGAGCGTGAGTACAGCTTTCCCCACACACACTCTGCAATGGTTATATCTGTGGGGCTCTGCAAATATAACCAATACAGTTCAGATGGGAGATCTGTGTGCAGATCTCCCATCTGCCGAGAGAGCTGGCAGGTAGTTAAGTTGCAATCACCCGAGGCAAAATGGTCACAGGTGGTCGCACATTCAGACCATAAGATGTAGCCATGTATAGTGCGTCTTATAGTAAGTATACTAAAATACGTTTTTTTGACATGATTTGGAAAGACACACACCTGTCTATATAAGGTCCCACAGTTGACAGTTCTTGTCAGAGCACAAATCAAGCATGACGTCAAAGGAAATTGTCTATTGATCTCAGAGATAGGATTACCTTGATGCACAAACAGGTTACAGAAAATTGTTGCTGCTTTTAAGGACCCAATGAGCACAGTGACCTCCATCATCCATAAGCATAAGTTGAAATCCATCAGGACTCTTCCTAAAGCTGGCCAGCCATTTAAAATGAACAATCTTGGGAAAAGAGCCTTTTTCAAGAAGGGTGACCAAGAACCCGATGGTCACTTTGTTAGGGTTCCAGAGGTCCTCTTTGGAGAGAAGAGAATCTTCTAAAGGGTTAACCATCTCTGCAGCAATCCACCAATCAGGCCTGTATGGCAGAGTGGCCAGACGGAAGCTACTCCTTAGTAAAAGGCACATGGCAGCTCACCTGGAGTTTGCACCTGAAGGACTCTAAGACCATGAGAAACAAAATTCTCTGGTCTGATGAGACAAAGATTAAACTCTTTGGTGTGAATGGCAGGTGTCACGTTTGGTGGAAACCAGGCACCGCTCATCACCAGGCCAATACTATCCCTACAGTAAAGCATTGTGGTGGCAGCATCATGCTGTGAGGATGTTTTTCGGCAGCAAGAACTGGGAGACTAGTAAGGATAAAGGGAAAGATGACTAATGTACAGAGACATTCTGGATGAAAACCTGCTCCAGAGTGCTCTTAAACTGGGTCGACAGTTCATCTTTCAGCAGGACAATGACCCTAAGCACACAGCCAAGATATCAAAGGTGTAGCTTCAGAACATATCTGTGAATGGCACATGATGGGGAGTAAATGACAATAGAGATGGGCCGAACTGTTCGCCGGAGAACAGTTCGGCCGCGAACACGGCATG
>CM070042.1:39627219-39637247 GCA_036250615.1 Ptychadena robeensis | reverse complement strand
GCTTCCGATGTCTGATAGGCAGACTCCTCCGGAAGTTTCAGCACCCGGCGTATAAGATGACCTCCAACTTTTGAGAAGATTTTCCTGGGTTTAAAAGTCATCTTATATGCTGGAAAATATGGTATATTCAGTTTATAGCTGCTGGCGCTTTGAAATATATATTTATTTGAATATGTAATTTCTTTGGATGTTTAAAAGGTATTCATTAATTTCTGCAAAGCAACATATACTATATATATATATATATATATATATATATATATATATATAGTTTTGATACGAGCAAAGCTATTCTATTTACAAAGTGAATATTTGGTGCTTAGCATGGTTCCTTTTATCAGTAACAGCCCCTCTTGTAACACTGCAGGGATCGTCATCACTTCCTACTATCACCTTCCACATTCCTTTCCTGATTGTTTTTAAACTGCTTCATCCCGCTGATGCTCCTGTTCTAAACGCAACGTATGTAAGTGACTGACTTGCAGTGCGGTTAATAAGTTCCCTCTACTGTGCAGTCTATTGCAGGTATAGCTAAGCCAGAGTTTAAGAACATGAACATGACAGAACAATTTCAGGAGTAATCCATCAAACTACACTACCATGGTCCTTGTTTTCTTAGTGCTACCTTTATGAGTAATGGAAATGCAGAAATTCTCTAGAAGTTATGGAGGGAGGGACGAAAAAATGTGTAAGATGCCATAAAATAGGCCCAAACAAGTATAATAGCACCCCCAAATCATTATTAAAATTAATAAATAAATGAAGCACAGTGAAAAGTAGAGATGGTCGAATTTTTCGACTTGCAAACTTTGTGAGCTTATTGCAAAGCCCCTGAAAATGGTATCATCACCAAACTTGCTGGAGATGTAGAGAAGGATTGGAGGAACATTTGAAAAAAAAGTTTTGCTCTAGCACATGTAGTTTTTGCATAAATTACGTTCAAAGTTAAAGTCGAAATTTCGATTTTTGAATTTTTTACTTGACTTTGAACTTAATTTGTGAAAAAACTATTTGTGTTAGAGACTTACTTTCTTTTTTTGCAGTATACCCCCAACTCTTCTCTAAATCTCCAGCAAGTTTGGTGATGATACCATGCTCAGGGGCTTTGCAATTGAGTCGAAACCGGTGAAATGGTCGAATTAAAAATTCGACCATCTCTAGTGAAAAGCACATCTGTAGGATTGCCCTGTAGGTTAAATAAAACCAACCAAAAGAACCAAGCAGGTTTAAAGTAGGCTTTTTTTTGCATGCAGATAAAGTTGGGAATTGTGCTCAATATCACCTTATAATGTGCACTATAGTACATAGATTCTAGTTTGTAATAGAGAAGATGTTTTCAGCCCCACAAAAAAATTGAGTAGACTTGCATTGTTTTTATGAACAACTCCATATTTTTGAGAAAATTTGTTTAATATAGAACTCTAGTCCCCGAGCTCCTCCTGTGTCCTCATTGCTTTGGGAATCATTGACAAGAGCCCTGCATGGTGAGGTTTCTAGATTAATAATATTTAAATCCAAACTTTGCTCACCTAACTACCATCTATGTGATATGCTTAAGGTCCCTTGTTGACATTTTTGTAGCCTTCTTGATGGTGTAAGATTTTCTATATATATTAATTCCAATTGGCTGGGTAAAGATGATTGAAATTCCAATTTGTTATTAATACAAAGCTAAATAATTGTGGACATGTCATTTTTATTTTTACTCTAAGGTACATGGTCTGTAGACAAAGTGGGTAATGATAGCCCTACATATGCAACATATAACTTACACCTGGTGGCTAGACCTAGCTTCATTGTTGACCTTTGGAGAAAGAAGTGTTAAATGGACTTTAGATGGTCATTGGGCTTAGATGGTGATTGTTAGCACCACTGTCAATGTTAAATAGTAGCTTGTTTCAAACATATGTTGTTTATGTTAACATTATGTTTATGTTAACATAGATTATATAGATTAACATAGATGTATGTTATGTTAACATAGATTAAAAATGGAACCTCTCACATTGACCACAGTGCAATGGATTACTTCTCCCATTGACAATGACCACATTTCTTTTTCTTCTTACAAACTACCATGCACCATGTGGAAGGGCAATGATTCAAGTTTGGTTTATAGCTACAGGACCTGGGTACCTTGGAAGCATAGAGTCAGCTAAAAAGCTAGCCATGAAACAACTTAAAGCCCAGGTGCCCAACCTGTCGCTCAGGGGCCACATGCAGCCCTTTGGGTGTTCTTTGGTGGCCCCCCTCAGTCTTCCATTTTGAGGCCCCCAAAACTATTAATGCATAGGGCAAGGGGACACACCTGTCTGCCGAATTGAAGGTTATGCGCCCCATTGATATAATCAATAGCTTTAAAGCACATAACCTTTGATGATACATATGACACAAAATTTGCATTACCATACTAAAGTGTTCCCTAATGTTAAAAGTATCATTTAAAACAATTTTTTTTTATTAAAAAAATGAAACATAATGTCTTCTAGCTATGCATGCTGTAATTTTTTTTCATTCAAAATAGCTTATACAAGTCAGTATAGAATGAAAATGTGCAGCCCTTTAGTGATGCCGAGGGCCGAACTTGTGTCTCTCCATATCAACTCAGTTGCCCACCACTGACTTAAAGTATGGCAAAAACTGGATCATGCAACAAGTCAATGTACCCAATCATTTAATTAACATTTTCAATGCTTTTACTACAGGAAAGTACAATACAGGAAGTCTTTGAAACAGGGAAACAACTCAGTTAAACTAGGCAAGTGTAACTTAAGCCTACCATACACGTACCAATAATATTTACGATCAATAAAACCTGACCAATGTTAGTAGTTGATCGGCATGAAATCTGTGCAGGTCCACATGGTACGACAGATAACTTCCATTGAAATTGGTGACATTTTTGATGGAAAAGTGATTGGACAAGTAGAAATGTTTTTATTGGTCTGAGAACATCAGGCAAGTGTTTTGTGGTTTCCCGACCACATTCGTGCAGATGATGCTTATAAGCGTATTGACACTTTCGGTGACGGCATGTTGCAGCTGGTGACTGGATGGATTGATCATAACAACCAAAGTTCTTTCTTGAGTGTTTGTGAAAATGATATATGAAATTACTATTTGCTATTTTTTTGGATTGCTGTTAACATTGTATTATAATAATTTAGTAATGGTTTACATTTTGTTAGTTTCTAAAATACTGTTGTTATTAACTACCGCTGGATGTGATGCATTTTGGGGTGATTTCTAACCTTTAACCAATGACATGCATTGCCACCACCTATTTATACACTATCCTTTCAGCTTCTTTCCATACCCCTCTACATCACTTCTCATTGGAAAGCACATCGTCCAATAGAATTAACGATTATTTTCAATGACATTTCCAATCAAAACTGGAAAAATCGATCCAAAATCGGTTTCCCTATGTGGTACAATTTTAGCTAAAATTACCACCGATAAACGATTGTAACATCGGGGTTCATCTATCTGTTTTTATCGATCGTAAATATTATCGGTACGTGTATGGCAGGCCTTATGAACAATGAGGCAGTTCACCCCTTGCAGGCACTCTCAAAGGTTGGGTACTCAATCGGTGAAGTCCTTGACGACCACTGGCCTGCTCCTCTGGGTCTCTCCTTCACTCAGTCGAAAAATTCCTCTAGGCCGAGCGCTCAGGGGTCTTTCCAACACTGGTCTGGGTCACCATGTCCTATGCAGCAGAGCCAGCTGGTTTTTAAAACACCCACCTCATGATTGTCTAACGTCATCCACTACAGCAACACAGAGCAAGTGAGATCTGGGAAAGCCCTATTTCATAGGACCTGGGATTGAGCTCCTGATCTCAATCTGATCTCTAGTGATCCTTGACAATGTGTTCAGCTCCATTATGCCTGTCTCTATAGGTACAGATGGAGCTACAGCAGTTGTTCCAGCTCCCTCACAACACTTTCTTTTTCCTTGACTGTTTCACCAGCTTGTTCAGCTTGCCTATATACCATGATCCGAGGTTCATTAGGTGATAGAAAAACCTAGGGGAAAGTAGTGACTAATTGGTTCCCACCAGGTTACATGAAAGGACCCTGGCAAACGACCACCAAAGAATATACAGCATGTACAGTGTATACTGAGTGGATGGAGGGTTAATGTGTACACCAGTAAGATCTTTTCACAGTAAATGGAAAAATAGTGAAGATCTATGCAAGGTGTTAAGATTTACAGAGTTAGACAAAGTAATTGGAAGGGTGCTGTTGGAGAAAAAATTTATTTTTTTCATAGAAGCCAGAAATATTCATATTCATATATCATTCAGAAGATAAGAGTAAATGTGACTAGAATCCACAAAAGATCATGTTTAATTATCCGAAAAGCTAATTAATGCATTCTAGTAATACAATTTTCCATCACAATACTCATACGTTATATATGATGCAGAACAGTTACGCTTTCTAAATTTTTTGGAGAGATCCACAACCTTCGTAAGTCTAAGCATGATAGAAGACATTATTATTAACCCCCTTATCACCAAAAGCATCTTGACACCATACGCCATAACAATGATGACATTGACATTGTCCCATTGTGGCTATACAATTCTGTAAAATTATAACACTCATGAAATCATCTTATTGATTGTCACATCAGCTTCAATCACTTCACACAATACCCATCAATAAAACAGACAGCTTATCATTAACATCTCACTCACTGTTTAGTAGACTGGACACATATATAATATACAGGGTATATTTTTGAATATATTTACATGCACAACAGGTGCCCTGGACCACCCATAAAATCTTCAAGATTAGGTCTTATGTCATCTTTTTGGTCAACTAAAGAATACAATACGAATACAAAATAAATAAAGGGTAATGCACTTTCCCCAGTGTTATCCTTTTCTGCCAGAAATCTACTGAACTTCTAATTTCCTGTAGTGGACAATCGATATGGAGAATTTTGTAAATTAAAATCAAGTGGTATTATACCTTTAAAATGGTCCTCTTTTTTAATCACTTTTTTCCCTCCTCTTCTCTACAACATTTTTACTGTAATCTATAACAAGGAATGCGAAGGTTGATTGGGCACCTTGAGATAAGGCAGGAAAAGAAGACACAACACAGAAGAGCACTGAATGATCAAGGGAGTTTTTTTACAGGAAAAATATATTACCATACAGGTTAAGATTCCCATCCGATTTTTTTGTCCAATTGATCGGGATGGGGTCCACGTCCAAATTAAGGTTATGACTCCACTGCATAATCAGCGGAGCTGATCCACATTACCTGTCTGCAGCAGCGGCTGTTCTCACGGCGTTCTGCCGATCCGCCAGAATTCAGCAGAATGAGAACAGACAGGTAATGTGGATCGGCTTTTCCGGATGATTTTTCACACCATGATATCATCACGCACATTTGATTGCCCAAAAAATTGCATTAAAATCTTAACATGTATGGGGGGCTTTACACATTACACTAAATTCACATGTATTATTTAAACAAACATAGCTTTTCATCAGTCTATTCAACTAAATTGACTGCCTAACACAGTGCATAATGGATAATCCCCCAAAGCAATGCGCAGTTCATTCACAATGTGCATTGAGAATCCAAGATACATGCTTTTCCTAACACAGTTTGTGTATAGGTCCCATTCAAAATGAAAGACACAGCACCAAACTGGAATCTGGAGACTAAGCTGGTCATTCTATGTTTTTAAAGCTTACCCACTTCTACTCTCTTTCTAAGGTAGTTCTGCCATTGTTTGGACATTATCTTGCTACTTGATAAACTACATGCACACCAAAAGGTGTTCCATAGCACTCCAGTATCTGTGGCAGTTGTTTTACTTTGGGGTGCCTCTTAGTCTGGCCAAGACACTAACCCTGGATTCAAATATTACCTAATAACAAAAAGCCATCTATGACTTGGGTAGGTATGACACTACTGCAGGTGTTTTTCCCACTGTACACATATTTGCCCACTCTTACCCCATATTCCAAAAAAAAACCAGTTCCATTCTATATATGAACAACCAAACAGCATGTTCCAGCCTTAACCATACCAGCTCGGTAAGTACTTGCTTTATAACTCACCAACATCAACTGGGTCATTGACCCTCGTAAGAGCTGAAAGCTACCATTCCTGGTGACGCCCTTCCACTGGCACCTACATCCCCACATGAGGTTCAGCCATTTCCATTTTCATGGGCACTGGCCAAGACCCACCCCAAATATACAACCAACAAAATAAGAGTAAAAACAACAAATAAGAGGTAAGAACAACAAATACAACATTAAAAAACAAAAATAATGACAAGGACTGTATGGGTGGTTTCTGCCTCTTCTGGTATCACGTCCGCCACTATGCCACCAACTATCCTTCCTCTACAGGTCCCACCCACTTGTGCCCTGGTGATGGGTGTGGATTACAAACTACATTCAGCTGTTTCAGGCTTGTTGTCCTTTTATCAGTGCATGGAAACCATTGCTGAGTTTATATATACAAGATGTAATTAAAATTGAAAATGTATTTATTGACTACTGCTACAAGCAAACAGGGTATATTAGTGTTTTCTAGTCATGCTTTTTTCTAGCAATGCCCTATAGATGCCCTTGGTGAATACTCCTCATGGAATTCAAAAGTCTGCCTGTTCATAGTCCTTTCATAATGTCATCAATTCTATTTGATAACATTTTCGGTTTTCTGGTTGAACGGGTTAATCCATGTTTTCTAGGAGAGCAGCTGCCTGTATTAGGTGCTACTGTGCTGCTTTAATGCCCCATTCATAGCTTGCACTTTGCTCACCCTATCTTCTCCCTCACCATCTAAGCCTTATTTCCTTGCTATATCAAGCTAGAGCGTACTAAAGTCACATTGTTTGCTTTGCCAGCAGGGAATGAAAGTTAGTGTCTTTTGTTCAGGTGGAAAGAAGTCAAACATTCAAACAAGACATTTGCTTTCTTCTAAAAATACGAGTCCAGTAGCTGTGCGTGGCTCCTCTGGGAAAGGAGCTGCATTTAAACAGCTGTGGCTGATTTTTCAGGTGATTGGAAGGTCCCCAAAGAGTATCTAATGGAGTCGCCAGAAAGCAGAGGACTGAGCGAAAGAATAAAGATGATATGGAGGGAGACAGGATGGAGGGAGAGAACGGATGGAGGGGCAATCACACAGTGTGAGACGAATCAAAATAAGGCAGACTGTGAGCAGCACACTAAATATGAGCCGATCAACGAAAACAACACAACAGGGTGGATTATAACTGCTGCTATAATTGCATTATAAAGTTAGAAAGAGGTGTGTTCACATGTTGTCAAAAAAAAAAGAAAAATTGTTTAGCCAAGTTTATCTTTCTTGGCACTGGTTGGAAAAATAGCAATGCTCCGTTAATTAACTGCAGAAATATTTTATTTATGCATTCCGTGGGAGTTGCCTCGTTGAGTTTATCCTAGCTGAGCTATCTCCAAAAAAAGAAATAACAGAACAGCCACCAAATAAATGAGACCATAGCCGGCAATTGTGACAATTCAGAAATGATTTCAGGACCAAAGACAGCGTGAAGGATTGATTTATATCATGGAGAATGAGCTGACAGCTGAGGGCAGAGGTCTCTGTCCCAATCCAGCTTGAGAGACACTTTTATAAAGAACACAAGGCTGTTTGCCTCATTCAATACTATTTAACAATGATAATCATATCAGCCCCTTGAAACATAGTTGCCAATAAATTTGTAGATTGTACAGATGTTGTTCCATTCAATTGTTATATGTGTGTCTAACTACTCAGAGAATTCTTTAACCTTACTGAAGATCACTTTACAGGTACAGTATGCCCATTCAAAGTCTCCCTATGGAGGCCAACAGGTTAAAGGCCCAGCTGACCTTTGTAACCATAACTAAATTAGAGCAACAGGGTCTGATAGTATCATGTGGCTCTTTAGTGACTTTACTGAACATCATTTAAGAATATACGGTATGTCCATTTAAAGTCTCTCCACGGAGGCCAAGAGTTCAAGTTCAAGTTCCTGTTGGCCTCCATAACCTTCACTGATTTAGAGTAATGGGGCCATATGTAGTTCCAATGCCTTTTTGATATTTATCTCTTTATGGTATTTGGCCTAGTTGTATTCATTGTAACCATGCACTACTGCTTTGTAAATAGCCAATCATTGTAAAAGGCCTCTCCTTTTATAGTACAGATAAGTGGATTATTTATGACATGCCTCGACTAATTTTGCTCTATCTTCATATAAACTTGTCACTTGTCAACACATTTGCATTGACCAAACCTGGTTGGCACCTAGCATTGTCCATCCCCCTCTGGATCTGCTGGCACCTCTCAGGATGTTTGAGTATGCATGGATTTCTTGATGTTTCCCATATTAAGGGGATATTTGGAAGATAAATCACAATAGGTAGCGTGAGTGTAGCAAGATTTCAAGAAAGTGTATGCCCTGCCCTCCTGGGAGTTTAACAGTTAATGTTTTGTTTTTTTTTGTTTTGTAGGTGCATGTTCTAGAATATTCTAGTACTTGCTTGAATTGTTACTGTATGTAATGTGCGAGCTTATGTGGGAGTAGACAGCCAAGTTGATAAAAAGTAGCCTTTTGGGAAACTCTTGGGTCTTCTATTGGATAGTGTTGAGTTTGAATATTCGAATTGCGAATATATTCTGCGAATATCGGCTATTCGAGAATTCGCAAATTTCACCAATATGGCGGCGGATATTCGCAATTGGGATGCTTATAGGCATGGATTTCGAATATACATTTGCAATGCCAAAATAAATAGCACATGTGACCATTCATTTTGAGATTATAGTTGCGCATATATTTTCGCAATTGCGAATATACGTGAATATCAAATTAAATATTAGAATAAGTAGAATTATTCGCGAAATATCGCAAATTCGAATATTGCCTATGCCACTTATCACTACTGTTGGAGCTTATCTGAGCTTAGTGCACCAAAATCGTTAGAAACGGCCCTGGGCGCACACATGTGGTTGTTAAGGACACTCAAAAACTCCTTACCAACAGGATGCCGCCCACCTCCCCTCCAGCCAATTACGGGCCAACTTTCACTGCACACACACCCTCCCACATGTGGTAAACAAAGCGCCCTATCACAACACAGCATGACCCTCCCATCTCTCACTTTTCTATTGGTTGAACAATAGGACTGCATGTCCCAGGATGCCTTGCCCGCCGTCACATGACCGAGCCTTGCCAGGTTTCCTTCTTTCCACAAGGCTCATGAGAGGTGACAGGGGGTTGGGGGTTATGCGTGGGGGGGGGGGGGCACCACCAAGACCACGAATAAAGTTCCCCAGTTTATTGCTAAGAAATCTCTTGTGGACATTCTCATTATTGATCAAGGAAGATCAATGTGTAAGAGCCTGTGTGAGGGAACCTGGTGAATGGGAATGGCTGTGAGAAAGGGAGAGGCAACCTGACCAGCTTATCTCATGATAGAACTTACCTGGGATTGAGAGTCTGCTGTGAGTGATCCTAGTGAGTGGGTGGCTGCTAGAAGGGCGCAGAGATGATGTTGTCTCAGGTCTGGAAACTTCTGGAGGAAAGTGGCCCCTGCCTTGACAGCAGGTACCTGCTAACCCCTCACTGACTCTGGACCCGTTACATGTGTGGGGCTCTATAAACTAGCCTCTTTGCTCTTATTCTTTGCAACATAAATATATCACATACATTAGGCATAATCCTTTAAGTAAAATCGATCTGTACCCTAGCATTGTGTAGGTATGGTGTGGTCCAACAAGGTAGGGAAATGATTATAGGGGAACTGTGTGCTGGGGATTAAAT
Source organism: Ptychadena robeensis (assembly GCA_036250615.1). NCBI lineage: Eukaryota > Metazoa > Chordata > Amphibia > Anura > Ptychadenidae > Ptychadena > Ptychadena robeensis. The sequence continues at coordinate 39,627,431 of CM070042.1, read as the reverse complement.
ACATCTGACCTTTGTATGCTTTACTGTTTTTTATACAGCTGACCCTTGCACTCTTTACCTTACATACACCTGACCCCTTCACTCTTTACATACACCTGTCATACAAGTCTACTATATGTACAAAGTAGGTTCAGGTTTTATTTAAAGCGGTGGTAAACTCAAAAAAAAATCCCCCACATACATTACATGGACATATTACACACCTGTCAGCA
>CM070042.1:39611699-39627194 GCA_036250615.1 Ptychadena robeensis | reverse complement strand
ATCGATACGCGCCGCACTGGGTTCGGGGCACATCGTGGGAGCTCACCTGCTCCGTGCGCCGCACTTCCAGCCTCCATCGACGGCTTTCTATCCGAGTCACGGAGACGGAGTGACGTGTGGACGTCACGGAGGCGGAGTTGCAGTGTGCCTTTGCCCGAACTGGGTTCGGGCATATCGCTAGGGAGGTTAATGTTTTGGCTTAGTTGAGTGTATAGGTGACCTTACTGTAAAGTTCTGCATTATTACATACAATTTATTGTTATTAACCATTACATTATTTTAGATCGATACATTTAAAAGTTCACCAACCCTGGCAAAATATATGATGAATGATAACACAAACAAGTTTTTTTCACTTGTGGTTAGTGGTTGGCTGAAGCAATTTATTGTTATACAACTACAACACTACCCAAATTACCCTGATCAAAAGTTTACACACCCCAGTTCTCAGTACCATGTATTTACCCTCTTTAACATCATAGATAGCTTGAAGTGTTTTGGAATGGTTGTGGATAAGTCTCTTTATCTTCTCAGACAAAAAGCCTCCAGTTCCTGTAAATTTTTGGGCATTAACTGAACGTTTGAGGTCTCCCAAGAGTGGCTTAATAGTATTGAGGTGGCCACTCCAGAACCTTTATCCAATGACAGGTGGACTTGGCCTTGTGTTTCAGATCATTGCCATTTTGGAATGTCCAAGTACATCCCATTCGCGGCTTCTAGTTTGATAAGTGCATATTTTCCACCAGGATTTTTTGATTATTTACTGAACCCATATTGCCATACATTCTGAACACATTTCCTGTGCCTTTATAGCTCACACATCTCCAAACATCAACAATCCACCACCATGGTGAAGCATTTATTTAAGGCCTTGTTGACTTCTTTCCAAATATAGCATTTATGGTTCTTATCACTCCAAATGACTTTGTGCCAGAAGGTTTGAGTCTTGTCTCTGTGTTGTTTGGAATATTGTAAGCAGAATACTTTGTAGCTTATGTTTAGTAATGTCTTTCTTCTGGAAACTCGACTGTGTAGCCCATATTTCTTCAAGTGCCTCCATATTGTGCATCTTGAAAAAGCCACGTCACATTTTTAAAAAAAAATTCTACCTGGCTGTAGTTTGGTTTCAACAGAACCCCTAATTTTCCACTTCTTAATTAGAGTTTGAACAATGATGATTGCCATTTTCAATCATTGGAAATTTTCTTGTATCCCTTTCCTGTTTTATAGAGTTTACCTACATTTTCCCGCAGATCATGTGACAATTCTTTAGCTTTCCCCATGACTTAAAATACAAAAAACACATCAGTACAACATTGGATGAAAGATGCAATGGTCTGTCAGGAGTCCAGAAAGTCATTGACCCCTTTTTTTATACACCCACTGCTTAAAAGTTTAGAAATCCCAGGGGAAGATGGTTACCTCTACAAGCCATTTTAACCCTTTTGTGTCAAGTGGCCATGTTATCAGGCCAAATCACCAAGATATGTAACCTTTGATCAGGGTAATTTGGATACTATCTTCAGAAGAGGGCAGCAACAGTAAAGGTGCCCATACACATACAGGTGGACGCACAATCGATTACTAGTTCGACCACTGACGTCACACCCTGCGCAACCACGGTCATCGATTGTGCAGCCATCACTGTCTTCATCCCGCTCAAAGACAGGTCTGTCAAACAGGTAACGGATAGGGCTCCCATGTGCAGGATTGACCGGAAATCGAGCACCTAAAGGTGTGCTCAATGATTCCTGATTCCCTTCCAATTGATGGGCGCAGCGTGGTAACATCGATCGTGCACCCACCTGTATGTGTATGGGCACCTTAACCTCCCTAGCGCACTGCTAAGGTCCAGATTTCTGTACCAAAAGCGCACCATAGACTTCAATGGTAAATTTTTCTTTATGCTGTAAGCTTGTAACTTCCCAAAATATGTCCGTACAAGGGTCATCCTGAATATGAAAAATTTTTAAACCATCAATTATGTAAAATAAAAAAAATTGTTTTAATAAATTTAATGAGAAAACACAAAAATCAGGGCACAAAGCTTTGCTGCTATGTACTAAACATCGCCCAAATAAAGTCTCTGGTGCCCCAGATGTGCATATTTGCAGTTAACCCTCTCTAACCTGGTGTGATGGATGTTGTAAAATCACACCAGGGAAGAAAGGGTTACTGCATATGGGCACATCTGGGGCACCAGAGACTTTTTATTCTGGCGAGATTTAGTACATAGATGCACTTTGAAATCAGTTTTCTACATAGAAAACTGATTTCATGCAACATACTTTCAAATTTCCCGCCACCTCCTCTATTTGACGTCATCACAAGAAGAGATGGAGGAGCTGGCAGCCTTGTCACATCAGTACTGTATGTATGCGCTTCCGGAGCCCCGATGTGTACTGGACGGCACCATCTCGTCCAGTGCTATAGTAGCAGTAGCAGCGCTGGACAAGATGGTGCCATCCCGACTGCTAGGGCGGTTAACATCTCCTACTACATCTTCTTAAAATAAATACTATTTTAAATGATATTTCAGCAGCACCAAAACGTGTGTCCTTGTCCAGGCTGTAAAATTGCAGGTATATCAATTTTCCATTTTTGTTGGCCACAGCCTTAGAATTTGTTGAATATGAATCTTGCTTAAAAGCCTTCTGTATTTGGCTTAATCTTGACTTCACTGTATTCTTTAATTAAAAGCAGGATGTTGCTTGGCTCCACATATCTCACAGACACCTTCCTGAAGGAGACGAATGTGAGAAAAGGAATATAGTGGCCAGCGAGACGACGTTGTGCTAGGCGAGGATCGCTGGAATGTAACAAGCAGGTAGAGCACGGTGTAGAGTGTGTTTAATGCTCAATGCGGGCGCTTTTCCCATTCTATTAATAGAATGGAGAGACACAGAAGAGAAGTGTTCAACCAAACTGATTGCACATCAGGGGGGGTTCCTACACCTGGATTTGAATAAGATAAGAGTCAATTTTATGCAGCTTCTTCGCATCTTTACTCTAGGGGAGAGAAAGGGGGTTGATGTAGATGTCTCTGTTGACATGTACAGCCAAGCTGTGCTTCCTGTTTGATACCTCATAGGGAGCTGTGTTTATGCGGCTGATGCTGTTTTTCTGCCTTTAGTTCCCCCAGGGCACAACTGCACTTAATATTTTCCCCTGCCAGAGAAATCCACGCCACGTCGGAGATCCAGTAACCGTACTGCAAGCGCTCTGGGGGTCATTTTATCAATAAACACAACCTGTCGAGGTCAGGTTGCGTATTTCAGAAGTCCGGGTTAATTCCTTCTGCTCCGTCCAAAGTGAGAAGTAATTATGTTCGTTAATTGGCATATTCATAATTAAAGTTAAGGGTACACAGCCGTTCTGATTCCTCTAGAAAAACATTGAAATATACTTGATCCTCTTTTATTTTATTTTAATTTCACTTCACTGGGAGATTGCTTCATAGGTTTTTTACATCTTCAAGATAAATAAATAAATAAATAAATAAATAAATAAAGCCATTGCCTACATGCTTATTCCCTCCTGGCTTTAAATCCTCAACAAAATCTTTCTTGGAAAATAATTTTTTCCCTGTGTCCTGTAATGTCCTTGATAAGCTGAGTCGGTTGCATGGTTACAGACTGCAAAAATAGGATGCAGCCTTATATTTGAGTTTTGTGAAGTCGGGTTTAATTCCTCCATTAACTCCATCCAAAGTAAGTATTCATTTTTAAGCACGGAATTTTAAATACCATACTTTTTGGACAATAAGATAAAAAATTTTACCATTAAAATGGTAACGCCAAGCCAAAAGCCACTGCCAAGAAGAGATCTGATCTGCAATACCACAAGAAGTACCCATTCTCTGAACACACTGACCAACACATTTTACAATTATTTAACATTCTTCATTTCAATAAATACATTTTGCATTGTTAATGTGACAAAGACTAATTTCTCCTCCCATATGTAAATAGCTGCTCATGGGTAAGTTGTTTAGTGCCATATTGTAAAATGTTTCTCCTTATAAGTTGGTCAGTGTGTTTAGAGAATGGGTACTGCTAGTGAATAAACACATACTAAAGTTTAAGCACTGCAGCTATGACCTCCCTCCTGGCACTGGCCTTTTGGCTGGAGGAATATAGAGAGAATACTGCATGGTCCAGTCCTGTCTACTTTGCAGGAACATTTTGTATATTCACTTAATATCTCAATGTCTGTTTCCTCCCCTAATTTTCTCTCCAAAACTTTGATTGCTTATGGTCCGGTGTGTCTTATAATCTAAAAAATATGGTATAAGATAGGGTGAAAAAAGTCTAGCGAATAGAAATGCTGCCATTGGGAATCATTTACAATCGTTTTGAACATTTTTGTATTGAAAAAGACAGCAGAAAGATGAAAGCCTGAATCTTCTTGGTTTCATGGGAACAGCATTTTGCTCTTCTTTAAAAAGACATTGGTCCTTCAACTTTTTAGTGTGCCACCACTAGAGATGGTCAAAAACTTAATCTAGCTTATTTTGTGAGGTATTTGCACAGCCCAACACTAAAAAATTTCAGAGATGTAGGCAAGGGTTATAGAAACATTCTTTTAATGGCAAAAATTACTGTATTTAATTCCTGTAGTACCCAATTTCAGGTGTCACTAGAGAGCACACTTCAGGGGGGGGGGGGGGGGGGGGGGGGGGCCTGTTCGTCTCCTTTCTTTTCAGCTGTCAACGGTAGCTGGCTGGCAGCTTCCATGTATGTCTCTCTGCTGTACTGCTTAAATCAGCAGGGCTCTGGCTGTGGCCGCATCTCTTATCTGTCAGCTCGGGAGAGCTGGCAGGAAGCCAGGGCGAGTCCTGTATTGGGACCATAAGACCCAGGGACTAGTTCCCCCCTAATTTTGGGGGTGAAAATGTGCGTCCTATGGTATGAAAAATATGGTCATCAAATTTGTAGGTGATTTTGATTTGACTTTAACATAATTTATGCAAAAACTATAGATTCTTGAGCAATCACTTGGGTTTTTTTTAAATGTGCCTATAACCATATTCAACAAATTATACCATTTTCAGCCAATTTATGATTGACTCACCAATCAACTAGTCACAAATTTGCAACCATCTCTGACCAACAAGTGTCTTTTATCTTAACCTCAAGAATTCCAAAGTGAGGTTGGGGTAGATTTTTATTACTGAAATGTGTTACAGTGAGTCACACATTCGAGGAGCCCACTCCCTGGCATCAATGATGACACAGATAAGCTATTCGCCAGTATGGAAACACAGATGTGGGCATCACAGGCACTCACATCTCTGGTGGCATTGATAATACCGCTCATGTGGGGGGCGAGAGCAGACAGGAAGTACAAACAAATCACATGGTATCTATATGGTTATGGCTTTTCTGTTAATTAATTTTCATTTCTAGCAGTAGTACAGCTCATGCCTATTAATATATGCCTTAATTTCTGCTTTAGTACGGTCTGAACTTTTTGGAATGCCTGTGTCAGCTATCACCAGTGAGGTAGATATAAGGGATATGTCCTAAAATCGAATTAGAACCTCTTATGTGGCATCCAGCTTATTGAACTTTTAGGGTTAGACCCCACTAATTATTGTTGATACAAACATTTAACATAAGTAGAAAACTTAATATGTTAAGAAATTTATACTGTAAGCATAATACTGTACGTAAAGTACATTGTCACAAATTATAAAATAACCTCAATATAACCAGGCATTGTCAGACTTAACCATAACGACTTCCTTTTACATAGAAGACTTCCTCTTCAACTTTTTTTCCTACAAACTACCAACCACAGTAGAACCCAAACTCATGAATAAACTAAGAATTTTCACTCCACACTCCACACTCCAGTTCCCAGTTCTCTGCCATTCTTATTTTTGTCAGTCAGTAAAAATCATTGCTGGTATAAAGGTCCCTGACCCCCATGAAAGAATTAGATTTCTTGAATATATGCTTCATCGATGCTGGAATCTTTGTTATGTTAATCCAATATAATAAAAAATGGGGACGTTGGTCGATTACTAGCGCCCGAAAATACATTCGGAATTACAATGACAGATAAAAATGTATCAACATGTTCGATGACCTCTTTAACGATTTTTATCCATCTGACATTTTTCTTCTTCCTGGCTGGAAAAGGGATAGGAATCTCTTCCCATTGAATGGTCTGCTTTACAAGATTGATTCCTTGCTCTGAGACACCGGCAATCAAAGCTTTGTATTATTCAGGATTTTATTTTTATATATTTTGTATTATTCAGGATTTTTACCTCTTGTGATGTATTACACCTCTCCCATCTGACCACCATAATCACCCTTCTTTTTTGATCCTATCATTATGCCCTTACTGTGAATGCACTTACCTGATGAAGCCTGTGATGTTGTAAGGGCGAAACGCATTGTACATCAAAACCATCATCATCATTGTCTATATGTCCTTCCCACAAAAACCCCCCTGCTACATATATGTATGTCTATCAAATGTACATGTTTTTAATATTGATGTTGCCAATTATGTTTTTCTAAATTATGTCTAATAAAATCATGTTATTTTAATCTGTTATATACATTTATTGATAGGGCAGTATCCATTATTGTAAATTGTATATTTTCTAGAGATCCAAAACACCCTTTGGGCTGAGGGTACCCATCTGTTTCTTTGCTCTCTCCCACCAGCTTTGATTGCCGGTGTCTCAGAGCAAGGAATCAATCTTTCTATACATGTAACTTTATAGGGTGTGGATTCTCTATGGTGATAAAGAACTAAAAATACGGCCATATAAACATATCACCCTGTAGGTATTATAACCCCAGAATACCTGGTCTGCTTTACAAGCTCAATAAACAGGGCCATCAGTGAATGGTCAAATAATCAACTATCTTTTTCCCATAACTAACAAAAACAAAAGGGTGTCTTAAATTTCAGACTACCAGTCCTTACATCCTTTTTCTGAGTCCTTCAGCAAGGCAACTACTTCCTCAATTTCACTTTCCAGGCCATTCAGCAATCTAGCAAATATGCAGTCCCATATGCAGTCCCATATGGCCTCTTGAACCCTGTATCTCCCTCCATCCATCATTTCTGAGATGTGCTTAAAGGGGACACAGCTCAAAAATCAATGACACATATAAATTGTCAAGGACCAATCTTTGATATCCTGTACACTTATTTTAGTCTTCACTGCTGGCATAGGGATGGGAGAGCTCATGGCTAGAGATATACAAAGGAAAACATAATGAGAGGGAAACAATAAGAGAAAACAGGGACAAAAGACCAGAAAAGTGGGCGGCTAGATAGAGCAGGGTGGGGATGCCCATTTTCCTGCCAAGAGCAACCAGGAAACTTGCACAATGACTACACCACCAATCAGGTTTACCAGCCATCTGGGGGTCATCCATCCCAGTCAATGTGGGAGATAACAACTGCAAAACACTGCTTGTGATCTTGGAGCGAGGACAAAAAAAGAACGCAGGTGGTGGTCCTGGAAGGTCAGGAGGGTGGAGCTGACCCTGTGTGGCCAGTCATGAAGATTGGATGTCGATCATCCAAAAAACAAAGTTGGGCCCCATATAACATACTGCAGCTTTAAATACACATTATAACAGTGAAATCAGCCTGAGCCATTTCAGATATTAAGGAAATCTGTACAACTGTTAAGAGTGTAAAGGGAAGGTGCAGTTCAGATTTAATGTTTTCTTTTTTTTATGAAAACATAACAGCATTAATTGGTGTGGAGCTGTGGCAATAATTAAACTCCATGAATTGATGCTGCTGTGTCTGAGGTTCAGCAGTAAATTCATTGAAGACATATGTATTTAGTTTATCAAAAGAAGCTGGAACACCAAAAACTTTCCTCAAATATAAAGGATGAGTGGGCACTTATAGCTAGAAACAAATATTCTTTTAGGGATTTCAATGACTACATGGTAAAATAATAATAGTGAAGTGAGTTCTAGCCATAGAAACTGCTTAAAATCTTCTTTGATGCTCTAACCCATCTTTTCAAATGAAGGTTGGCTGTGACCATGGGCTATCTCCATTTACAGATATGCTCTGCCTGGATGGTTTGTAGAGGAGAACATTCTTTGAGTACTAAGCAGTGGTGGGCAACCAAGTTGATATGGAGGGCCACAACTGCAACCTTCGGCATCACGCAACATGACATTTTAAATCTATACTGACTAAGCAGTTTATAATGAAAAAATTACAGCAGGCAGAGCAAGAATAGATTATTTAAAATTTTTAAATAACAAAACTTGTCATATATATATATCATCAAATGGTATGTGCTTCATAGATATCACCAAAGCCTTTGATGATATCTATGGGGCACATAACCTGTGATTCAAAGGTTATATGTCCCTATTCTGTTCCTCTCCTCCTCTTCCTGCTGTTCGTGGAGGATCAGTGGACAGGCGAATTCCTATGCCCTATGCAAGTGGAGGACTTAGGGGGGGCCGCTGAAGAACACCCAAAGGGCTAAGGGATAAAGGTACCAATAGAGTTATTATGAAATGCCTACAAAAAATCTTACCACAAAAGCAGTAATAAATATTAATTTCCACAAATAACAGCATTTGCTATACTTGTTTTATGTTTATGTTTTATGCAAATTATTTCTGTCTCTGCACTACAAACATTTTGAACATTTTGCAGAACAAACAAAGCTAATTTTTTTCTTGAGAGACATTTTTGGATGTATTCTTGTTTGAAAGATATTAACTAAAAAAGTCTTTCCAAATTTTTAAATGCCAGCTGACAAGATATAACACAAAGCTGCATGTGACAGTCTAAAGCAATTAAGACTGGAAATGGTTCTCTCTCAACCAAGGCAGTCATATATTGTTCCACTATAAGGAACAGAAAAGCCATGAATTGTTCACCATTTTCTGCTTTGGAGTAAACTGCATTTTCTCAAATCTCAAGTCTAGACTACTTTGTTAAACTACTGCCAAACTATTTTAAATTAAGATAATAATCACAATACTGATGTTCTCCTGACCCAAATCCTGGTGGTACATATATAAACTGGACTAGCTTAAACTGAAAACCACAAAATATGGCCCTTTGTATCACATGCCCAGTCTTAAGTCAAAATTAAGTATAAAGTTAAAAACATTATGGGAAACGGATAGGAGGGTTACTATATAGATGTGTGTATATTTAGATGTGGGTACCACCAATGCATACATTGAATTTAACGGTTTCCAATTGCATGTAATCTCTACTCATACCCTACAGATGGCTAACTGGTTTAGTAACTGGCTGGGGCAAACTCAATTTCAGTTCTCCGTTTTTCTCCACAAAATTATTTTTATTTCACCTCCACGATTAAGGTATACACCACTACTCTTGCTTTTGACTTTCATTTTCAGTCAACACTTTATTTTCAGTCAACAACTGTTCACTAGTGATCGGACTTTTAATAAAGTTTGATGTCCACCTGTTCATGGAGAACTTCAAATTCCCTGCCTGTTGGCAGGTAATTTGAATCGGAACTATACTGGAAATGACTCTGTGACGTCACTTCTGGTATATGGAATGCACATCGGTGACATCGGTCAGACCTCACTTCCGGCCCATGCCTGGTATAGTACATGAAATTGGGTGTCTCCACCCGGTCTCTAGTGAAAATAATTCTTCCTCTGGCCAGACCAAGTGCGGAAAGGTCTGGTTAGAGGAAGAATTATAGACTTCTTCTTGTCTGCGGAGGGAGCGAGAAGAGCAGCAAACATTCAATGTTCGTGCCAAACTGTCCGCACAGCCATCACTACTGTTCACATTCCTGCCACCTTCACACAGCCTGGCAGTCCCACACAGCTTTACCAATAAATAACCGATGGGCTGCCAAATGATACGTTTAATACTAATTTATCCAGTGCCGACATCCTGTAAGGTTTATTTATGGTACAGATTTTAGCAACACTGCTAAGAAGGTAGAAATGGCAAAAGATTATAAAAGAGTGTATTCAAAAATAAATATTTATTTGTACAAATTATTAAAATCTATATAAGAGAAAAATAAAAATATATATAAGCAGCGCTGTCTACTTTCTAACCAATTGCACACAAGAGTGGTCCCAGATGTGCTTTCGGCACCTTTCTTCCGACACAGACATGCTTCTTCAGAAATCAGGGGATCTAATACTGTAGCCATTGTGGGGGTTCAGTTCAAACGGCGTCTCCATCCCAAAATCCAGAATCCCAAAACAAATGCTAAACAAAAGTGCACAACAACCTATTGTTGTTGGCCAACATATTCCTAGATTCCTTCCAGGATACACCTGATGGGTCCATTTGCACCGTGACAAACAAACAGTCTGTCACCCCATGCATGAAACTGATGATATAGTATTACAGCAATGCCCAGGAGTACAATGTAAAAATAAAAATATATCCATTCACTGCTTTTGAAATTGCTTAATCATATAAGTATATCAATATAATGCATAGAGCATTATGTTACTTATAGAAGTATCTCAAAGACATATATCAAGATGTATACTTACTTTGACACAATGGGTCATAAAATGCGAGAGATGAGGAGAATGGAACACGGGTCCAGACTACCAATACCATGGGAATTTGTATCCCTCAATGTTTTTGGGCCTTTCTGTCCTATAGAGTCCTAGGTTACAGTCTCATACTGTATTGGAATAGCCTAGCCTGTACGGGGTAATAACCTCGCAGCATGGGTGCACCCAGAAGTGGGAAACAACCACTTCCTACATTAGGGAGATTTAAAACCAAATCAACAAACAGAAAGGGTCATAGTGATCAAACAGCCCAAAAAATTTCTATCTTTGATAGAAGAACTAGTATGCATAGTTACCAGTCTCCTTCCTTCAGATCTCCCCAATCTTTTTATTAAAAATAGGCAACATTTACAAATATAAAGAATATGTACAATTATTTGCATGTAAATTACATTATGATCATCAAAAATTTTGTTCACATTCCTCCAAAAATCATAACCCTGACCAATGTTTATATCATTTTTTTTAAATCTCACGCTACAAAGGTAGCCATACACGGGCCGATTTTCACCCAAGTTTTCAGTTGATGGGGGAGATTCATGTGGGAGATTCCTGGTCAGGTGGGCGCACACGATTTTTCACCGAGCATCTGTTGGGCGATTGGTGGAAACGTGCACTGTGAAAAATTGGGTGCGCCCACCTGGCCAGGAATCTCCCACATGTCAGTGATCCAACATGTTGGTAAATTCCTGGCCAATCCCATTACTTTGAATAGGGATGGCAGTACTCATCCAAAGTAATGTCCGGCATACAAAGGGTGCTGGCCGATCCTCTGAGGGGTGGACTGCAGCGTGCAGTCTGTCCCTCATCTATCAAGGGGTTATCTAAACGTGCATGGCTACCATTACTTATGGAGAGGCTGCCCCTGACACACCACAGGTGGTACACACAGACCATATTGATGATATACAACATACTACTGCAATACTGCACCAGCGCTGGCAGGAACTCCCCATTAGTGATGGCCAAACCTCGTCCATGTCTGTCCGCGAAGGCGCATTTGACTTTTAAAAAAGTCAGCCCTCCGCCTGTTCACGGAGAACTTCAAAGGAATTTGAAGGAAAACTATTTGTCCACCTCACTACCCCTTCGCAATCTGTATCTCTTTCAGCTGTGAATATAACTCCATTCATACAATCAAGTTCAGAATCCCTTCCTTGTGAATTCCAAGCTACCCAGCTTCTTTCTTTACATAATTTTCATGCATTTTACTTCTTCCAATCAAGTACAAAAGTTCTCCTGTCTTTCTCCTGGTATAAACCATGGGTACCCCCTCAATTGGGCCAACAGGGATAGATACTATGACAGGTGACCATGTTTATTTGCCTAATTCCTCATCCCTCAAAATATTTGAAGGGTAACCAAGGTAACCAAGGAGTATGAGCAAGGTTCCTACCTGCCAAACCAAACTGTAATTATTATTTTAAGAATAAATCTGTATATATTTTCTAATCAAAGGAATTGTTGAGACAATGTGGAACAGTCGCATGCTACTTGAATAGCTTTCCTTAACTAATACAATACAAAGAGAAAATTATAGGAAGCCCTGTGCCTGCCATTTTTTCCACCAGAGTTGGGTGTTTTTGTTTTTGCTTACAATAGAATTTTAATATATATTTCCCATCTAGGTGGTAAAATAAAGGATTCCAAGGTGTTAAAAGTACAAAGAACCTACAAATATTGTTTGCATAACTTATTCTTTTACAGAAGAGGGGAAATAGTAGAAGAGTTATTATAGGCACTTGTCCTAATATTTGCCGTGCACAGCCAGAGTTGTCTGCTCTCAGTGAAGATTAATAGAATAATTGGGCTTGCAGGTCTGTAGGTTAAATTTTCTATATTGAGATACTTCAAGGCGATTGTAAAGTGTTAGGTGACAAGTGCCAATCTAGAACTCACAGTAAGTCCATCGCTATACATATACAATGACAAAAGGGTACATTATGTGTTTGGTGGCTGAACTCCAGCCTTCTTCCTGTAAAATTTCTTGTTCATTACTGATGTTCCTTACACAGATCCTAAGAAACTTTATACATTTCTCAAAGTGTGCATAAGAAGTTGCTACAAGTGATATCAAAACCAAAGACTAATTTCCAGGCCATAAAACCTCTATACTCCAGACAACTCTGTCTATAGAAAGGACAATCTATACCAGGGGTGGGCAAACTTTTTGACTCCTGGGCCACAATGGGTTCTTTAATTTGACAGAGGGGTTGGAACAAGAGCAGAGATCGCAAACGCTTTAAAAACACATCCACTGCATTAAAGACACATTTAATGCATTTTCAATGGATGTATTTAAACACTTTAACACTGGGCTACGCAGCGAGCCACCTTAAAATGCAACGCAATGCAATGCAAAGTGACACTGAAGCTACAATGTGTACTGTCCTAATAGGTATATTATTGGTAAACCACTATTAAAAGAATAGGCTTCTTGGAGGTGCCCATATGGTGATACTTCTTTTTACCAAATAAAGGACTTTTTTTTATCACCAAATGGGCGCCTCCAAGAAGCCTATTCTTTTTATAGTCGTTTAACATGAATATGAGGATTTTATCTGAATATTATAGGAGAAAAGAGTGCGAACTTCACAATATTAATAATTCACAATATTTTCACCTTTACATATTGAGATGAAACAAAAGCTAGCGACCGTAAAAGTAAGTCTATCCTCCCAATACACTAAGTTCACACATGCTGACTCAGCCCTTAATAGTTATTCATATTGCTTCTCACTGGTCCTTGTAGTCTAACATCTTTGTTTTTTTCCCCTTTCCTCTTCCCCATTTCTTGTTGGGTTCTACACACACTTTTTGGGTGGACTCTCTCATTGAGTAAAAAGCCAAGAATACATCCAATCATCTACCATTCATGTATCATTGTGTAATATCATCGTGTACTGTAGCATTGATTATCAATAAAACATTTTTAAAGCTTTAAAACACCCAACTTTGAAGTGTTTCAATCATGTCACGTCAAGGAGTTTGATGCTAGTGGAGACTAGTGGAGTAATACAGTAGTATCACAGAGAATCCACAATCTTACCTGCTTCTTGCTGTATTTGATGCCCTAATGTCAACTGGCCCACGTAGTCACCTTGACTCCCCTGTGGTACACTGCCTGTGCTACACTACCCTCCTCCACGTCTTTACCTCATTGGCATCTGCGAGTCACTATGCAACCTGATGATCTTTAGTATTGATTTAGGGGCGTTTACACTGTAGCATATAAAAAGAAGGGGGACCTATTCGGAAGCTAAGTTCACCACATCCAAATAGAAGATAAATGTAGTTAGGTTTAGAGTTTAGAGAACTAAACCAAAAAAAGGGGTGGCCAACCCCCACGGACTTTAAAGGTGAAATTAACCATAAATTAAGTTCCAGTCGAAGGAATGGGATTTGCAATATTTAATCAAAGACATATACAAATTCACACATAAACAGTCATGGATAAAAACACATTCAGATATTGAATAATCGGTCAGGTTAAAAGACCGGAAGGGGAGAAAATGCACCAATCCCCTGTAAGCGTCTTGGTCTTTACCACAAGGGTGGTCAAGTCTTCATAATCAAATAAAGTTCAAAACAGGATAGAAATTTACGTCATGTCCATCTCTTTTTGCCTCTAAATGTGTTTCCAACACGTTTCGTCCCCTTAGGGACTTTTTCAGGGACTTTGGGGCATTGTAATGAATTTCCTCAAAAATCCTGGTACTCATAAATCATATATATTTTTACCTGCATCATTAACATACACATTATTGCATCACATTATTGTATCACTGTAACAAAAATTTTTTCTCTCATCCTTTAATCAATTTTTCTATATTGCATCTCATTATCCCACCATTTGGCATGTGTTTTCAAACATGCGGCTGCAGTGTGATTTTTGGCTAGTGAGGGACATTCTAGTGGTAACACTACCGGGTCCATTACTGGTTTTGTAGTGCGCAACAATTTAGTCTCCCTTGCGTTTTGCATCCGCTGCTCCTGCAAAAATGCTGACTGCAGGGTGTGTTAATGGTAACAAGTAACATTGTGCGTAAGCGATAATGCAAACACAGGGCTGCGTGGCTAGTGTGAAAGGGCACTTGAAAATTATCCAACACACAGACATAATAGATGACTTTCTGAGCATTCATTTTTCTTGAACCACATTTATTAAAACAGAAGTTGATGCTGTGATATGCAGTGCTCTGCCAAGTTTGGCAAAGGTTAATTCAGTTCAGGCGTCTGGAATTGGGAGCATGTAGTAACAGCACCTGCCAGCAGATGCAGCACCCATAACAGATGTACTGTATTGCATTGGAAGTTAGTGAAGACAGCCAGTGTACTGAGATATTTTCCTACCCATGAGATTTGCGGATGTATTTTCTGACCTGTTGCCTCTCGTGCAGCGCTGGTCTGATTGACAAGATACACAGGCTGTACTTTGCCCACCCCTGGTCTAAACTCAAGTCTGACAGTCTGCCTATTTCATAAGATATATGTTCTTTAAGTAACAAAGCTTGACTTAACACTGAACATTTTTTGAACAACGATTAAAATAAAAAATATGGGTTGTTGATTTTTCAAAAATTTTTAATGTCTTACTGTCCAATCCCATAATTAGTAATAAAAAAAGGAAATTCAAAGAGACATTTGGGCAAAACCTGATTGAGAACACCAAATTCAACAAATTTCCGCAAAAGCTTTTTATTTTATTTAAAAAATAGATCTTCCCATGGACCTCACATTCAGATAAAGTGCAGCATTCATAGTCAATGCAAAAAGTTATACAAACGGACAACAATAACTGATTTTTTTTCTGTTTCCACGTTCCGGCCCAATTGACCACAATGTGCGTTCGATGGTCGCTCTGCTAAAAAACGGGGGCACCCACCTGGCAAGTAGTGATGGACCGAACTGTTCGCCGGAGAACTGTTCGCGTTCGCCCCATGTTCGCGAA
>CM070042.1:39597257-39611599 GCA_036250615.1 Ptychadena robeensis | reverse complement strand
CCAGAAAGGGGTCCCTTTGTTTTTTAAAATTCGCCTCCCATTGAAGTCAATGGCGAGTTCTTGGGTTCGCCGGGTTCGCGAACTTTTACGGAAGTTCGCGTTCGCCGTTCGCGAATGGCAAGATCCGGGTTCGCGCCATCACTACTGGCAAGATGGACCAGGAATCTGCCGCATCTCTGATCGCATGGTGATCCAACATGCCGGTAAATTCCCGGCCAAAAGGGTGCCTGGGCGATTTTTGGCACTGGCGATCTGCCAAGAAATCGGCAGCAAAACGACATGTCCAGCTTTACAAATAGAATTAATACAGAGTATTTTTCACTTCACTTGATCAGCATATATATATATTCTGGCATTGATGTTACCTGTAGATGGTTACAAATTCTCATATAAACTTCTGATACATCAAGTAATCAAGAAATACGTGTTTGATGGGGCTACAGTTAGGGGGCAGTTAACTGGATATTATCCCATCAATAAAGGGTCCGAATTCCCATCAAACAGGATCTATTATGGAACAGTATAACTTCCTTAGTTCACTTAATCATAGTCCTTGATCCATCAGAAGATAATCTCATCAGTGGGTCAGTGAGTCATAACATTAATGGGTAAAAAAGTATAATTGGTCCCAAACCAAGGGATTCTCAAGATTCTTTCCCATTTCATATATAAGTTATTGTAAACATTACTCAGGTTTTAAGAGTGTAAATCATACATCAGACCTTTGTTCCCAATGGAATCTCACAGAAAGGTGGCTCAAACCAAAAGTGGCTTAATGCTGAATATTATTTAGGTAATTTAGCATGCCTAGCACCCACCATCATCAAGGCATTTGGTGGATAGAAGCATAACTGCAACCAAAAGCCACCCTACTGCTTGCATCAAGCTAAAGGGCCTTGAGCACTGGGGCAAATTGTTGTAACACAGAAAGATAAATTAATATATAATATCTAAACAGAACCCAGCCACTATTCATGATCAAAGTTGTCAAGTGTTCCATTTTGGCTGGGAAACTACCACATTTAATCTCTCTTACCTGCTGTCCTCCTGTATTACTATTTTCCCTTAACTTAGTAGGCTCAATTGTAGGAGTTGAGAGGTGTGGTTTTTGCGTGGAAGGTAGTAGGGAGGGGACGTAACCCTCTCGCAGATGAGAAATGTTCCTGTCCTGATGGTGGCACACATGGCATGCACATCATCAAGTCCAACATGAGGCATAAATGGTGAAATGAGATAAAGTCCTGTTTTTCATGCATCTCCAAAAACAGTCATGTTACATTTTCTGACCTGCCATGATAGCACAAAGTCTTGAGCAAAACCTATAAGAAATATGTATTTCACAAATGATAAGTATTAAAATGCTTTAATGGAAATGGGCCCTAAGGCAACTGGGTGGTCTATGGATGTACTTTAATAAATTATTAGGACCAGCTTCTGTGAATGTCTGTGGCCTTCATTACAAGTTTTATCATTTATTGATTTTTCTCCTCCAGACGTGAGATGGCGACTCTATTCCTAGCTAATGGAATTCAGCATCTTTCAACACATAAAATAGGTCTTTGGAATTCCACAGCCTTTCATGCTAGGACTTGTAGTCTCATAGAAGCTGAAAGATACCTCTTTATAGTGAATAAGTTCATTTCCCTGAAAAGCTAGAAAATGTACCTTATTCTCAAATCCAAAATTTAATAGGTGTGCCCATTATTTGTCTGTATTACTAAACGTATTACTGTTTTAGGTCAGATTCCCTACATATACAGTCCCTAAAATTTAGGTTTTCTGTTAAGACAACCTCTAAAGAATTCAAAATGTTACATTTTTGTCAGCTGTCTGCTTTGGATTTATAGCTTTTTTATTATTGCAATAAATTTGCTTATGACAACCTAACATTATTCAGTTAAAAAGTGTGACACAATACATAATATTTGACTATAACATATAATTATGTCATTATTACAGCCAGTTTTCCCATCTGCCAGTGAAGTAAGGACAGCATAAATGAAATAAACAAGGCAAGTTGAAGGGCACCTTTAAGGTAATTGATCTATAGGTAATCTACAAAAAATTCCGATATATATAGAGAAGGGTTGGGGGTAAACTACAAAAAAAAGTATTGTTCTAACACAAATAGTTTTTGCATAAATTAAGTTCAAAGTCAAGTAAACATTTTGAAAATCTGAATTTCAACTTTGATTTTTTTTCCTAATGTCCACACAAACCTTCTCTACATCTCCATGTTCAGAGGCTTTGCAATCAGCTCACAAAGTTTGCTAGTCGAAAAATTAGACCATCTCTAGTGTAAGGGAGTTTAACATATATGTAAACCCTAAGGACTTGACTTTTTTCTTACATGTCCCTCTTGATTTATTAAACAGAGCAGTTGTATATTGGAATGTGTTAAAATTTTTAAAAAATATCCACTAATTTAGCAAGAATCTCAAAAACTGCATTCTGCCTTTGCACAAGGAAGGGCTATAAGATATGTGAAAGCAAGGCCGTTTCTCCCGCTATGCACAAAGGACCACGGGCCCTTCAAATGGTCCCCGGCGCCCTGCCCGCACGCATATTTGGCACCCTCCCTGACAAGGGAATGTTGTGTCGCTTATGTGCATTGGTGGAGAGGTGTGAGTGGTTGTTCTTGAATAGAAACACCCCCCGGTCGACAGCTTCCTATCTAGCATCAGACCCCCCCCCCCAGGCTCTATCACTCCCTGCCTCAAGCCAAGCTACACAAGCTGCCACAGAGGGGTGGTGTTTTTTTTAGGTGAGCTCGACAGGGGGCCCTAGCCAAAATCTTGCATAGAGGGCCCCCCCACAGGCTGGAAACTACCCTGTGTGGGTAGGGTAGGTATACATTGCAAATTAAGCTGATAGATTTGCATTCATGTGCTTAAAGCAGACCTACCACCTGGGAGGTCACTCAGCATTATCAGCTGCAGCTAAGCCGATAATGCTGAGATCCTTGATTGTAGTTAACAAATCTTCTTCTGACAGCTAGAGAGAAGCTTGTCAGGAGTGCTCCCCCTCCCACTGCCTTACGTGTCGCCTAGGCAGCCTGGGTGGTGTCTGGGAGATCTCTGCCAGGCAGGAAATCGTCAGCAGAAGTGTGCAGATGCCAGGAGCCAAGATGCTAGCATTCCATCTGCAAGCAAGTAAAGACAGTTTAGTGTGGGTTTTTTTTGTGTAGCAGTTTCCCAACATCTGAACTGCTGACAGGTGAGTATTGTGTCTGTTTAATATATGTCTGTTTTTTTTATTTTGAGTGTAAAACCGCTTTAACTGTTTTTTCATAACGAAGGCTTAAAAATACTATATTAATAGCACATTAACATTTTACATGTGCTTGTAATGCATTTTAAAAATGTAATCATTAGGGAAAGTGAAGGTACCTAACAGATGTGCAAATACTTTATGTTCTTTACTTGTACATTAACTTTTTTCATTTATATTATTTCTTATGAGATGAGGATCATCAGCAGCACAATCTTTCCCTAAGCCCTCAGCACAGATAACTGAATATCCCTACACAATACACATTAATGGTACCTTGAAGCATTGTTTCCATATCGCTTGCCATCGTTACACGTGTCATTTGCAAATGTACATTGAGAAAACTGTTACTGTTACAGGTCTGGCAAGCCCCATCTTTTGTATCATAAAAATAATAAATGTAATGTACTCAAAGGGTAATTCAATTACCACTAATATCAAGATTTCAATTCGGTCTAGGTTATGAGAGACTAGAATATGTATGCATCAAATGTGCTGCAGGTGTATGAATAACTGGAAGGCAGCTGTGTGTAGGAAAATACATTCCCTCCATTGTCAAAATGTTGTCTACATTGTCTAAATTATATTCTGCATTGATAAGCTGCTATAATTGTTGCACTCTTTTCCATCATTTCTAATATTTTATTTGCGAGGAGGATAGTTTTTTGCACACAGCTATGGAAATGTGGAACCTGGTTGCTGTGCAAAAAACATGCAGTACATTCAAGAACAATGAGGCCAAAAATAAATGTTACTCTCAGAAGCTGGGGGAACATTGTGAACCTAGCTGTGAGGTTGTCATGAGACCTAGATTTGATATAAACAATATATAAACAATAACAATAAAAACAGTATATAAACAATACCCTATGAAACCCTATCTGTATACATACCTGTACAATAGTAGTAGTACAATAATAAATAACATGCATGTGATAACTAATATGGTTATTACATAACTTTATTTTTAAACAAAGTTTCTAAAATCATATTTTTAGGTTTGGGGTTAGGGTTTGCATTAGAGAAGGTGTTACTTATAGTGTTAAAATATGTTGGCCGGTAAAGGTTTAACTTTTGCTGGTTGTTTTTGTACTTTTTCTTCTGTTGGGTATATTTGTTCTCAACATCCTGGTGATGCAACTAAAGATGTTGTCAAAAATGTTGTTGGGATGTAATTTCATGAGATAAATTGTTGAAATTCCCCTGTGAAAATTCAATTCAAGTAGGAATTTTCGCTTTAAATGTAAAAATGAACATAAAAAAAGTCATTTAATATAAAAATGAAAACCTGATGCCCATCCCCCACTCTATGGAATGAAGAGGTTTCCCGGACCTGTTATCCATTGATAAAAACCCAACTGCTATTCAAAAATATTTACATATAAATGTTTTTCTGGGTATTCCTTAAAAAGGTTTTCAAGTTTTAATAGCAGTTGTTTTTTTCTGACATTTCTTTATTAATAGGTGAGAAGTCCACATTTTATTGTAATCATTTTTTAAATATCACTTATAAAAAAAAAATTTGGGGTATTTGTAAAAAGTTTTATGTTTGAAAAAATGTTTAATAAAGGTTTATTGAAAATTTTCAAAAAGAAACAGTACAACAAACGGAAAAGAAAAGAGAAACACCAATAATGCCGGGGCACCAGAGTGGTAAATAACAACCAGTGATTCGTATACAAAATATATACATAATATATACTGATATGGAACACATTGAAAACAAAATGGTTCCCAGCAAATATAGGAAAAAAACAATATAACTACAGAAGCCAACTTGAAGCCATTCGGAACTATAAGTCCCAGCTGGGTCTAGAGGGCCGGGAGTGTAGAGTCCACAGCTAAAAAAAAGCTACCTGTTCATACTAGGAAAGGGGCGTTGCCCCCAATTAAATAGGCTACTGGTTACAAAGAACCGTAGCAGAAGGAATCGGGATAGTCAACAACGTCGCGCACACCTCCAGGAAGGGGAATTACGTTCAACTCAATCAGGTTCCATGGCTCATATGTTCTAAAAACTAACACAAACAACAACAGTTAGGGGGTAAGAAAAGAGGGGTAAGAAGAGAGAAGGAAGAAAGAAGAAAAGTCAAAAAACATTTTGACCAGATGAGCCCTTAAATTCCAGTGAACAGAATTTTGACAGATTCGACCATTCGACCATCTCCTAGATGCAACAAGGGAAAGGGAGCTTCCATGTTAGAGAGTCATTTAAGCCCTCCATACACGTTTAGGTTTTCTCCTGATCTTTTGGCAGGCCACCTGCTGTGCTTGCTCACGGTGGTCGATCGGCCAAAAAATCTGGTGGAGATCTAAAGCTTAAACTCCCAAGCGCACTGCTGAGGTCCAGATTTCTGTACTAAAAGCACACCAGAGAGTTAAATGTTTTTTTTTTTTTAAGTTGAAGGCCTGTAACTACCCACAATATGTCTGTATAAGGGTTTATTAGACCTCCTGAATATAATAATGTTTAAAGCACACAATTATGTTAAAAATCATTTCAATGATAAAATCTCTAGAATACTAATTTTGTATTTAAGATTTAAAAAAACAGTATCTATTTATATTTTGTCTATAATAAATGTTTTATTCAATTGAAAATGTGGTTTGTGTTTATTTTTACTTTGAGTTGTATTGGATACAGTTAGCACTGTATTCGGTACAATTCCCTTCAGCACCCAAGGGTTAACTGCAAAGGGGCACATCTGGAGAATCACAATTAAAACAGTTTTCTCCATAGAAAACTGTTTTAGTGGGATTTACTTTTAAATCTCCCGCCGCCGCCCCGATGTGATGTCATCACGTCACTGTGGGGGGTGGGTCCGCTCTCCTCCAGCAGTTTCTTCTTCAAATTACAGCCGCCCCATATCAGCGTGAAATGGTAAATTTGCGCTGCCAGGGCTTTGATCTTCGCCGAACGGCTCCATCTCTTCCAGTGCAGTACTGACAAAACAGCGCTGGACAAGATGGGGCCATCAGGAATGGCAAGGGGGTTAAAGGGCTGAAATCAGCCACTAAATCGATCTATTAAGCTATTACAGACATGTCCGTAATTCTTAGATCTAATTAAATATTTTGGATGGGGACCAGTGTACCCGTCCGAACTACAGGTATGTCTCCTCAGCTCCATCGCCCCCCTGCCCATTCTGATGGAGCTGAGAACACAGAGCAGCTGCTCTCTCCCTCGGAAGTTGTTGAGGGGGGGGGAGTGACCTTTGTGCAGGCTGTGAGAGGTAACAGAGGTTGCCGGCTCTGCCTCACAGTTTGTACGAAGGCAGGGGGAGATGGTGCCCCCCTACCTTCACCCGACAGACATGCCCTAAATGCTGGCACACAAAGGGTTCCATTTTGACCTGATCGGCCGAAAAATCAGGTCACAATCTAAACGTGTAACCATACCAAAAACTATTGCTTTAGTCTAACTTCTTATTTGTGTATCTTAAAGGGAATGTCAGGATATAAATTTAAATTAGACTTATAATGAAAGAAAACAATGCCATGTGTTTCAGAATTGCACATTTTCAAATGTGGAAGACTCAGGTCGAAGGATCCTTACAAAGAACATATTCCCATATGTGAATAACAACTGTAACAGAACTTAATTACATGATATTTTTTTTAACATTTGTGTACTAAGACAGGGTTACATATTGTTCATTTCCCTTTGAAAGAAACACTTTTTAACTGCTATATAAACATTTTTATGAGGTGATGCTCCGAGTCACAAGGATCCTTTTATCAAATCTGTCCATAGATGTTGTATGTTTATGGAGCTCTGTAAATCCTTCCTTCCATGAGACATCTGCTAATGGAGGTAGAAAATGTTGTTTCTGCTGCTCCACAACACCCACTTGTGTTAAATTGCTTTAAGATCTGGTATCGGTGATAGTTCTGGCATATGGTTTATCTCATTTTCAAGATCATCAAGCTATTGAGTAATTTCTAGTTTAATCGTGATGGAAGGGTTGTCACATTTTAAAACTCGACTCTTAGAAGATATTAAAGGTTTAGATAAATGCAGCTCTGTTCTTGTAAATATATAAAGAAATGTCCAGTATTGTTTAAAATATAAATAGCTTATTCCAGGTAACAGCTTGAAATTTTTGCAAAATATAAAATATGGACAAATATCTACACTCAACTGAAAAAATAGTATTTGCTGACCCTTATTGGGGTCTACATATTTATGCAAACAATCATTTTCAAGCATGAACTTTATCAAGGGTAAATTGAGAAGTCATCTTTTTTTAAGAACATGGAATCATGCCTAAAATTAAAATAACATACAGACATGACTTACCAAGTCAGCCATTGTTCACATTAATGGTTGTCAGTCATTGTCAGTGGTTAGTGTTTAATGTTAGTACATGTGGATCATATCAGTTGTCAGTTTTGTAGAAGAACCTATGGAAGGTAAGTATGCTCTCAGATCTTATCTGTATCTTACTATATCTCATCTGTGGTATTCTATTTGTACTTTATAGTACAGTGAAAAGACGACCACTGCCATGTAAAAAAAAAAGTGCAGGAATGGGAAGTCAACATGGAGGAGAGGAAGAAAATTCCAGTGGGAACCTGTAAAGCTCTAGTGAACTCCATGCCCAAGAGAGCTTGTGCAGGAAAATAATACCAGCCACACAAAATATTCACACTTTCACTTAGAGGTGCAGTCCCTTTTGTTGATAGAGGCCATTAATGGCTGTGTGTTGAGTTATTTTGAGGGTACAGCAAATGCACACTGTTATACAATTTGTACACTGACTACTTCACATTGAATCAAAGCATCATATCATTATAATTCCCCCCTGCCTTTTTAAATGTAACTTATCAGTGCGTAACATTACTTCAGAAGATGCTGGAGGATAGTTTGGTACAGGAATTCTCTTGAAAACGTTTGACTTATAGGATACAGCAGGAGTGGCCATATGCCTTCTTCCCATTGACTCTATTCATTAGCGACTTCTATTCAGGCATAAGCATCATGAAAAGGCCTATGCCGATACCAATTTTCAGAGGGTCCGTTTTTTAAACAGATAGGCTTTAGTGATTGTTAGAAAGGGAATAATAAAAAGGTTGTACAGGAGTGGTGAAGGGCTGACTGAGCGGAGCCTGTCAGGGGCAGAACCCTGAGGAATCAATGACACAGGACAGCAGGTGCAGAGAGGTCTCTTACAAGGTTGGCGCACTTTTCTTCCTCCTCTCTATCAGCTGGTGGCCATCTCGGGCAGCGCATGGAATGAGGGCATTAGAGCGGGGCAACAGTGGGAGGTACACTTCAATGTCTGGACTACATCTTATTTAAAACGTTCCAGTGACATTAGGGGGTTGAGTTGTTCTATGCTAAGTTCTATGCTATGAAACGAAATGTGGTTGCAGGCCATCTAGATCAAACATTTAACTTTTCTGGAGGAATTGAAGAATCAAAATTCAGACTGTTAACTGAAAAGGAGAATGAATTTATAGGTAAAAGGGACGAGTCTGAGCTAGAAGAAAAAGGAAAACAATTATCCTGGAGAAATCTGTAACGCATAAATACATTTATCACTAAAAATTTATTCAAGGATGAAATAATGCTTTAAAAAATCTGTCATACTTGACAGTTGGTTAAGCTGACAAAAAATGTAAAAGAACTGCTCTGCTGTCTTCTTTATGTTTCAGAGCCCCCATCAAGCCCTCAAAGTGGAGTCCCTAAATATTCAACTAAAGACTTTCAGTTCCCATAGTGCACATTTTGTTTGGTCAAAGAGATGTGATGCATCTTACTGATGGGTATATTGTGTACAAATTTGTTAGCTGCAGCACTGCCTTCTAACCTTGAGCCCAGTATTTACATACTAAGCAATTTGGTTTGCCGGGCAAATAGGAAAAGAAAGCATCTGCAGATATCTCTTGCTGTTACCCTTTTCATGTCAGCAAGAATACGGATTCCTAAATCCTAATATGGAATGTGTGCAAAGCTTCCTAAAAAGAGATGGTCACGAAATGTCCTCAAATTTTGGGTGGTTAATTACAAAGCAGAAATATGGTGACATCAGCAAAATTGCTGGAGATGTAAAGAAGGGTTGTGTAGATTTTGCATGAATTAGGTTCAAAGTTAAGGTTAATATTCCACCAGAAAAGTTTCTATATGTCTTTGAAGTAAACAGGGATTGCGTTGATGTCTTATGTGTTGTTTCTTTGCTCTATTGTTTAAGTGACCACTGGGATTTAAGGAAAATCTAAATAGAAAAATGAATAGGATATATTATGGGATTAATACTGTGACATAGCTAAAGAAGAGTTAAAGTAAATACCAGCCACCATTGCTATTTTTACTATTTTTGATTTTTAGATCCAAATATTAGAGTAGGAACCCAAGCAAGACTAAAATGACAAATGTTTAAGACTAATCCAGACACAGGCACTTTGTAAAGAATAATGGTGTAAATACAACTATATTTTTTAACCCTCTGAGGGTTTCTCCCATGGCACGCTCTTTTAAAAATGATTCTCCACTCTCCCCCACACAAATAAAAGCTGGTGCCACCTCCATAACATGGAGGCATATGGCGTCCCCCCACCCCACCCAGACTCTTTCAAGTCACTGATCACATGGAAGATTAAGTGTATATAAAGTGTTTTTTGTTTTCTAATTTACTACCGTATTTTTTGGACCATCAGATGCAATTTTCACCCCCCTAATTTGGGGGGGAAATAATGCTTGCGTCTTATGGTCCGAATGTGCGACCCCCGCGGTTGCTCAGATGCGGGTGGTTGCACCTTGGCCTCCCGCCAGCTCTGCCAAGCTGTCAGATAAGATGCGGCCACAGCCACATCCCTCGTCTGTACTGTACTGCTTCTACCAGCAGAGCACTGCTGATAGGAGCAGTACATCAGAGAGACACACTTGGAAGTGGCAAGCCGGCAGATTCCATGTCTTCCTGTCAGCCAAGATCACCGTGCAGCTCACACACCGGCAAGAAGGGGCAGAATGAGAGTGCAGAATCCACCGTTCTCCCCCCTCCCCTTCTGTCTGAAATGTGCTCTCTAGTGACACCATTGTTGTGGCTGAAATTGGGTACTGAAGGAAAAAAAATTTCCAACTGAGAAAATTTTACTTTTTTTGTTATTTTTTCCTGCTCTAAAAATAGGGTGCGTCTTATGGTCCGGTGCGTCTTATATTTTGAAAAATATGGTAATATATTGTAGCTTAATGTGCCCCCTTTGGTTTCAATATACTAAAGGACATTTTGGGGGCTTTTGTTTGAGTTTTCCTGTCTTTTGGGTATTACAACTTCACTAGAAAGTATGGATAGACGGACCAAGCAAACTTACCCTGAGCTATGGAGTAAACACTCAGGAGGTTAATCCTTAGCACAAGGGTGTCAAATTTGGAGAGAGAGGGCCAAAACTAAAAACGTGGACAAACCCACATTCGAACCTTTGATATTTATTGAAAACATTTCTCCAATTCTCTTCAGAAATGTTGATGAACCTTGTCCTATTGAAACAAATAAAGGTTTGAAAACATTGAATCTAGATCAAAGCATACCACTATAAACATGTGACATCAAATGTCAAATTAAAGACACATCTGTGGCATTTATCCTCTAAATTTAAAAAACAATCTAGCAGGACAAATATAATAACACTGCAGGCCTGCTCTTAGATGACAGGGTGTCACTGACCCAATGCGGTAGCAGCCACCACTGAACTAAACTCAACCATAACATTTAGTTTTTTTAAAAACATTTTAGAACACAATGGGGTTTTAAGTGTGCATTTAGTTGTCTAGTGTGAAAGCATCAGTAGCCAGTACAATAGCTCACATTAGACAATTCAATATTTTGACATGTTTCCAATCTGGGAGAAACATGGCTCATTATGTCTGCACAGAAGTCAAAGCCCTGGACACACTGTGAGCCAAAAGCTCTGCAATCCTAGAGAAACGCAATGAAAATTCATATCTACATTCGATTCAGGTAAATAAAAATCCAACAATTTTATAAGCATGTATGCATTATGTAATTAATGAAAATAAACATCTTTTCCAACTTAATAAAAGGTATCAGTGAGGAATGTAAGTAATTTTTTGGTGCAATCGTGAAGATTGTCAAAAACGTATACACTACCAAACCTTGATACTTTTATCTCCCATGTAAACCACATATCAGTTTCTAATTCCACAATACATTTGCACAACATGCTTAACCCTGGTGAAGAGGCAGTGTTCTAACCTCTGAAATGCATAGTTCTGAGCAAAGGACTGTGTAAGTGTTGTCATTTCATAATGTTCTGCTTAAATAAAGCATACCTGACTAATTTATCACAAAAAACACTATGCCCCTTTTTATTAAAAAAAACATATAAGACTTCACAAATGTGACAGCTTCACTGACAGTTCTGGGGTTTGTTTGTTTTTTTTTAATGTCTTTCACAATATGTATATCTGTCTAATGGCTTTCAGTGACATACTGTATAAAGTATAGTTACCTATTGTGTAACTAAAGATTAAATACTTTTACCTGGTTTGAGGAAATATGAGAATATGAACTTGTATCGGGTTCCATTACAGTTGCTCATGTTGGGTTGGAATAAAGAAACACAAAGATTCGGAACACACAACCGATCCAGAAGGTCTTTTTTGCTCCAAGAGTGGAAAAATACTTTCTTATTCCCAAAGGCAATTAAATATTTCTCCAGATCAACAGTCTAGGATATTGTTTCCTACAAATATAATGTAGGTAGCTGTTGAATTTTTTGCTTAAGGCCACATCCAGGCATTTTTTTACACGATCAACTGAGTTGGGCCATTTCCAATGAAGGATGATATAGGGTCTATGCATATATCTAATATTGTTTCTCTTAGTTGGAAATATTGGACACATATGATTTGGTTACTAGTTGATTTGTTAATCATTTTATTATTAGCAAGTGTAAGCAAGTGTAAATACATACATAAGCAAGTCTAAGTATTTCTACAAGATATATCCAACAATTTATTCTCTTTAGAGAAACCTATATACTATATGACTAAAAGTTTGGGGAAATTACAACAAATTATTGAGGGGCCACTGGAACATTTAATCAGGTATGTCCTTTACATAAAATCATACTGAATACAGTTTTCTAAGCAATCTCTTCACTAATGATGTATTTACTGATACAAGTTTTGTGCATTTAATGGCACTGAAAACAGTTTTCTAAGCAGAAAACAGTATTCAGTATGGTTTGTGTTTGAACTCCTATGTGACATCATACACATATGTGACAGTGGGGGATCGGGGGAAGGCATCCACTTCCTAGCAGGAAGATTCCTCAAAGCCATCGGATCAGCAGCAAGTGAACCCAGTTAATTCAGTCCACTTTTGCAAGTTAGCTTTCAACGAACTGGGATTGTCTGAACCGCTAGGGAGGTTAGTGAAACAATAGCTGCTTGACTTAAATTACTTAGCGGTGGCATGTGAGATGCTGGCATTATATAGCCCCATCTAGTAGCGCCACTAGGTTTGGTGTCACCCTTTGCCTAAAACCCATGGTGTCACCCCTTAGTGGCATTTATGGTGTGCTGTGAGTGTTAAATTGTGTAGTAATGTTGTACAGATATATATTTATACATAGCAGGGGGAGAGGGAAATCACATATATTATATCACACTTTTAGGTTTAAGTGTTTAACTTAACTTACTTTGCTCAGCCCCGAACACACTGCAAACATTAATCTTCCCATACCAGTATCATAATGCACTGCTAAAGGGATCCTGAGGATGCACAGATATGTGAAGTTAGGAATTCAGGGGAGGTGCTGCAGGAATGGGATGAAAAGACATGAGCAAAGTAGAGAAAAAGTTTAATAGAAAGTGCCGGGTGACCCGTGAAAAGTGTCATGCAAAGTGTATGGTTAACCCGAAGCAGGACTACCAGTGATATCTCATGGAGGTGAGAAGAACTCTCCCTGAGTCAGACCTTGACTAGCAAACAGCTAAGAGGATGCGCAGAAAGGACTTCAGACCGAGGCGTAAATCTTTCTTTCTTCCTAAAGTGGCGGGGGTATCCCCAAGTTCAGGCCCCAACCACACACAGCCCTGGTGACCATCACTTAAGTCTTATATACACTTTAAGATTAAGTAATTTTAAAGGATTTTAAATCTTCAGGAAAGTAATACCTGCCCCTTGTCTGGCGTATTTTTTCTGCGTGGCCTCCTGAATTTACTAAAAAAACATTTATCTATATTTCCATTGCATGGAGTATAGTTAGAACATATCCTATAGCTTGAAAATGTTATATTAACATTTAATTTCTAGAATTACTTATGATAACCATTGCATGTATAAAATGCATAACGGTGGCTAAAAGGCTTGCAAAGCTTTAAATTGAATTTAAAATGAATTGCTAATAGAGAGTCAGCTGTGTATTAGAAAATATCTCCCATTAGGGTCAGAAATGTAATTCAAATATATTCACTTCTGATAAGCTTCTTAATCTTTTATTATGGATTTAGGAATCTTATCGGTATCTCATTTATATAAACAAGGTTGTAATTTCATTATGCTAGCCGTTAAAGGCATAACAGTACCCATTTTTTGCAAATAATATAAGTTTTTATTTTAAATTAGAAACAGGAAAGTGTTCATTTGAATTATACGCTCTATATCTCTACAGCTGGATTGAGCTATTTAAGAAAACCTGAACTAACCTTTGCGTCACATGAACATGTTCTACAGAGCTGCAGGCACACAGAGCCTTTCCAGCCCATGTCTTCAGCGTCATCGTGACCTCCATAATAATGGAGGGGCGCCGCTTATCTCCCCATACACCGCAGGTGTCGAATATGTGTAGAGGGCCAGGGGGAGAGTTGGCAATCATGGCGGAGTACAGTGTGCGCCGCCATGATT
Source organism: Ptychadena robeensis (assembly GCA_036250615.1). Classification (NCBI taxonomy): domain Eukaryota; kingdom Metazoa; phylum Chordata; class Amphibia; order Anura; family Ptychadenidae; genus Ptychadena; species Ptychadena robeensis. Next base: position 39,597,455 of record CM070042.1, on the reverse strand, counting down.
GCCCGGGTAACAGCTTTTCGTGCCATAAAAAATGGCGCGAAAAGCCTGTAACGACCAAGGGGTTAACATTGATTTACTAGTGCACAATGTCATCTTAACTGAGATGCATGGCCATACATATTTGCGAATATCAAATCGAATATTACAGGGAGTGCAGAATTATTAGGCAAATGAGTATTTTGACCACATCATCCTCTT
>CM070042.1:39559414-39586326 GCA_036250615.1 Ptychadena robeensis | reverse complement strand
GCCAGGTTCGCGGACATTTGCGGAGGTTCGCGTTCGCCGTTCGCGAACATCAAATTCCGGCTTCGCGCCATCACTACTGATAAACATCCCCAGTTTTTGAAGGTTTGGTCCCCATTGATTGCGTAGCTTCCTTCGGAAGGTTTTAACCACAACCTTTTGTCACTTTCAGTGGACTTATGTCCTGGGCTATAGACCTCCCTCTTTCTTTTTCTTCTCTCCGTACTCTTTTCCTCTCCCCTTCGTTTTCCCCTCCCCTTTTCTTATTACCTTTGTTTTGTACTTTATATATATAATTTTTAATCGGTGTGCATCATTTTAATCCTGTTATGTATTGCTTTTGCCTAATGCCATCTCCAGTTATATGGCATCCTTTTTGTTGTTGTTTGTATTTGTGTCTGTTTCAGTTTGCTGGAAAATATAAATAAATGATTTTAATATATATATATATATATATGTGTGTGTGGGGGGGGGGGGGGGGGGGGGGGGGGTACCATTCAGAAGGAATGTCAAGGTATCGCAAAACATATATTGTGTGGGGTCGTTGGCCTAAAGGTGTGAATCCTGCCATATGCCCAGATGAACATTTACTTTGCTTGGGGAACAGTCTCCATTGATTGCACAAATCAACCCCATTATGTTCTGTTCCGCTGCACGGATTGTAAAATGGAACTAATTGCATTACAACAGTCCGCTTCTGATTTTGCCAGGAGTTCCTATCGCTAATTTACTGTTTACATCTGTAGCATTTAATACATTATCTGAAGTCTTCATAATTACATGTATCTCATAAAACAAAACAAATTAGCATTATAATACAGTACAATAAATACAAGTTTTGATTCATGGGAGCTCAGTGGATTTTATATAGGAGTATGCTGAGATTTAGCTGAAGATCAATAGGACATGTCTGAATGCTCCCTTGGAGGGCAGATTTTGTCGCTGTACGCCACGCTAGCAAGATAAATTTTTATTGTAATGTTTCATAGGGGCTAGAAACAAGCCAACATTTAAAGAATCTACCGTACCTCTAATTTACCAAAATCAACTGTACAATCTGTTGTGCAGAAGAGAAATATTCTGTGAATCATTCATTTTCTTCCTACATCATTCACCCTTTTGTGTTTTAAGCACCTAATGCATATTTAAAAATATTTCATAATATTACTGGGGAAAAATATGATTTGCCAACGGGGCACCAAGGAATTATTTTAGCTATACAGAGCGTGGAATAAGTTAGTTTAAGGTTTAAAAACAAACAGCAAATGTTCTCCTTCAGCAGGAGTCAAAAAAGGAATAATAATTTTTTTTATTTTTAAATATACAACCGGGTCAAGTGGCAACTGTCAAAAAATACCTCCAGAAATAATTCTCTTTCTGAATAGTTAGTTGGAGCTTCTCGCTGTCAGGGAATCAATTCAGCCTTCAGTGAGAGCATGTGTTATTTTTAATTATCCTTATTTCCCTGGAAACAGTTTAAATTCTATAAATTAAAATGTAACATAAACAGAATAGATTTATGAAGAAAAGATTCCTATAGAAACGAACAGACAAAAGCTTGCCAGGTAACAGAAGATGGAGTGTAGAAGTCCCAATCAGTACTGGTGGTGATTCTCTATGGCATGAGCAGAGGAGTAGAGTGCTTTGAGTATGAAGTGTACTATTTGTATAAGGAAAATGTACGGAAAAGTGTGACTTATGTCATATACATTGTAATGGAATTAATGGTGTCACAATGTTTGAGAGACAAGGGATTAAACAACATGGGGAGATGGCTGCGGGCACTTTAGACCCTATTTGGATCCCCTGTTATCTGGTCTCCTTACCTCTGTGGATTAGGGGGGAGGGTGGTCTTACATTGGCTTCTTTTGATTCTTCCTGGTGTGAGGGAGCACTCAGCACCCCACTTGAAATTTTTTTTATTGTTACATTTAGTATAATGTGAATAATACTGGATAATTGATCTCCTGATCAAGCAGAGTTGCGAAACGAGTCAAGACTTTTTCAGCAAAATATGTATGAATAAAATTCATTGGTATTATTGGGTGATGTGTTGATAAAATGTGTCCCTTTAATGTCCCTAAATCTCAGATTCTGTTTTGTATTGGGAGACCTGTGATAGCTGACCCACTCATCTCTCCCTTTCTTTCCTGTACATGTATGAATATTGGGATTGGGAATAAAACTTTTTGAGCTAAACGTATGTTCTATACAGAACAGGTGGATGCTAGGAATTGACAAGTTAAGGTAGGAATACACAGGTCGATTTTTCCCAAATTTCTGCACAGTCGAGCGCCATGCATGTTCACGGCACTGAGCTGTGCAGAAATATGGGAAAAAATCTACCCGTGTATGCCGTTTTTCGAGCAAGATCAATAGATCTCGCTCAGCCGAACAGGTTTGCAACATGTTGGTTTACCTTGTTCAATATGCTATAATTTGAATAGGGTCCACCGGTTCCCCATTCAAAGTATAGAATGGGCTGACAGATGGCTCTCGATATCAGGGAAGCCGGGCAGTAGGATTATGACGTAATCACACTACTGCCTAGATCTCTCTGTCGGCTCATAAATCTAGCCATGTATTCCAGCCTTTAGAGGGAACTCCTAGAAGCTCAGGGGCATTTCTAGCATTTGGGGGGCCCTAATACAAAATTGTTGCCTGAGGCCCCCTGTCGAAAGAGTGTGGGGTGTTATGCAATTCTAGCAGATAAGTTGTTGACCGGGGGAGGCATACTTTGGATAGCAGGAGAAACAGCTCTGCTCTATATAACGGTACCCAATGGGATCTACGGGTAGGTTGCAAAGCCAATGGGAGTAGTTTGCTGAGCTCTAACTTTTTTTTTAACTGGTCAGAATAGTTTTTAGCCATGTACGTTAATGCTGTTATGCAAGGTAAACAATATATATTTTAAGTATAAATCATACTCAGTATAAATAAACATTCATATATACTTATGCATATGCATTTTTATTGTTGGCAGATAATTTAGATTTTTGTCATTTCCAAAGTAGTTTGCAAGGCAATCCCAGTGGTGTAGTAATCACCATAGTGTAGCGCCCATAGTGTAGCGCCCGTCACTCCTTGGATTCTGTGATCGCATTACACATTGCTCCATAGAATGATCGTAAATCAGTTGAATTACCTAGAAAACAATCAGAAACTTGTAGGATTGGCTAAATTTACCATGTCCATTTTCGATAATTTTTTTATAAATTTTCATTGATCATACCAAGTGGTCAGGAAGTGATCAGAAATTTCAGACCATGTATGACTACCTGTACTGAAATCAGTAATCCTGAGCTGGACTCTGCTGGTGAAATGTAAACAAATGTAGGCGGCAGCGCCCTCTTGTGGACATTTTACAAATTTTTATTCGAGATTCCAGTAACTGACTTTGTGGGTTATTTAACATATATACCTATATACAGTACATTCCACATGGATAATCATCGCATCACTGTCAATAAAAACAAATAATTTAAAGCATATTTGCACTTACACACCAACAAAAGCCACTTTATTTTCACCTTTCTCCCTGATGATGAATTTTACCTAAATTTACACCCAAATCTAATAATTTTGCCCATCCTTAGCTTCTACCTGTTCTGCCTTTCTATTTCAGAAAGTGCTCAGTGCTTTATTAAAAGAAGCACACTAAATCAATAATATTATGTAATAGCTGTACAATTTCTACACATATATATGGAACCAGGTCATTACCCTGAAAATGTGTTCAGGTTAATAATAATGCAGTGCTCCATTTTTCAACCAGTTAATACGCTTGGCTTCGTGCTGTAGGGTGGATTTTTGTCTGCTGCCTATTTTTTCTTTTTTTTTTTTAAAGGACAAATTGAAGCAATTGGCTTCATACATCTGCATATGTTTCCACTCCTTTCAGTAGACAAAATTGCTTGATTTTATCACTCTATTTTTGGAATAATAGGGCCTATTCTTCATGATTATGTGGAGGAAGCTTCATGCCGCGCTGTCAGTTGCTGCACAGAATTAATGGGAACAGCGGATCCCAAGCTGCAGCCAAGACCCAGATCTTGCCCTGCTTTCACCCCCCTCCTGAGAACACATTGCTAGACATTGCTACCCCTTGCTGTATAGAGCAATCAAGCCACACATACCCCCCATACCTGCTCATGATAATTAAACGGTCAATTAGCTGCACCTGCTGGGTTGTCCTGGCAGCAATGAACTCTACTAATAAGGTCAGTAATGAAGCACAGGAGGTTACCCGCCTTTATGGGAAATATTCAGTTTAGCTATAGACATATGCAGCTGCCCTTCCGCTTAATGCGCGCACAATTTACCGTACTCACTGGCGCTGGCCAAGAGCCTGGTGGAAAGGTTTGACACCGTTCCTGTTCTAATCTTCCATCTCTAACATTTAAATAATGACAAATATAATTGTTTCGATGGCATTTTCCAGGGCGATTTTCACCTGAGGAGATCTTGCTCCTGGCATCGATAACGTCAGCAGACGTTGGGGATTTGCATTCGAACGCCTTTTGTTCTAATTAGTGATTTTCCCATCTAGAATCAAACAGGGCTATACAAAGTAGCTGGCAGCGGCGGCGCTAACAGGAGCAACATTAATATATCTGTTGCAGTTTATTTGAGCTGTTAATCACCCTGCAAAGCTCTCATTGTATTTAATTACTGCCAGTTATCAAACGGTCGCCCTTTTAGTAATACTGCAGTCTTAATCTCACACATAATACATCATTTCATCTCATACCTCATATGCATAACACTTTTTTCCCCCCCATTGCTCATTACACCTTCTCAGAATATTATTTATTCTGTTTATTGTATAAACAGTGAAAAAATTAATAAAATGAAAGGCTTAGTTAACCTGAAATACAAGTTAATTTCATATGACAGAGCTAGTCATAACAATCAAAAATATATTTTTTAGATCTAAGCAGCGGGTGAGATATTCTGGAAGCTGTTTCACATCTACAGAATATGAAGTATTATTGCAGATACGTTATTTATGTATTTGAAGACTAACAAAACAAATCATTATTAAATATGTTTTGTTTTAACTACATTTCTTTAAAATGTTTGCCAATCTGCACATTTTTTTTTACAGAACACAATAACTCAAGCTCTGCTAAAATATAAAGCAGATCCCCTAGAAATTCATCAGCTTTGGCTTTGACTCCACTATGCATTAAGGATGTGCTGCATTAACGGATCCCATTAAACGCAACGGGGGATAGATTTGTGATGTGTCCGTTTTTTTTGCCATGAACGGATTGATTAACGTATCCAAAAATGCATACCACTGAACAAATTTTCTATGGGTGTGTTAAAACACCCGTCCTTGCCCTGGCTTGTGTTGCTTAGTTGTCAATGCAACTTAACGGATTACACCAACACATAAGTAGACACATGCATAGATTTTCAATGGATACATCAACATTCTTGTTTTAGTGCAAGTGGAGTCAAAAGTTCCCAAAACACAGGCCGATTTCTCATTCGATTCTTGCTCGATTGATTGTCATGGGCATGCACGCCAATGAAACGATAAAGAATTGTTGTTGTACCTTGTACGATCAATCAAAATGTTGTCCAAATCGACGGGAGAACTGATCGTACAGGAACCTGACATGCCAATTTTTTGGGGGATTGATAGTTCAAAGTAAGTTGGTAGTGGTCATTGATCGACTTCTGGCATTTTTAGTATGACTATGACATAATTTTCAATCTGGAACATTCTAGAAATTTATCTGGGAAAGTTGGATCATCCAAAAATCGATTGTCCGAGGAGGGGTGTTAATTGATCGATCATGGATAGATCATTGATTTTTCATTCACTGTGAACGATCAAATTGATAGTCGTTCAGGAGGAAATCGACCCGTGTCGGGACCTAAAGCCTTCATCCTTCTCCTGCTCTGTAAAGTGCTACAGTTAAGAACATACAATCTGAAAGTAAACAGCTTCTGCTGTGTTGAAAATGCGGTGTAATGTATGTATCCAACATTAGAAGAAAACAAAAGATGGAGCAAGAACATGTGTTCTATGTTACACACTGCAGTAAGTGTCAAGTAAAGCCTACTCATATCCCTTTTAAAATTAAGTTTTCTGCACTACTTAACTGTACACCCCAATCCTTTGAAGCTTTAAGAAATACCCCAGTTTTGACCTCCTTAGGACTGCAGAAGGACTGGTGCCATATGCACCATATCAGAAGCTTGCATGCTGCCCTGTGCACAGAAATATATTATATTTTTAAGAGGTGACCATAGCTAACAATACCATGGCTTGCACTCTGGTCATGAAGCTCTAGGATCTTTGGCCAAGGAATTATCAGCAAGTAGTTCAGCATGGGTTTCCTACACTCCAAAGACATACTGGTGGGTCTAATAATGGCTTACCCAAAAAATGTCCTTCGACTGTGGCATAATATCATTATAGTGGTGATATTAGGTTGTGAGCGTTACTCTGCCTCCTAACTGTTTACCCCACACATTATCTGCACAAGAGGGGTGGGAACTTTGGAGGGAAAGAAACGCCCCCTCCCTCTTAAGTTACCCTGATTTCAAAATCCCGGGTAAAATCCAAGATTTGGCTGGGAAAGTCACATAAAAAAGTTAACTTTCCTGACAAAAACAGGATGCTTGACAGGTGCTCTAAAGTGGCCTTCTTCAAATGATGCTTCCCTGAGAAATTGTTCACATTTTAATGCTTAATCTTTGTGTTTTTATTTACCTCTGGAGAAGAATACAATTTAATTGCAGGTACACAACACAAATAAACCTTGATTTATTTATTAACAAAACAATTTGTATTCTAAGGGGAAAAAACACACCCTATCGCCTCTGAAGGAAGTCAATGTGGGATGTTGTAGAAATTTTGTTCTGGATATATAGTCTGTTAAAGTCATCCTACACCATCACAGTGGGATTCACATCTGGGCTTTGACTTGAACATTATTGGACACTTCTTAGTTTTTTGCAAGTTTCTGGGGGATTTACTAGTATATTTTGTATCATTGTCCTGCTTTTGGGTTCAGTTCCCCTCAAACATGTCCTCTCAAACATGTCCACCCAAAAAGGTAATTCTAAAGGTAGCTATACACAGGTCCGATTCCCAGACGATTCCAGGCCGATCGATTCAGGGCGCGTGCACGCCAATCGATCGTCGAGGAATCGCGTGAAGCCCAGCTTGACCGATCTATCACGTCCGATCGAATCAGATCGGACAGAGAACCGACATGTTGGTTCCATCAGATCGATTCAGGACCGATCGGGCACGTTGGTGGTGGACCACAGATCGATCATCAGGAGATCTGCACAGAGGACCACATCCCACATCATGTCCTGGCAGCCCTTGCACGTTCTAGCACTGGGGGAAAAACTCACCCTCCACCATTTCCACCCCTGCGCAGCAGAAAAGACAACACACAGGAGAATGCAGGGCCAAGGTTTTTTACTGGAATTTAAAAAAAACAGCCATGGTTGGCCCTCGCCCCATACAAATGTAAAACACAGTAGAAATATTAAAAACAGTATAGACAATAAAATCTGTACAAACAGGTCAAGATGACCGGGGCAGGGGTTTCTGAACAGCTGGCCACCCCAAACCAGCAAGCAGGAACCCATAGGTTCCACACAGTCCTTAAAGGTCAACGTGACCAGGGGGGGGGGGGGGGGAAAAACAGAAAAGGGGTGCCAGGGATCAGGTCCTCCCTTCCAGCCCAGAGCAGGCCTGACAGCACCTCCTCAGGCTTTGCCCATCATCTGTCACTGCCTGCAAGATTGGCCTCCCATCTAACCATCTGTTGCTGACAATGTAAGGGGAACCAAAAAAAGAAATGTGAGACACCAATGAGGGTCTTATAGAGGGAGATGGGGGGTGGGCCAGAAAGAGAGTGGAGGGAATGCTGAGAAGGGCGAAAGAGAGAATGGTGTGTATGTGTGGGGCGGCCCCCGTGAATTCGCTATACATTCGGGCGCGAAGTCCTCGGGGCGTGTTTCCGGCTGCTATCAAAAAGACCCCCAATACGAGGCTCCACGCATCCGCCTATTCCTCTGGGCCTAGTTGATTCGCGGACTTCGCGATTTTGCACGACTGATCCACAGACCATGTGATAGCACAGCAATGTGTTTTGCCGACTTCGCCCGATGTGCGGAGGCCTCCCGTGTGCTATTGTGTTTTCGCCTGATCAATGTCCTCTTTGTTTGCAGACCGTGTGTCTTTTTGCGAAGATTCCTACCTCGGCGATTCCTTTGGGCTCGTCGATTCCGGACCTCGCCGATTCATTGCCAGATTACATAACACATGTGAGTAGCACAGCAATGTGTTTGCCGACTTCGCCCGATGTGTGCTGGGCCTCCCTGTGTGCTATGTGTTTTTCGCCTGATTCATGTCCCGTTTGTTTGCAGACGCGTGTCTGTTGCGCGCGATTCCTCCACCTCGGCGACTCGGACTAGGGATCCCTAGAGAATGGGAGTGGAGGAGAGGCAGGGATTTACATCATGAGCCATGGGTTTGCTTATTGACTCTTGCACTATGAGAATTGTTTACATGTGCTGACATTGTGCACCTCTTTACAGCAGGCCATGGCCCCCACAGAGGAAGAGGAGGCCTACACTGGACATGGACCCCGAGAAGCTCACTGATTTCATTGAGCTATATCGCCAACTGCCTTGCTGTGGAAGATCAAGAGCCCTGACTATTCCAACGGCACATAAAGCACCAGGGTATGAACAGCTGCCGGGGCTTTAAGCCCCCGCTACCATGTTGGACCTGAAGAACAAAATCTCTAACCTACGGACAGTGTTTAGGAAGGCTGAACAAAAGTTGGAGGCCAGCAGGCGGTCGGGGGGGGGGTGTGGATGAGGAGGTGGGACGGGTGTGGTACTACGACCTCCTGTCTTTTGTCAGAACCAGGAGCAGCCGAGGGCATCTACCTCCACAATGGGGCAAGTTCCTGAGGGTGGGAGCCTGAAGGGCCCCAGGGAACTTGCCCCAACACAGGAGGACGGTTCCACTCCGGAGCTCCCTGGCAGTGCAGTGAGTTGATACTGTTATTTGTCTGGTAATGCTCAGTGTTCGCCAATGTGTATGCTGTCACTAACATTTTTCTCACCCTCCAGGACAGAACCTGGTCCCTCGCATGAGGAGGAGCCTGGTCCCTAGCATGAGGAGGAGCCGTCCGGCAGCCATGTCCCTCCCCGCGCTTCTCACATGGAGAGGAGGAGAGCTAGCATGGCCCACAGGAACAGCCTCACCCAGACCCTGCAGCAGATCTGGCCAGCAAGGGAGGACGAATGTGAGGGGATGGTGTCCTTGCTGCCAAGCTGCGCAGGGCATCAGGGACCAGACGGGAGGCAGCAGAGGTCTTGATGACGGAGGTTGCGCACAGGGCATGCAGGGGGCAAACGAACACTGCAAACCCCTTCGGCTCTGGTTGGTCTGTGATGCCCCGGAGACCCACTCTGCCCCATCATCTGCCCAGCCTGTGCACCAGCCCACATACACCTATGGCCACACACTCACCGAGGAGGGGGGTTACACATACCACCAACTTGAGCACCCTGTGAGCTTTTGGCCATGAGTAATGGCATTGTGTTCGTATGTGATTTTGTTTGACAAACACACCGCACAACTGTTATGTAACAGAAATTTTTATTTTGCCCAAAAATAAACAGGTTTGAACTTAACTCAATGGCTATTCTTTGTCGAATCAAATGGGGTGCATGGGAGACATCAGGTGGTCATGTCATTCTGCCAGGAGGACAGCCCCCACACCATTGAAATAGGCTACATAGCCGTCACGTGGTCTGGGCCTGCAGAGATTGTCTGAGGTGGAGCTGGTGCATGCCAGTGAGGGCCCCTGGTTCATTGCACCATGAACCGAGGGTTACCACACCGGTGTTGATGTCCTCCACACAACCATGGGTGGGCAATAGGACACAAATTGTTGCTGGAGGAGGAAGTTGTGGAAAACACAGCTCGCCAAAACAAACCTGTCCACTCTGCGGGGGGCCAAATTATGGTGGTGGAAACACCCTGAAACCGCTGGGGAGAGAGAATGCGTTCTACACCACCTACGGGCCCGGGAGAGGCGGTAGTTGAACACCCGCCGCATCAGGTGTCAGAGAAAGCATCCCAAATGGTTCAGGAGGTTTCATCCAGGGCAAAGGCCTCATCAGCCACCAAACACAAAGTTCAGCCCACCCATGTTTGTGTCTGGCAAAGTGAATCAGGAATCCACCATCAGGAACTCTAGCTTGGCATTAAAAGAGCTAACATGACTATGCTGTAGAAGCCTTTTAATTAAAATAAAGGAGCCAGATGCGAACGTTTTCATCCGCTCTCCGCCACAGTTGGGGAACTGCCAATGTCCGCAAATTGCTGGCCGACAATTCGCCATTATCTGGGGTGGTAGGAAGCTGGAAGACAAAGTGAAACAAACATTAGAGGTATATAGACTCAACACATTTCAAATAAACAAAATCAATTAGTCTGGACTTCAAGGAGTGGGATGTGATGGATGAGGCCTGTGGCATACAAGGTGCATGGATGTGGCATCCAAGGATGTGGCAATCAGGACAGTTGGGTACTGTGGTGATGGGTGGAAGGAGCAGGGCAACTGTGTTTGTCAGCATTGGGATGCTGGACATCCCTTTCCCCCCCAGGGAACATGACCGAGACACCCCTGTGAAACAAACAGATTACCTGGGGGGGGGGGGGGGGTTTATACTAGGTGAGTTTGTTTCTGGGGCACTATTGGTTCACCTATGGGAAATGGTTATCACAGTGTTTGGGACTTGACCAAGGTAAAGCACTGGGGCATTCATACACAGCTCTTTTTGATGAAGGGTGGCTCGATGGGAAGTGGGGTGGAAGGTGGCTTTTAGTTTGGAGGGGGTTGTGGCTGGGACGGCATACATTTATCACATGTGTAACATACCTTGATATATTCTGGGGCTAACTCATCACAATGGTCCGGCATGTCTCCGGCACAATTCGTCCCAGAGCTTGTGCTGAGATGGCACAGGAGAACTCAGGTCCTGTAGGAGCGTCTGTTGCCAGGCAGCAGGGTGGCTACCAGGCGTTCCTCTGCATGGCTGTGTCCTTCTTGGTCAACCTGGGCCGCAGACGCTCTAGGAGCATAGGTGAAGTTTCGTCTCTGTCATGCGCAGGTGTCTTATAGTCATCAGGGTGATTGTCCCTGAGATTCTGAGGAGGGGATGGTGGAATAGTGTCCCTTTGGAGAAGCCAGGACTTAGCCAATACTCCTCCTCCTGCTCTCCTTCTCCTCCAATTCCCACAGCAGGAGTGCTGCCACCAGTCGCCTCCTCCACCCACGGCTGAGGGGCATGCTGTCCGCGTGGTTTGGCAAGGTCCAGAAAATGTGATGGGAAAGCCACAAACCCTCTTTATTGACTTCTGCTGGGAAATGGATACACCCATCCTGATGAGGTCATGGCCGATAGACTGATGGTGGGGAGTCTGATCGATCAGACACGGAATCGTCCAGGAATCGGTGGCCTAAGGTGGTATGGCGCGATCGGACAGACTTAATTGGCCGATCGATCGGACATCCGATTCCCATGGAATCGGCACATGTATGGCTAGCTTTAGACTCTTCTGTCTAGTATCCTAGGCAAGGATTCCCATTGCAAGTTGAATGTATGCAGTCTCTTTCTGATAAATAGAACTACCAGAGTCTGTTTTGATGTTGATAATGGCGCTCACTCCCACCTCACCAATCAGAAGAACAACAAACTACTGAATAATGATATTCTAATCATGTGCAACTGATGATTAGTGTTGAGCTTAAATATTCGAATTTTGAATATATTCGCCGAATATCGGCTATTCTAGAATTCGCAAGTTTTGCGAATATATGGCGGCGGATTGGGATATTGGCGATTGGGATGCTTATGGGCATGTATTGCGAATATATATTCATAATGCGAAAATAAATAGCACATGTGACCATTCATTTTAAAGGTAATTATGCGCGATCATGCAATTATTCGCGAACATAGAATCGAATATTAGTAGAATTATTGGAGAAATATCGCGAATTCTAATATTGCCTATGCCGCTCATCACTACTGATGATAAACCAATGTGTGATGTGAATCAATTCAAATGGGAATAAATGTGTGTCCTGATTTGTTCCTATCAAGAAAATGCATTTTGGTAGAATTACATTTTACTGAGGATTTGGAGATGTTTTAAATGTTTAAATTATTACTTGAATCTCCCAATAAATATCTTTATGTCCATTAAATATTCTTATTTCCAAGAATGTTACATAAAAATCACATGGATAAGATTGGTGTTAAACTTTAGCATGTCTACAGATATAAGATTGGCTCTAAGAAAGTAAAGTGAAGTGTTTTAAAATTATGGTAATAATGTCCCTATTAACTTGTTTCTTGAAATATGCTGTTATGCTGGCTGCTAAAGAAAGTTAGTGACACATTTACTTGTCACAAGTATGCTGAAGAAAAAAAAAAAAACAACATGATTGTCTAATAGATTGGTTGGAAAAATAATAACCCCCCCAACCCCCACCCTTCTTAAAAGCCTTTTTATAGCAGGCAGTACAGAGAAACTGAAAAACACAAAGCAGCCTTAAGTAAGATCTGTTCCCCTAATATGAAAATAATAAAAAGAACAATATTACATGTTAACATGAGATTAAACAAAATATGTCTTACAAAAGAATGGTTTATATGATCCGGCCTGTGATAAATCATGAACCAAAATAATGACATGCTTAGGGCTTGTTCCACTAGTGATGAATACGTTTTTAATTGCTTTGATTTTGCACGCGATCCAGACTTTTTTTCTGGTCGCTTCCGATCGTGTGCGATCGTACCCATAGAAAATTAATGGACACAGTCAAATTCACCCCTTCACTGGGCACTCGATTTTTGACCACTTGCTTTGACATGAATTTGATTCCTTGAGGACCCTTTCACACTACATGCATTACGCATGCATTTTTTTAAAACGTCCTGCTGTATGCAGCTTTGATTCTTTTTGAATTGTTCATTGGTTTGTGTAAAAACGCAAACTCAAAACGCAAACGCAGATGCAATGTGAAAAACAAATACGTTAAAAAAAATGCATGCCTTTAAAAAGTGCATATCGTGTGAAAGGGCCCTTGTCTTACCATAACCTTTATGTTGTTTTTCCATGTTTTGCTTCCAGTCCCTACTCCATATAGCCATGGATTGATGATGGTTAACACCATGAAAATTGGTATAAATGGCTCTGTACTATTGGGCTATATTTGCACTGTATACCAGCGGTTGAGGAAGTGAATTTGGGTGATACAAAGATTATTTGCATGGCTCTATCCATGGTTATTTATTTGCATGGCGCTGTTCAATGAATTAAGGACTTTTCCTTTTCTGATGGAATGAGTCACATAAAAACATTGTTTAAAGAAGGCCAGAATGTGCTATGCACTCTACAGCTCCGACAGAGAAGAGACAGGAGGGGGAGGTGGAGTGGAGGGGGGAAGGAGAGGGTGGGCAGTGATGGCGGAAGCAGCTGCACTTCTCCAGGAGCAAAGATGTCAGCATCAGAACTGAAAGTAAAGGAGGTGCGTATGTTATGGGTTTGTTTTTGTGTAGCAGTTTTCCAGGATCTGAACTACTGACAGGTGAGTATTGTGTCTATTAAATGTATGTGTGTTTTTTTCATTTGTGTTTATAACCGATTTAAACCAGCTGTAAGTCGTTTAGAATAGATGGCTTAGTACTAATAGGCTATATTTGCACTGTACACCAACACTTCTAGATGTGTATTTGGCTGATGGGGTATAAATGGATGGTTTGCATGGCTCTTCACAATTATTTAGTGTCAATAGACCCCGAGTGGCCTGTGGTAGGGTATTAGCATATTTGTCTTGTCTCAATAACTTATGTTATGTACTGCTCAGATGGAAGGCTTTTGGATTTCTTTAGTATCTTCTCATCATAACCTTTGTGGTTGTTTTTCCTTTATATTTATTGGCAAAGAGAAGAGAGACATTAGTGCACTTAACCCAGTATAGTCTGTGCAGATAATGCATTGCAGTAATAACCATCCATCCCTGGTTTTAGTCAACTTCCAGAAATGTATTTTCCAGATCGATTCGGTATTTAGTTTTTAGAATTTCTTGGGTGTTGTCTCCAAGGGAACATACAACTGAAAAAGACCCCTAGCTGGATGGAATTTGGCTACCAATCCTGTGCAACGTTTGTACTCCTGTAGAACATATGCCGCCTGGTTTATACGCTCATAGTTTTGATTCAACTGTGAGGAACATAAAGTCTGCGCCCCATAGGGTGCACGCCACATTAGTGTTAGTGTAGGCGGTAGGGCGGAAAGGGTCTTTTCTTACTAGCGAGTTAGCATCTTGTTGGTTGATGTAGCGGAAGGAACATTTTGACAGAACCGACAATGCATTCATCTTACAGGAATGGTGTAAACATGTGCTGTAAAGTGAAAACTACATTTACAGAAGGATGGCTACCAAGCTTCAAGCCTCAATACCTATACTGTTAGAGTGTCAAGAGATCTCAAAGTCTAGCCAGAGGGCTAATAAAAAATATAATGTTGATTTGGGATTTTTTTATGTTTCTGAAAATTTTTATTGAAATACCAGGTTGATCAGGGAATAGATACCTGGGAGATAGTAAACAATATAAAACCAAAGCAGGCTTCTACAAAAAGTATGCAAAGTGACTAAATAGGCAAACAACAAAAATACATTTTTAGAACTTATTAAGTAGAAATAAGCCAGGTATAAAGACACCTAGACCTCTGGGTATCTACTGTATGATGCTAGGTATCTGGCAAATGGCAAATGGATTTTCTTCATCAAGGTCAGTTAGCCTTTTGGGTAGTTCAGTAAAGTTAATGTCTGGATAGGTGAGACCAGCATTCAAGGATTTCAACAGACAAGGTTTTATTTGTCCTGGTGAGCTAAGCGAGCAGTAGATAAGTGCTAAAGGTAAATGGATAAAGGTAAATGTGTGGTCAGGCTACAGATAATAAGTATTTTTTACCTTTAAAATGAGACTACACTTACCATATTTTCTGTACTATAGGACGCACCCAGTTTTAAGAGCTGGAAACCATAACCATAAAAATGATATTTTAAGTGTTCAAATCAATTGGATCAATGCAATGGATCATATCAATGCAATACCAAATTCAGCCACTAGATGTCACAAGCAGCACTACAATCAGGGCACATTACGTCATCTTCCGGGAGGAAGGCAATGGATGGCAGTTCATCTATCTCTCTTTTCATTGCTTATATCAGCTCTGCTCTCACTGGCTATGAGCTGCAGACAACCAGGAGAGCAGACACCGGACCAGCTCTCACACCAAGTGTACTGGGTCCCCATCGAACTGGAATTGATGTGCACTTTGGTGCACATTGATTTCAGTTCGGTTGACCCGCAATTCATCACAGCGTTGGGACGTCACCATGCTCTAGTTGATTTTGGATCGATTGCACAGGAATCTACCTGTGTATGCCCAGCTTTCATTTTTCTATTGTGCATTTCATGGATACTTTTCTCCATGGTTTCTGCTGCTAAAAAGATCGGTGAAGCTTACCACTCCTTTAGAAAGTTCAAATATTTAACTGTCTATAGTGTGACAATACATTCACTGTAGCATTCATCTGTACTAGGACTAGGGACAACATTTTTAAAACCTTCTCAACAATCAGTGAACCTACCCAGCTGCATGTGGTGTGGGGTAATGAATCATCAACATTCCTTGTAGTCTCTACAGCTTCATGTGAAATTCTCAAAATACGTTTGTATAAAAAAAATTATTTTACTGTTATTCAAAATATGTAAACACAGTTGCATGCAAAGTTTTGACACAAGTTCATTATTATTTTGGTATGTGTTATACACCAGTGGTAGGCAAGTTGATGTGGAGGGCCACAAGTGCGATCATTAAAGGGTCCCACATAAAATTTTCAATCGACACTGACTCGGATAATGACAGCAGGCATAGCTAGAAGACATTATTTAACATTTTTAAATAACAAAACATGTTTTAAATGATAACTTAAGCATTAGGGAACACTTAAGTGTGGTAATGCTCATTTTGTGTCATATACATCATTAAAGATTATGTGCCTCAAAGACATCATCAAAGCCTCTAAGAAGATCCTGTGGGAAAATGCGTCAGCGGTGGATCGGCCCTATGCATTTACAGTTGGTTTTGGGTGCCACAAGTAGAGGACTAAGGTGGGCCACTGGAGAATTCCCAAAGGCACCTGGGTTATACACAATAATTATGAATCAATTCCTTTTATGTTTAGCTACTGTTCCGTGGCTTGCAGTTTTAATGTACACTATGCGCAAACAGATACACTGTATTAGTTTTGTATTGGATGCAAGTATTGCATGTAATTTCTCATCAGCTTTCATGTTGTCATAACAAATAAAATGGCAAAATGTCACAACATAGCAATCAGATGAGTCTAATGAATACGGTGTTCTATCCGCCTGTGTTGTGTGCTTCTTGGAATATTTACCATTCTCTGGAACTTTGTAACTACTGCTATAAACCAAACTGTGTTTCAGCCAGTTATTGCTTTTACTGGAAATCGTCATTTCTACTGATTAAATCACATTTCCTTACAAATTTATTGGCGGACCTACTGGCCTCTGAACGTTTATGCTGAAGATAAATGTTAGCAGCCACTTGCAGGTTAATTTACGGAAAAAAACTGTAGTTATATAGGAAGCCACCTATCACAATACAGTTTTCATATTGTAGTGCATGGTATAAAGAAAAAGGTGGAAGGCAATAATATTTGGCATTTTTTGCATTCTTTTAAAGTGACCCCATGTAACAAATACAAATTAAAGTAAGACTGTGAAGGAATGTAGAATAATTGTCCTAAAGACAATTGTTTGCCCTTTTTCAGAGCTATGGCCACTTATGATCAGGGGGTTTTAGGATAATGCGTATAACACCCCCACTGTATCAAAATAGAGCAGTGGTGGCCAACTTAGTTGATATGGAGGGCCACAAGTGCGGCCCTCAGCATCACTAAAGGGTCGAGCATAACATTTTCAATCTATACTGCATTTTATAATATAAAATGACAGCAGGCAGAGCTAGAAGAAATTTTTTTTAAATAACAAAACTTATTTTAAATTATAGTTCAAGCATTAGGCAACACTGTAGTGTGGAAATGCAAATTCTGTATCCTAGTCAAAGGTTGTAATCTTTCATTCAAAGGCTATGTGCCCCTATACTCAGGTTATGTTCTGCAATATATATTATAAAATCACCCCCGGGGGGAATAGTGGGAGCATAGGCACTCACCTGTCTGCTGATCCTAGAGCATAACAGGCGAGGGACTTGCTCAGGCGCCATCCGGGTCGCTGATTGGCGTTCTACGTACTCCTATCACTTATGTTTATCACCTCTCCTCCTCTATCTACTCAATGAAGATCCTTGACGAGGACCTATCAGTGGAGGATCAGCAGAAAGGTGAGTTCCTATGCATTAACAGTTAGGTTTCAGGGGTCGCAAGTAGAGGACTGAGGGGGGCCGCCAAAGAAAGTTCAAAGGGCCACATGCGGTCCCAGGGCACCTGGGGAATAGGATGACAGACCTGCCATTCATTTTCCCACCTCTGAAGATCAATTCCTATCTGTGTATTCCTGGTTTTCCATTTGATGTGCATGCTGTATGCTGGTGGAGGTCTGGTTAACATCCAGAGCGTTCTCATCGGTAATAAAACTCAACCTGAGATGTGGGGAAACTTAGCTGTCCGCCGGATTCCCCTGGCGATTCTTTGCATTGGCGTACATGCTTCCGGGTCTGCCCCTGATCGCGTCACCGGTCCGGTGAGGGGATAGCGACGCCATAGTCTTCCATGAGTGAGAAATCACAGCGCCATTTTTTATGCTCCACCACGATCGCCTGTGGCATGCTTTTTTTTTTAAAAGTGCTCCATGTATGCAATGCTCAGGAGTTTAAGGAAGCAATGCTTCTCATGACAATGTGACTGAGAAATCAGTGGAAGTCCTGCCTCAGGTTACCCAGACACTTTCCAAGACATTTTCCTCTCCCCATTGCTGCAGCATCTCTCCATAATACATATCGTCCTTGGCATCCATTTAGCAGTGAATTCTAATGCTTGTGATGATAACCAGCAAGTTCTATCTGCGCATCCTCTGCTACCAGTTACATGTGCATGTTGCATACTGGTGGAAATCTGGTTCAGGGGAGCAGTGCTTCTTTAATCTCGATGTGATTAAAAGGTCAGTCCTGCCTTGGGTCACCCAGACTCTTTCCATTATACTTTTCTCTCCCTTGGTCACATTCCTGCAGCACCTCCCATAGATCCCTGACTACATATAATTTGGCATCCCTTTAGAAGTGCATTCTTATGCTTGTAATGCATGAAATTCGACCATTTAGACGATTTCGAGTTAATTGCAAAACTTTTTTTTATCTACTGTTCCCACAACCCCTCTCTACATTTCCAATTTGGGAGTTATACTATTTTCAGAGGCTTTGCAGTCAGCTCACAAAGGCAGCTAGTCGAAAAATCCGACCATCTCTTTGCATGAAATGGCTCCACATGCAAATGCAATATGTATCTAAGGCATATGTTTTTATTCTTTATAGGCTAATTTTGACGTTTTTAGGTACTGTAATATGTTTTTTTATTTATTAAAATTGTTAGGTGTTTTGGCACTTTGAAACTTCTCTGTAGACCCATTTACACTCAGTTCCCCACAAAATGATGGAACAAGGCTTCTGCCCTAACTATATTTTGTTGATATATATATTGTAAGCACCGTGCCACATGTATATCTCAAGGCATGTATTATTTGCCCAGCAGCAAGTAGAGGATAAACACAAATAATTCATAAGGCAACATGATTTTTATGATCCCCAACTCAAGCGTGTCACATGATAATGTATTAAAATCTCATTCATCCCTCACAGGCCTGTATGAGCAAAGCTTGAACTGGCCAAATATGTTAGTCAATCTGCTGACACAGATCCTTCTTATGAAAAGCAATAAATATAAAGCTCATCTTCTTTTTATGATAAGTAGGCTGCTGTTATTACAGGCATGTTCTTCTGTAGAGTGGCCTGAAAATAGACAATAGACCTTTTAACTTTGTTAAACAGCTTCAATGTCACCCATAAAAGCAATGTATGACAATGGGAATAAAATACAGTTGTTCCTTGTTGCAATCTTTCATGAAAATTAATCTTGAGTCTCAAAAAGGCTAAAAAAGTTTGTGTCATCACAGGGCAAGGACATAAGTTACCAGATGAAACAGGACCTCTGGATTCAGGGCTTTCCAAGGGCTCTGTGTCATCAGTCTTTCTGATCATTTGACAATTCCTCTAATATTTATAGTAAATTTAAACCATTTAACTTCTTTTAATGTTTTAGTGTTATGTATTATTATATAGTGCCGACATATTACGCAGTACTTTACAGAGCATATATAGTCACATCACTAACTGTCTCTCAGAAGAGCTCACAATCTAATGTCCCTACCATAGTCATGTATATATATATATATATATATATATATATAAAACTAACACAGTCATATGTCATACAAAAAGATATTCGTAGGCTTTTATTAAAATAACAATAATGATCCTTACATGAAGGCAGCAGCATCACTAGCCTGGTGTCGGGGGGGGGGCAGGTTCGGGGGTGAATTTAGCATTACATAATTTCCCTGCCAATATAGGGGTGACAACAATCTTAACTAACTTTTAGTAGCAGAATTGGGGGGGTCGGGGGTGAATTGTGCATTACATAATTTCCCTGCCAATATAGGGGTGACAACAATCTTAACTAACTTTTAGTAGAAGAATTGTTCTGTTGGAATTAATGAGACAAACCTATTGAAAAGGTTATAATTCACAGCAATATTTTTCTAATTGGAGCTGCCTCCACAAAATGTCTCTCTGTAGGTAAACATGCTCCATTTTTTTAAAGGTTTGGAGGACTTTGAAAGTTTAGACTAGTTCTATATTTATTTTTAATTTTAGGCCATCAATTCCTACCATGTTTCCCCGAAAATAAGATTTAAATTAATCTTTTCTCCCAAACATGCCCTACGTCTTATTTTCGGTGGATGTCTTATTTTTCCATTAAAAATAATGTGGCACTGGGATATCACGGTGGGGGGATCACTTAAAATTACACAGGGGGAAATCAAAATGGCACAGGAGACACCATTTTAGTAACCCCTTCTGATCCTCCTGTGTCATTTTGATTGCCCCCTCTGATCCTGCCTGTCCAGAGATACAGTATTATTTTTAGTGTGAGGCAAAAAAAATTTTGGGGGGGAGACAGGGTACTAGAAAATAACAAAAATGATAAAAAAAAGTGTGTCTTACATGCATCTAAATTTGCTTTATTGTTCTATTACAGCCTACAGGCACATGTCCGTGACTATCTTGTATTCATCATTACTCATTTTGCCGCAAAAAAAATGTGTTTCAAGCTGAAATCCTTTTCCTTTCCTACGTTCTACGGCTGGTTTATATCTACTTGCTGTAGTTTAATATGAAAAGGAAGCTGTATGAGTCCATATACACCTACGCTTGTATGTTACTACATGCACATCAATGCACATTGAATTGTGGGAATCCAGCCTGAGTGTATTATAGTAAGAATAGCAGGAATAATAGTGGTAAGTTAATTACTATTAATATTGAGATTTCTATTTTCTAGTCATTCTAGGATAAAGAGAATAGAACATTTGCATTAAATGGCTTTGAATAAATGAAAGACATTGGTGTCTTAGAAAATACCGTCCTCTAAAAACATCTGAATTTTTTTGTATTTTTTATAGTTATTAGGCATAAAATGAAAGAGCCTATTATATTCAAGAATGGCAGAAGGCATAGGATGCACTTTGCAGAAGAGTAACTGTAAATGTCATCACCTGTATAGGGACCAGCAACCAAATTCATTACTAATATTGACTTGTCTTTTATAGAAACCAAATTGAAATTTATTCAGGATTTAATTTTAAGAGGAGCTAACCTTACAAAAAACAGGCTTTTCGTGTCTCTTCTTCTAAAAAAAAGATTTCCATCTAATACAGGCTGAAATACATGAGAAGTAGAATGAACATACCTGGAATCTGTTAGAAGCCAAAGGGTAGACCTTAGTGCCAAAATGATGTAGTTGCCTCAACAATGGTCACCAAAGGACCAAACAGCAGAGGGAGAAACTTGTGCCAAAATAGTGGGCCTTAAGTGGCAAGAGAGAACATGGAGCTGTCCAGGAAAAGGAAAGCCTTTGTCATGACTACATATTGTGCTGTAAAGAATTATAAAGTTGTGCAAGTGATTTGGTGGCAACATTACTTCCTAGTTCTTCTGTGTTTGATCGGCACCAGACATGCCGATAAGGGAGCAAACATCGGATTAAAAAAAAAAATTACCTGAAAGGTGAAAAAGATCTAAATCGTAGCGCAGTGGGCTCCAGGTGCATTGGCACTTGGGAAGGTATATGTCCCATTACATCCACTTAACCAAGTCTTCTTATGGTCACTGAAGGGGTGGAGTGGTACCAGATTTAAATTGGATTTAGATCCAGATAAGTGAAGGGAGCAAGACTGGAAAATACAATATGTATGTATTCTATTTTAAGATTAATAGCTATTAACTAATGCATTTACATTCATGATATGGCAATTTAAACACCATGCATTTTAATAGGCACCAAATGAAACTAGCAGTAGGGCAAATATCCAGATGGTCAACTTTTTTGAGTTTGCATACTCATTAATGTGTGTTATCTGCTTTACCATCACTGATGGGATGCAGGCTTTTGTGATAATTGTGGATGAGGCTTTTACTTTTGTTAGGAGGTCAAGCTACCCCTTATTCTTGGCTAAAAAGTCCCTAATGCCAGGCATACACGCGGCGACCATCGCCGACATCTGCCCCGATTTCTTCCGGGATTGTAAACGTGATGACGTCATCACGTTTACAATCCCATTGCATTCTGGGGCCCCTTCAGTCGGCTGGGCACCCTTTGTGTGCCGGCCATAAGCTTCAATGAAGCAGCCGCTTCATTGTAGCTTATGGCATCGGCTCCCATCGGCTCAGATTTTCCAACATGTCGGATCTCTGGCCAGCCGAGAAGTGGGGCGACAGGGATCTGTCGCCCCATGTGGGGACATGCCGATAAACGGCCGGATTTTAACCTGACCGACGGCGAGAGTGCGCACGCCCGTCGGTCAGATTAAAATCCGGCCGTTTATCGGCATGTGTATGGCCAGCATAAGTCTTATAAATTGTTTGCCTTGATTTAGAAACGTTCTCCTCATAGTGGCTACTGCTGTAGGTATTGAAAGGTCATCATGGATTTGTGTTTTAGATCTTTGCCATGTTGGAAGTTCCAATTACTTTCCATGTGTGGTTTGCTGATGCCTACAAGTTGTCCTCCAAATTTTTGCTTCATTTATGTTGTTATCAACATTCACCAAGTTGCAAGTACCACTGTAGCTTCCACACTCCTAATACCTCAGAAATCCATCCCTATGCATTACAGCAGGGATGGTGTCCTTTTTGTCATAGGGATTGTTGCAACCAATACACAGCATATTTGATGTTGACAATTTAGTAAAAGTTTGGTCTCATAACTCCAATGGACCTGTTCTCTGCTCTGCTGTAGATTCATTCAACAGTACCGGCCATTGCCTTATACAAGGTTTCATCCTTTAGTATGCTACTGGACCTTAATGACTCTTCTGCCTGAAATATACCCTGCCTCATTGACCACACTTACACATGGGGCCTGTCATGGGCTAAGCTTGGGAGCAGCGAACCCACCGTGCCACCGTGTAGACTAAGGCCAACATTACTACAACAAGCAGTAGAAGTCGATCTTCAAAAGGTCCTTGTCCTCTAAGGTTTTGGAAGTGGAACAGCAGAAGAATAGATAGAGGGCAGATGTGCAGTTACAGATATCTGGGTGACACTGCAGGGTCAAGCAAGTTGGTCTCCAGGGGTCCTAGGATTCTAGGTAGATTCTCCCCCTGTTGGGGTGCTTTTCAATCCTTAGGGCCATGACATTAGGGTACCTATTAAAATGGCAACCTAACCTTATCTTGGATATGTTATCAAAATATTTTGGCTTTATAATTTTGGTGCAAGTATTATAGTTGGCAGATTTCCGAGCATTCATATTCTTTCAATAAAATCATGCTATACCTACAATAGCCTTTAAAGTGAACCAACCAGTGGTATATGCAATTTTTTTCAGGCATTCAGATCCAACCAGTATATTTCATGTCAAACAATCCCTTCATGTAGTTGCAGGATTTACAGAGCAATACATAATTAAAATTAAGAACCTAAAATTAAGAATATGATTAACTGCCTAGGAACAGTTTGAGTGCAGATGGTGTATTTCAGCTGGTGTGGGGGATCAGGGGGATACCAATGGTTATATCACTGGTGGTAGGGGGATCTAAGATGATAAAAAATAACAACCAGCCACTGCTGTGATTTTGGAAGATGAATGACATAATATTTTGGGGCAATGGTAGGGGTCAAAATAACAGACAAAGCTTAATTTTCTAAAACTGACAAGTGTTTGTAAAGTTATTTAAATGATGTTGATTATCAGACAGATAAAAAGAAAAGAGTTTTTTCTGGAATGTTAAAAGAAATCCAGTCCCTGAGTAGTGTAAGATAAGCTACACCGATCAAGGCAAGCAAAGCTAAAGTAGATTGTGCATCAAATAGAACTGGCAGGTCATTGTTGAATTTAATTAACATTTTAAAGACAGGACATGTGCTTATCTTATGACCGGGGTATCATTACTAAGATTTTTTAGAATTAGTTCGACAGATGACTTTTCTCCAAATGTACTTGTTCTCAAAGTAAATCAAACCTTCATACAATTATAGCAGGTAGAATTACTTAGTAAGCTGGGAGGGAAGCACTGCAGCTTTATACAACAATATATGTTTTAGGGATATGGTTTGATGGTGATAGACTTGTACCTTCTCTGTTTACATTTAATTAGATAAATGCCTCCCACAATCCTTGTATAAAAGGGTCATGCTAATAGGACAACAGCATGGGGATTTAATTGCAAATAAAGACAGATCTTCATTTGATGTGCAAAATTTTCTTACATTTTCTCATATATTAGTACAGTATTTCGATAGGTAGTCATGACAATCAGCTAGAGATGATCAATGAGATGCCAATAGTGATGACATAACATGTTCCACCCGCCCTGCTCACCGGTGGGAAGAAGGTTACTATTCTTCTCAGGAGAAGAAAGATCCAGCCAGTGAAAGACCTGATAGAGAACCTGGTTTCTAGTGAAAGAAAACCTGCTCAAACCATTTTTTTTATTCAAGTTCCCCACGAACAAGCGGGAATTTGAATCTTCCCACAAACAGGTGGACGTCTGACTTTTTAGAAGTCTGATCAGCCAGTTTGTGGATGGACCTGGCTGAAGTTCGGCCATCACTAGATGCCAATAAACAGGAGCTGCAAAGTTTCATTGGCTCAGCTTTAGGCTATGTTTCTGCGGCATCAAAATCCCTCCATTTGACGTACGGAGAACAAAGGGGCGTTGGGGCATTCCATTATATTTAATGACCCTGTACCCAATTACGTTGGTGTGATGTGTTGTAGAGCTCTACGTCGATCTTGATGCAACGGAGCCTAGTGCAAGGTAATACACTTTTCCCTATTAAAAAAAACATCCAAAACATCACTTTTAATCTTTTGCAATCATCACTTTGCGAAGGACCATAAGAATGCTTAGAAAGCGTCTTTACCCATGCCTTAATCCATGCCTTACAGGATGTCCTTGGCAGACTCACGGACACCTTGGAAATAATTAGCATGATAGTGTTCAAATTTCAGCATCTCAAAGTCATTAACCATTCCTCATTTGGGTAGCAGATCACTAGGTTTAGTGTCACCCAGTGCCAAAAACCAATGGTGGGGTATATGGGCTGCTCACAAGGGATGCAGAGGATTCACATACATTTATAGCCAGGTAGGTGATGCAGGAATGGGGAGAGAAAACATGAGTAAAGCCCCCCATACACCTTAAGATCGATCCATACAATCTCCATTAGATCTACCAACAAATATGTAGTATAGTGGCCTCCCTGATAGAATACATAGTGATTGGAAGGGTTAAAAATATCCTCATATTACATGGTTTTGGTAGAACAAAATTTGATTGAACAGAAATTGTATGGAAAGATTGTAAGGTGTATGGGGGCCTTAAGGGCAAGTAAAGTGTCATATAAAGCATTTCTGTGACCCAAGGCAGCACTGCCACTGATATCTACATCAGATCTAAATTGAAGCCAACTGTACCATTTATGGGGGGAGGCGGGGTGAGCTATCACACTTACATTAAAGCTGTGATTCATGAGTAAGATTAGAGTCCTCTTGCTGACTTGCACCTCCCTCTAGCCCTTGTATAAAACAAATAAACAAAACACTCTGATTGGAAAGTTTGCCATCACCACTCCTCTGGTAGTCTCAAGCCACCAACCACACTCCCCACACTGGGGTACACAACACGACTATGATGGGGTATCTATGGTAGCATATCCTGATTCAAAACAATCACTTTTTAATAACAATTATTTTGCAGGATTGGTTAGAGTGGCTAAGTAATGGCGACCTATAAAGAGCATATTGCACCACTTTCTGAAATTTTACAAAAGCATTCTCAATTTAGAGCTTATAAGACAACAGTTTACACATTTTAGAAAAATAACAGATATTTAAAAACATTTTGAAAAAGAACAGACTAAATTTCATTATATTTTCCCTTTAATATTATTTTGGAACTGCAGATAAGAGCTTTAAATTACATAGTTCAAGCAAAAACATTCACTTGTCATATTGTTATGGCTTGTCATAGGAGACTCATCAATAGCTTATTTATGAGATTCTAAATTTATCTTTTAGTGCTATAAACACTTATAAACACTTCAACTATAGAGCTGTGTGTGCAGGGGATTTTGGCATAACTGTTTTGCAAAAACTGTTTATTAAAATTGGAATATTGGGCCACCAGCTATAATCCTTATGTGTATGTCCTACCTTGATTGGACAGTGAATGAACCAAAGGACCTGGATTAAGTCATGTTACTGATCAAACGACCATTACACTGACCGACCGACAAGCCAAACCATCAAGATATCTCTTCCTTACTGGTCTGAGTAGTCTTATTCTACAACACTGTAGCAGATAAAGCTAGCCATTCACGAGTTGACTTTTGCACCATTGATCGAAGATTCAACAATATTGTGCTGATTTACAATTGTGCGCCAGTCTAACTGGCGTGGTCGAGTTAAACATGATTGCTTTGATGGATCAAGAATCCATGTAGGTAAGTAAGTTTTTTTTTGTTCTTTCTGTTTTCAGTTTAAAACCACTTGTCAAAAACTATCCTGTTGCCTAAAGATATAGGATCACTACTAGAACACTGAACCTAAAGAGAGCCTATGGTAGAGTATATGCAAAGAAAGCAGGAGGAAAGAATTTCCTTCTGCTGAATTTCCCTTGGGTGGGCCCCAAGGCAAGGGGACTTTAACGGCCACTAATGTAAGGGTGTATAGAAGGTAAAAATCGTTCATCAAAAGAATCATATACATTTATTTAAACATGGCAGATAGTTAAAAACAAGAACATATAGATAACCGGTAGATCTTCTACAATCAGTGTCTTTCCATTAAGGTGTAACAGACATTATGCATATCAATGAGACATATAGGTATGCGGTGATTAGGAATAGGTTGGAATAAAGTTCCAAAACAGGATTAACACCAACGCGTGTTTCGTGTTGGTAACTTCATCAGGGGGAAATCTTTATCCAAGTCACAAGCATAAAAAAG
>CM070042.1:39508759-39529023 GCA_036250615.1 Ptychadena robeensis | reverse complement strand
GTTCTCATTCATCCAGATCATGGTATATGGAGGATGGGGACAGACATGACCGGGTTACTGGGTGTAATATAAAATATCTTATTGCCCCCTCTTCTGCCAGTCCCAGCAATGTCTCCTCTACACTTCCTCCACAATCACCTCACAGATGACACTTCCATGAACTCCGAGACAGAGAGGGGAGGGGGAGGGAGAGGGAGAGAGCACACAGGGCTGCACGCTGTGATAGTGACGTCACAGCGGCAGAGCAATGCATTATGGGTCCCCACTCACAGCTGATGTTTTCCCAGCAGTCTCAGCTCTAACAAGCGACCTCGGCGCCGTGGCGCAATGTCACAGCATGGGTTGTGCTACCTCGGAAAAACTGTCTTTCCTGCTGTAAGATTTTTTTTTTTCTTGGACAGTGATTGCCCTATCTATTGGCAGCCTGATGCTGATAGTGCAAAGTGACCTACAACATGGTAGGTCCGCTTTAACACTTGTTGGCAAGACAGATATTTAAACTCCTTGTAAGATGTGTGTACCGCCCCTGTCTGTGTGATGGGTGCACAAGCATGTTCACCTGATGAACCAAGGGTCAGGGTCTGGTGTCTTCCAGCACCTCTGACTGTCTGCAGACTGTTGTGCCCGGTGTCTGATTACACCCCACTTGTTAGAGGCAGCTCCCAATGCAGGCCCTTCCACATGTCCTAGTAAAGTCTATGCATACACTGTCAATTGGTGTAAGAACTGATACCTTTATTGATGTTCTAGGGTACAGCAATTCCAGACAGTCTCTGGTCTAGCCCTTCCCCATCCCGATGTCACTTTCTTGCACTAGGGGACTAGACGGGAACAAGGGGGATGTCAACAGCTATATCTCTGCAGATCCCATGTCTTCCACCCCACTCACTAGCATTGTCCATTGAACAAGTGAGCTAGTGTTCAGCATGACACTCCAGACCACAACCGGTCACTTGCTCGGGCACCAAGGAAAGATCCCTCGCACCTAGTCACTGGCTCCAAAATGGCGTCTCCCTAGGCAGTGCACTCCCATATGGCATGATCATGGTTACATAATATAGAGGGTTCTAGCATCTTCTGGATGTTTGCAATCTAGCAATTTATTCTGCGCAGCAAAAGGATCATGTTAACACCTCATCTCAGCAGAGCACACTCTTTATGACCAGGTTATAAACAGGCCACTCTGTTACAACCTGATCAAGCGCAATGATAGATAGCGGCCAATGTTGCCATAAGCAGATGGTAATCAATATGGAAACAAGTTGAATGCCAAAGGGTACACCACGTAATTATTTAGCAAATTGTATTTAAGTGTCACAGCAATTAAATATTATGGTTTTCAATTAAATTAATGGATTGAATTGTGTCTCAGGACTCTTTTGATCATTGAAATCATTGAAATCAATAGTTGACGTTGACAGGTAAGAACGCTCTAAGACATAATACGGCAGTGCCTGCAGTTCAGCTGATGCCCTAAAACATTGCATGCGCGGGAATCGTGTTTAGCTGACACTCTTAAACATTATTCGGCAGTGCCTTTAGTTGTGCTGGCTGTCTAAAAAATTCCATGCAAGTGCATGCTGGTGAGCTGATGCTCTAATACATTATATGGCAGTGCCTGCAGTTGAGCTCACATTCTACAACATCATATGCCAGTGCCTGCAGTTGAGCTGACACTTTAAAACATTATATGGCAGTGCTTGCAGTTGAGCTCACATTCTACAACATCATATGCCAGTGCCTGCAGTTGAGCTGACGCTCTAAAACATTATACGGCAGTGCCTGCAGTTGCGCTGACACTTTAAAACGTTATACGGCAGTGCCTGCAGGTGAGCTGATGCTCTAAAACATTACACGCATGTGCATGCTGTTGAGCTGATGCTCTAAAACATTATACAGCAGTGCTTTTAGTTGAGCCGACGCTCTAAAACATCACAAGCATGTGCATGCTGTTGAGCTGATGCTTTAAAACATTATATGGCAGTGCCTCCAGTTGAGAAGATGCTCTAAAACATTACATGTTGAGCATATACCAAATGCCAATGCTAAACATTCGGTGGCCCCAGGGCTTTACAGTGCAAGGGATTGAGTCTGGAAAGAGAGACTGGCAGAGGACCAGAAGCCCACAAACAAAAAAGGGTTGTTACCAACTTTACAGATTACCCGATCCAAGGAGGCAGTAGCGAAGTCAGGACAGCATCAGTGGTCATAGACAATCCAAAAGTGGTGTCTCACAAAGGTCAGGCAACGTTCTCAGGGTCAAGCATGGCCATGTATACCTGAAATAAAAATCTGCCATTTCCAGATATAAAAATATATGTTAAGGTTAGAAATAGTAAGTAAAACTACAAGAATTTATAATGTAACAAGCAGAACTACCAACTGAACTAATTGAGCAAGAGAGCAATCATTATGTCCTAAAATAACGTAAATGCTATTGTCTGCAATACGACAACTATTCCTTTTGTTTGCCAAGGTGCAACTAAGCTTCAGGTACACTTTAATCATGAGTACTATTTCATTTCTCATTTCAGTGTTGCTGATACATTTTCACTCTTCAGCTAAACATCCTTTTGTATATTTTCAACAGTTTAGACGATTTTTATGGCCTTGGTGTTATTTTTCTGATTCAATAATAGTAAGGGACCATTTTTACATGCTCTTCAGTCTTTATAGGAGATATAAAACACAATTTTTAGCATGATGCAAATTGCTGTAAGCATGCTTTTTATAGCTTTGCATAGTGATATATCTACCAGTGAAACCTTGTCCCCTAAGAAGAATCCTGGTTTATTGTTTTGTGTCATTGTTCATTTACAGTATTTCAAAAGCATTCTCGTTTCATCTTCAGCCTCTGAATAAATACCATTAATCCATAGCAGCAGTGTACACTTACATGGCTCAGAGCACTTATTACTTGTTTGTATAGAACTTCTTCGCAGTACTTACACCCATTATCGACACTTTGCACTTTACTTACTATTGAATTATATAAATCACCGTATACTTTCCTCAGCACAGCAGTCAACTGCACCTTTTCCAAGCAAAAAATAGCAATGTACAACTGATAAGCTATACATACTCTGCTCAGTAATACACCATAATAATAATCATTTACACTGGCACTGTGGAACATCATTTAAAATAAACAGGAAATAATGCATTTGCTATTATGTGTTTTATGTTTTTTCGTGACTAGCCAAGTATTTATAGTATTTAAGTGGAAAAAACATTGCATTGAAATTAAAAAAGCGTATCTAAAGAAAAAAAAAATAAAGATGTGTTATGTAATATGGATAACATAACTTAGAAAATACTAATAAAAATAGATTGATGTATCAGTTACAAAATGAACCCTGCTATGCCATCTAGTCTATTTTACCTTGGTATACTTAGTAAGACAAGACCACACTCAAAGGTATACCCAGTAAAATGTGCCCCCCTTTTGAAACATTATCATAGAAGGTTACAGGCAATCATGGGTAATGCAATCCATAGCCAGATGCACAGTAGAGATGGTCATAAGATTTTTACAAATTTTCACCTAGCATAAGGGTGTCCAAACTTTTTGAAAAGAGGGCCTGGTGAAGTGAAGATGTGAGGGGCCAACCATTTATTGGACCATCAACATTAAATGCAAAGTAACTTTACCATGGGGCATGCTATAGGAAGTATGACACTGACAATGTCATGTGTAGAGCCACAATTTACCTAACCAAGCCCCTAGATATTGGATCCTTACTAGAACCAGAAGGGTTGCCTACTGTGAAGCATGGTGGGGGGGGGTGTCAATGATGCTTTGGGGCAGGTACAGGGAAGCTTCAGCATGTGCAAGGTACAATGAATTCTCTTCAGTACCAGGAGATATTGGAAGGAAATGTGATGCAGTCTGTCACAAACCTAAGGCTTGGGAGACGTTGGACCTTTCAACAGGACAATGATCCCAAGCATACCTCCAAGTCCACTAGAGCATGGTTGCAGATGAAAGGCTGGAACATTTTGGAGTGGCCATCGCAGTCACCAGACTTAAATCTGATTGAGAACCTCTGGTTGGACTTAAAGAAAGCAGTTGCAGCGCGCAAGCCTTAGGATGTGACTGAACTGGAGGCTTTTGCCCATGAAGAATGGGCTAAAGGTAGCCATACACAGGTCAACTTCACACTCGATTCCTGGCCGATCGATCACCTGGCGCGTGCACGCCGATCGATCGACGAGGAATCGAGTGCAGCCCACCTTGACAGATCGACCCAGACCAATCGATATGGCCCCCAAATCGGATCGTCCAGGGAACCAACCTGTCGGTGTTTTCTGGTCAATCGGGCACACATCGAGGGACGTTGGTGGAGGCTCAAAGATTGATCATCAGGAGATCTGCACAGATTTGCACAACCTACATCACTTCCTGGCAGCCCTTTCACATTCTAGCACTAGGAAAACTCACCTTTTTCCATTCCTAACCTGGAAGCAGTAAAGACAAGAAACAGGAAAATGCATGGCAAAATATTTTACTACAAAACAGGCATGGTTGGCCCTCGCTGCATGAAACAGTACAGACAATAAAAACACAGCTGTCCCAAAGGGGCAGGGAAAGTTATCAAAAAGGTCAACATGACCTGGGCAGGTGTTTAAAAACAGTTGGCCAACAAAAAGCAGCATCAGGATCCTAAAGGGGTCCAGAATGTCTAAAAAAGGTCAACGTGACCGAGGTAATGTCCATAAAGGGGTGCCAGGGATCATGTCCTCCCCTCCAGCTCCATACGCATGCCTTTCAACACCTCCCTTATCTTGGCCATGTTTTCTGTCACCGACTGCAGCTTCCCTTCCATGTGTGCCAGCTGGTGCTCACATTTCAGGAGCCGGGATTGGACGCTGCCTGTGTCTGATGAGAGTGGTCCTGAAAAAAGAATAAAAATAAATTAGTCTTCCCTGCTATACTCATCTCAAACATGTGCAATGGTAAAGTCCAGGTCCTTTGCCATGGTTATCTAGTTGCCATTAGGGGAAGAGCACTCTCCCTGGGGGGCACGGAGGGGTTAGTCTGGGCCACCTGGACAGTGTGAAATGGGTTGCTAATTTCCCACTATCATCCTGGTAATAAGGTTGGCCTTCATAATTCAAGTGTTCACAGGTAAGCCCACCACCTTAGAACAGTGGCAAAGAACCGCAATCCTGGGCTAGTGGTCAAAAACATAAACACCCAGTTAAACTTCTAAAGAATTAAGGGCCATAGCAGCAACATGTGGCCTAGGGGATGCTGGCAATGGCTGTCTCTCGTGGGTCCCAATAATCACATACAGAAAAATAGGCCTGGAACAAACAGGAGGAGACTCCGTATCCCTGCTCAAACGAGCCCCTGTGTCTCACCTCAGTCCCCTACTAACTTCTGTGCACTACTAGTCAATCCAGTAGCCATCAAACAGTTCCCACTAGCTCAGTTCCCCATCTGAAGGCCGCCACGTCTGGAGGGGGGTGGTTTTGGCAAGGTGACTATTTACCTAGTGTCTCTTCCTCACGGTGCTCATGCCCGTCATCAGTGGAGATGTCCTGATGGCTGTGGGATGCTGGAGAAAAATCCATTAAACCCTTCCTAGATGTGTTCACAGCATTTGTGTTGGCACTATGTCAACGTCAATATACACTGCCTGTTGGTGACCCTTGCTTGTCCGAGGATCACCTGCTGCCGGTGTTCCAAGTCATACCACTTCTTGATGATACGATCATGTGATAGAACTACACCATATGTCGACTTGATTTTAATCAAGGACCCTCTGGATGATCTCTCGCTTCCTCTTTGCAATTTGGCCACCACCAGACAGTCTCCCATCATAGTCCCCATCGTCAAAGTTCCGCACCAGGATGCAGACCTGACCCATGGGCATGCCAATCCCACTTGCTTCAGGTGCAGCAGTGTTGGCTCCAGTTGCTTGTGGGCTGGAGTCAGCTGGCTCCTCTGGTCCTTGCCTGCTTTCACACTCATCCAGAATGGCTGTTGTGCTTGTGGCAGGCCGAGTTTCCGGGGTGGTGGGCTTTTTCCTGGCCTCCTCAGTTTGCTTCTGGTGGCGGTGGTGGTGGTATTTTCTATTCTTTGGCTTGGGGCTTGGTGTGTCATCACTGTTGTCCCCGAAGAGATCCACCATTGAGTACCGAGGCCGGCTAGCAGGCTTCTTCTTGGCCAGGCTGCCCCCTTTGGATCCTGGTGACCATTAAATAGCTTAGTTTGGGTGTTCAATGCAATATATGGCCCACGCCCTCTACCACACTGATGCCCTGTCATATACTACCTTCATCTGCCTGGCTTGCGCCCTTCCCACTTGAGGTATGGCTGCCTGACCCCAGGTTGGAACTTCCGACCTTGGCTGACCCTGAAAAGCAAACGAAGTGTGGATCTACATGTCTGTTCCGTGCTGGTTTTAAGCAAACTGTGTGAGATGTGATGATGAGTTACCCTACCTGACAAAGGTTTCCTCATGGAGGATGCCATCCCCTTCCCTTCCTCAGGCACCACCCTTGCATGTCGCCCTGCAAAACATGACATCATTAGGGGATGAAAACACATCAAGACCTTATGTTACTGAACTTGCCTCACTGTGCATTCTAACTAACTCTGGGCCCTCAGAGATCACCCATGCTACCTTGTTTGGCTCTTGTTCCCGGAATTCTTGTCACCTTCTCCATCTTCTTCACTCTGCTTCTGTCTTCACTCTGCTTCTGTCTTCTCTCCTCTGCGACTCTCAGACAAAATGGCGCCACAACCTGCCCCTGGGCATCCCCCGTGTTTAGATACATTGAGACGGGAAGTCTCAGGGGCGTGTTTCTGACTGCAACCCAATATGAGGCTCTACGCATCGCCGATTCCACTGGATCTCGCCGTTTCCACCGGACCTTGCCTGTTCCACCAAGCCTCGCCCATTCCACGCCGTATTCTCCAAGTAAATAGCAAGGCAGCATGACTCCCGACCTCTGTTCGTTTGCTCAGGCCTCTCCTGGGTGCACTGTGTTTTCACCTGTTTCATGTCTTCGCCGTTTGCCAGCTAGCGTGCACGGAGGCTTCCCACGCCAAAACTGCAAGACCTCGCCGATTCCACCGGACCTTGCCGATTCCACGGACATCGCCGATTCCACGCATGGGGCACCTCAACTGATGTTGCTGTGTGATCTGTAGTAAATCTTGCGTTTCCGTTGCTCCCCAGCTTGTGTCCCCCTATCGCTTGGTGCTTACGCCTGTTGCTGGTCAGGAGAGGCTCAAATTGTCACCATAGGTGAGTGACCTTTGTCATGGCCGTTGTGGAGGGATATAGGAGGATTAGTGGGGGCGGGGCTGCGCGGTGACGTCAGGCTCAGTCCCATGAAAAAGGTAGCGAAGGAGGAAGTGGGCCTCTTTGTGGCGCGGGACATCACTGGGAGCGCGTCGCTGGACACTGTGAGTAGAAGCCGTTTTTCTCCTCAGCATGGAATCGGCGTTGGATCGCCTCTTCGCGCAGCTGCGGGAGCAGACCGCGCTGCGTGGGGAGGAATGGGTCAGGGCACAGCTAGCTCCCCACACCCCGCCGCCGTCAGGGCGGCCTACTCGATCGCGCCGACGGGCGCCCGAACGGCTTTCCCCCTTCTCCACCCCCCCTCACTCCGGCCAGCCCTGGGCTCCCGGCGCGCTCCGGCGGATGGTGCTCCCGCACACAGGCTTCTATGGCCCGCAGGCCCCCGATCTGCCCCCAGGCTCAATGCTGCCCAGGCCGCATCCCAGGCTCCACACCAAGCCGCATCCCAGGCCCTACACCAGGCCGCGTCTCAGGCCCCACTCCAGACCGCTTCCCCGGCCTCATACCAGGCTGCGCATCAGGCCACATGCCAGGCCGGGCCTCAGGTGCTAGCCCACACCAGGCCGCACCACAGGCCGGGTCCCAATCCTTGTTTCAGGCCGCGCTTCAGGCCCCCCCCCACTCCCGGCACCGTGGGCCTCTCAGATCCCCAGGGGTCGCAGTCACCGCCGCGGACAGCCCACCCAGGCCGCAGCTGCGCACTTGCAGGA
This sequence comes from Ptychadena robeensis, assembly GCA_036250615.1. NCBI lineage: Eukaryota > Metazoa > Chordata > Amphibia > Anura > Ptychadenidae > Ptychadena > Ptychadena robeensis. The sequence continues at coordinate 39,520,997 of CM070042.1, read as the reverse complement.
CAGCAGGTCCTCTCACCCTCCCGTCGTACCATCCGGGGGGGGGGCACGCGTGGGGGTTGGCCGATCCTCATGCGGGGCCTGCTGGATTGCTGGGGCGCCGCGAGTCAGACCCTGGTTGCCAAGGGGGTATGGTGGGGCTGGCCAGGTGTCAGTCCTGTTGCGCTGCTGCAGGTGTGGGGGCGGCTGCTTCTCATGGCAGGGACCCGGGTGGTGCGGGCGCTGTCTATGATGGGATGGATGGCCGTGTTCTGGCTGGTGAGGAAGCTTGCACCACACTTTCACATGTTGTTTCTTCTCTTGCTGTTTGGGTCACGGGGTCTGTCGGGTTACAGGGGTCGGGTGGGTCCCAGGTTTCATCAGTGGGGGGTGCGGGGCCGAGGGTTCCACCCAGGGGGACGGGGGGGGGGGGGCTCTTGGGTGTTCCTCGCATCTTGACGGGGGCTGAGCGGGGGTGGGGAGTGCGTCGCCGCCCAGGGGGGCGAGGACGGTTGCCGCTGAGGTTGTGTTTGTGTTTAAATTTTTTTAAATGTGTGTTTACTTATGTGTGTTGTGTTTGTGTTTAAATTTGTGTTTACTTCAGGAAGTGGGGATGTAAGATGAGGCCTGTGGCATACAAGGTGCACTCAGAACAGTTGGGTACTGTGTGTGATGGGTGGAAGGAGCAGGGTGACATTGTTTGTCCCCATTGGGATGCTGGACATCCCTTTTCCCCAGGGAACATTAGCAAGACAACCCTGCTAAACAAACAGATTGCTAGGGGGGATAACCATCGCATACTAGTGTGAGTTTGTTTCTGGGGAATATACACTAGCTCCATTTGATGAATAGTGGCTTGATGGGAAGTTGAGTTTAAGGTGGCTTTTAGTTGGGAGGGGGTTGTGGCTGGGACGGGATACATTTATTCACATTATTACATACCTTGATATACTCTGGGACCAACTCATCTGCAATACCCTTGCATGTGTCAGGCACGATTCGTCCCAGAGCTGGTGCTGAGATAGCACAAGAAAACTTGAGATCCTCGTAGGACTGTCCTGTTGCCAGGAAACGCAGGGTGGCAATGAGACGTTCCTCCGTTGGGAAGGCCTTGCGCATAGCTGTGTCCTGCTTCGTTAACTTGGGCCGCAAACGCTCTAGGAGCATATTAAAATTCAGTCAGTCAGGTCTGTCATGCGCAGGTAGTTCTTGAAATCATCAGGGTTGTTGTCCCTGAGGTGTTGGAGGAGGGGCATGCTTTAATAGTTGGTCCTTTGTAGGAGCCAGGACTTGGCCCATATCCTTTTTCTCCTACTCTCCTTCTCATCCTCCAATTCCCACAGCAGTATAGATGGTCGAATTTTTCGACTGATTGGAAAGCCCCTGAACATGGTATCATCACCAAAATTGCAGGAGATGTAGAAAAGGGTTGTGGGAACATTTGAAAAAAAGAAGTGTTGCTTTAGCACATGTACTTTTTGCATAAATTAAGTTCAAAGTTAAAGTCGAAATTCCGATTTTCGAAATTTTTACTTGACTTTGAACTTAATTTGTGCAATAACTATTTGTGTTAGAGACATACATTCTTTTTCGGAGTATACCCCCAACCGTTCTCTACATCTCCAGCAAGTTTGGTGATGATACCATGTTCAGGGGCTTTGCAATTAACTCGAAATCGGCGAAATGGTCGAATTTTTGAAAAAAAATTCGACCATCTCTACACAGCAGTAGTGCTGCCACGAGTCGGCTCCTCCATCCACGGCTGAAGGGCATGCTGTCGGTGTGGTTTTGGAAGATATAGCAAATTTGGTTGGAAAGCCACACATCCTCTTTATTGACAGCTGCTGGGAAATGTATACATCCATCCTGATGAGATCATTTCAGATCGACTGACATTTGTTAATCGATCGACGCCTGTGACTTCGCCGGAATTGATCGGATCGTCCATCGATCGCTCAGGAATCGACTCGTCTATGGCTAGCTTAAGATACCCGTAGATCGCTGCAAGACACTTGTGTCAAGCTATGCTTCATGTTTAAAAGCTGTTATAACTGGAAAAGGATGTTCTACTAAGTACTAAGAATAAATGTGCCTTGGGGGTTAAATAAAACTGATAATGATGTGAGCACAGAAAAGACATTTGTGGTTATTTCATTATTAATGGTATGTTATATTTGTCTGACTTACATTCTCCTTTTTGATTTAATTGTAAACAAGATGACTGAAATTATCAAAATTAATGTCAAAATGGCCAAAACACTCAATTTAGTTTTTAACACAACTGTAGATAATCTGTATGATGAAGCAGCTAGGACAAGCACAACACATGACTGAAGGCAGAACATTGTTTAAACTCTGGACTATACCATTCATGCTGGTAGGCAAGCCGAAGACTGTCCTGCAGCTACAGGGAGTGCAGAATTATAAGGCAAATGAGTATTTTGACCACATCATCCTTCCATTTATGCATGTTGTCTTACTCCAAGCTGTATAGGCTCGAAAGCCTACTACCAATTAAGCATATTAGGTGACTGTGCATCATTGTCACATCGCCCAGAAGGGGTGTGGTCTAATGAATTCAACACCCTAATTAGGTGTGCATAATTATTAGGCAACGTCCTTTCCTTTGGCAAAATAGGTCAAAGAAGGACTTGACAGGCTTAGAAAAGTCAAAAATAGTGAATATCTTGCAGAGGGATGCAGCACTCTTAAAATTGCAAAGCTTCTGAAGCGTGATCATCGAACACATCAAGCGTTCTTCAAAATAGTCAACAGGGTTGCAAGAAGCGTGTGGAACAACAAAGGCGCAAAATAACTGCCCATGAACTGAGAAAAAGTCAAGCGTGCAGCTGCCAAGATGCCACTTGCCACCAGTTTGGCCATATTTCACAGCTGCAACATCACTGGAGTGCCCAAAGCACAAGGTGTGCAAACTCAGAGCAGAAAGGCTGAAAAGCACGAAAAAAAATCTAAAGATGATTTTCTAAGCGTTTAAATGGACCTGATGAAATAAGGAGTCTTGATGGGCCAGATTATGGGCAACATGGCTGGATGGTAAAGGCAGAGAGCTCCAGTCCAACTCAAAGACGCCAGCAACGGTGGAGGGGATACTTGTTTGGGTGCGCTCATCATCAAAGATGAGCTTGTGGGCCTTTCGGGGAGGAATGGAGTCAAGCTAAACTCCAAGTCCTACTGCCATTTCTGGAAGCCACAACCTTCTCAAGCAAGTGGTACAGGAAGAAGCTGCATCCTTCAAGAAAAAAATGAATTTCATGCAGACAATGCACTCCATCACACAGTCCAAGTACTCCACAGCGTGGATGGCAAGAAGGGTAGAAAAAAGAAGAAAAACTAATGACATGGCCTCCTTGTTACCTATCTAACCCCCATAGAAACAGTGGTCATAATCAAATGTGTGATTACAAGGAGGGAAAACAGAAACCTCTGAAACAGTGTCTGGAAGCTGTGGTGCTGCTGCACCAAATTTGATGGTGACAAGATCAAAACACTACAGAATCCATGATGGCAGGCTTTTGAGTGTCCTTGCCAAAGACAAGTGCTATATTGGTCACATCTTGTTTTGTTTGTTTTTGAATGTCAGAAATGTAATTTGTGAAGTTGAGAGATTATTAATTGGTTCACTGGTAAAAATAAATAATTGAAATGGGTATAAATCAGTTTTTTTAAGTTGCCTAATTAATTATGCACAGTAAATAGTCACCTGCACACACAGATATCCCCCTAAAATAGCTAAAACTAAAAACAAACTAAAACTTACTTCCGAAAATATTCAGCTTTGATATTAGAGTTTTTTGGGTTAATTGAGAACATGGTTGTTGTTTAATGATAAAATTATTCCTCAAAAATACCACTTGCCTAATAATTCTGCACTCCCTGTATAACACTGACATTGTAACATAATGAACAGCAAGGAGACAGGAAATGAAAGAGGGCAAAGGAGATCCCAAAATTTTTTTTTAGAGGAAAGTAAGATTTATTAAGATCAGATGCAAGTGTTTTAATATGCACTGATATGAGGTGTTCTAAAATGTATTGTATCCCTTATTTAGCTCTTATACCCCTAAAGCTGGCCATAGACATCTCGATCTATGGCTGGCTTTTAGCAGACTCCTCACAGCGTGGTGACGTCACCACGCTGTGAGGAGTCAGCTAGAGAACGGACAGGAACACACGCGATTCCTGTCAGATTGTAGCCAATTAACTTGGAGGGAATGGGACTCTTTTGGTCAGACCCTCAAGGTGGGCTCCCATATAGTTGCGGCGGACCAACCTTTATGTGCTCGGCGGGAGCGAGCGTGGCGGTCGGTCGGCCGCAACAATGGCTGGAAATCAGCCTGTCTATGGGGGGCTTTAGGGTGAATATAGGTCTTTCATAGAAATGATCTTTGTAATCTGAAATAACAAATTGTTGATATTGAAGTCAAGAACATTTAAGCCATCATTACTGGTAAACATATATGTAGACAGAATGTATTTGACATGAAATCCACAGTCCTAATAGATAAAAGAATGTAATGAGTTTATAAATAAAATGCCAATTGACTACTTCAAGAAACTTTAATGTGCGGAAATAAGAAAAAGGCACCTTGACATTGTTTTGTAGATATACAGATAAAATATGTAAAAATGCAGATGGTTCAGTGCTCACAAAACTTCAAGGGCGCATATCTTCATGTTTGAGCCTAAAGCATCATTGTCTGTTTATTCAGTACACATTCTTTTTTAAAGAAGACTCTGTGCAAGAAAACCTGATCTCTAGGGCATCAATTACACATTAGGCAAAATATTTAAAAAGCAAGAAAGTTTGGTTTGGATTTTTCAAAAGCTGTGGATCATAAAATGATTTACTGAGAAGTATCTTATCGCAGATGTAGTTGCACAGAACCTTTCTCTTAAAATGTAATGATCTCACAGAAGCAGACCCAGAGGGTGTAGGTGGGAGGGAGGCATGGGTTTGTATGGGGGTCTGGGTTGTAATGGCAATTGGAGGGTGGATGGTCTCCTTAGGGACCTTTTCCCACACCTAGACTAAAGCAAAGAATATTTGCTATGTCTGCCAGTGTAGTTTTCAGAGCATGGAGGTGCTACCAGGAGACAGGCCAGTACATCAGGAGACGTGAAGGAGGCCGTAGGAGGGCAACAACCCAGCATCAGGACCGCTACCTCTGCCTTTGTGCAAGGAGGAAGAGGAGCACCGCCAGAACCCTACAAATTATCACAAATGTGCATGTGTCTGCTCAAACGGTCAGAAACTCCATAAGGGCATCCACAGGTGGGGGTTGTGCTTACAGCCCAACACCGTGCAGGACGTTTGGCATTTTCAAGAGAACACCAAGATTGGCAAATTCTCCACTGGTGCCCTGTGCTCTTTACACATGAAAGCAGGTTCACACTGCGCACATTTGGCAGACATGACTTCTGAAGATGCCTTGCAAGATGAAGGCATTGATGCTAGGGACTGGCCTGCCCATACCCCAGACCTAAATCCTATTGAGCATATCTGGGACATCAGGTCTCGCTCCATCCAATGCCACATTGCACCACAGATTGTGCAGGAGTTGGAGGATGCTTTAGTCCTGGTGTGGAAGGAGATCCCTCATGAGACTATCCGCCACCTCATCAGGAGCATGCCCAGACATTGTAGGGAGGTCATACAGGCAGGTGGAGGCCACACACACTACTGAGACTCATTTTGACTTGTATTAAGGACATTACATCAAAGTTGGATCAGCCTGTAAAAAAAATTTCCACTTTGTTTTGAGTGTGACTAGGGCTGGACGATATGGCAATAATTTATATCACAATATATTGTATTAATTTTGGTCGATATGATATAATTTCTAATCGATATGGACAATATAAAAAGCATCCGAAAAAAAACTGCAGAGGACACACACAATGGAGGTCTGCAAACTGAATTTGCAAAGTCTATAATACCTACCAGGCTCCTCCTATTAAATTATTTGGTGGCTGATCTCCATGTGCTAGACTGAGATATGAGCAGTGAGGGAGGCTGATATTGACGGGTCCCCTGAGGGACACTGGTCAGATCAACCCTTCCCTCACTGCTCATATCCTCACCAGCACATGGAGATTAGTCCTCCAGTGTCACAGTTCTTATTCTGCTATAGACAGAGGGACAGAGGGGGAGGCTTAGGACAGTGACACTGGGAGGGGGGGGGGGGGGGTTCACACATACAGGTATATCTGTTGGGGAGAGGTAGGTACACTGACCCCCCTGGTGCTATAGCTTTTGCCATACCTGGTAGCATGCTGCCACTGAGGCGAGTGCAGACAGTGAATTGTCAAATCCTGCTTTTTTTTTTGTTTTTTTGTTTTTTTTTGTTTTCTGTTTACTCCTGCTCAAGCCTGGGGTCAGATTTCACCATGGGCTAATACCAAGGACAGTAGCATAACTATCAAGGTCCCCTACTGAAGAGTATGAGAGTTCATGGGGGGTGTCACACTATCTGAGTTTATGAAGATTGTGGAGGGGTGAACATTACTGCAGTTATGAGATTGGAAGGCGGGGTCACTCTGACTGATTGGTATGAGATCCTGGTGGGGTCACGCACTACTGAGGTATTGCAGATCATGCGCGGGTCACACTACTGAGGTATGTAGATCTGGCGGGGAGCAAACGCTGAAGGTATGAGATCTGGGGGGTCACACTACATGGAGTTGATGAGTGATCTGGGGGGGTCACCTACTGAGTTATGAGACTGGGGGGGAGGGTCCCTCTACTGAGGTATGAGATTCTGGGGGGTCACACTACTGAGGTTATTGAGATCTGGGGGGTCACACGTATGGGAGGTATGAGATTGGGGGTAATTCGGGGGTATGTAGAATTGGGGGTAAGCACTACTGAGTCTATGAAGATCTGGAGTAATATGAGAGTTATTGAGATCTGGGGGTGTATATTTGTTTATTTTTATCCACACTACTGAGCGTATGATGATCTGGGGAGGTCACACTGATGAGTGTATGAGATCATGGGGGGGTCCACACTGACTGAGGTATGAGATCATTGGGGCTCACACTCTGGAGTGTATGGATCTGGGTGTGTAACAGTCACTCTGGAAAAAGGTATATGAGATCTGGGAGGTCACACTACTGAGGTATGAGATCGGGGGCTCACACTACTGGGGTATATGAGATTGGGGGTTCACACTACTGAGTTGAGATCGGGGGGTCCACACTACTTATGATGAGATAGGGGGTTCAACAACTACTGAGGTATGAGATCTGGGGGTCACACTACGTAGAGCGTATGAGAATCATATTATGAGGGGAGTCACAATAATAGAGGTATGAGATCTAGGGGATTCAGACATACTAAGGGGTATGCGAGATCTGGCGGGGGTCACACTAAGTTTGAGGTATGAGATTATGGGGGTCACACTACTGGGGTATGAGATCGGTTGGGTCACACTACTGGAGGTTATGAGATATGGCTGGAGTCATACACTACTGGGAGAATATGAGATCTTGGATGGGTCACAATACTGAAGTGTATGAGATCTGGGGGGTGGTTCAACTACTGATGTAGGAGACTGGCGGGTCACACTACTGAGGTATTATGAGACTCGGGGGGTCACACTACTGAGGGTATGAAGATCTGGGTGGTCACAACTACTAAGTATGAGATCTGGGGGGGTCACGACTACTGAGGTATGAAGATCTGGGGGGTAACTCACTATGACTGAGGTATGAAGATCTAGGGGGTCACATGGTGTTTGTACTGTGAGAGTATTTACACTGGTGACCCAAAGATTTCCAAGCTGGTGACCTAATAGTATTTGTTCTGTATGATTACTCTGTTGTCACATGTATAGTCTTTACAGCCGTTTGTTCTGTTCCACACACATTATGCATTGTTCTGGTTATGGTTGCCGTGCACAGACATTTTTCATTCACCACAACTAGTATCACATTCCCTCTATGGTACACTAGCAGAGTGTACACAGGGATGCAGGGTAGGGGGGGGATCCCCGGTAGTGATCTAGTTATGATTCTCTCTCGTGAGTAAAGCGGTGAGCAGGGATAAGCCATCAAGATTTTTTCGCATATATGGTTCTCCTGTGCCCAATCCTCCCCCCCCCCCTCACCACGAGCGAGAGCTGTGTGTCAGTACACAAGAGGAGAAGCAAGACATGCGTACATCACCTATATGGATACAACTGGAGGTGTCATGTGATGAAAGTCCAGAGGAGGTTTTACATGTATAAAGAGTGCCCTGCTCCCGTTTGTTCTGGTGCGGTGACATGGCCTATTACAGTTTGCACAGCTCTGGGGAGGGGGTGTCGAGGGCGAGGCGGATAGTCTCAGACATACGCACCTCCTATTTACATCTCCATTGTGCTGGTAAGAAAAGCAGCAAGAGCTGGATTGAGGTGGAGGCGGCGACGTATTCCGGCTCCCCCTCCCCAGAGCAGGGCTGTAATAGGCTGTCAGCACACAGTAGAGTGCAGCCTGCCAGTGTGACAGTATACCGAGATACCGGGAATGTGATTTCAAATCATATCACCGGTATTTCGGAAAATGATATCGCGGTATATATTGTTATCGAGTTATTGTCCAGCCCTAAGTGTGACTCCAAAGACGTCGATGGGTTGATACATTTTATTTCCATTGGTCATTTTTGTGTGATTTTGTTGTCAGCACATTCAACTATGTGAAGGATAAAGTATTTAATAAGAATATTTTATTTATTCAGATCTGCGATGTCTTATCTTTGTGTTCCCTTTATTTTTTTGAGCAGTATATATTTGGAAAGTTGAAAAACATTAGGTAGCCTATTTTTGAAGGAACAACACAGGTTGCTCACCAAATTAGTGCCATGGTTTTATTTTTATTTTCAAAGTACTCTAGAACAATTTGTTCACCAATACTTTAACAATGGTGATGTTTGGATGTTGTTACCTAAATTCTACTAGTACTATTTATCATGTTCATCTCTGCCAAATATCAAGGCAAGGACATTCATTGATCCTTTAGGATGGAACTCTTGCATGACACCTATTGTTATTGGGGAAAGACAAATTGTGGTGCTGTTAAAGCACTGGACCATAAGACACAAACATTAAGGAAAATAATTACTCACCAAAAGTGAATATGCAGCATGTACATACAGAGTGTGCAATGTGTAAACACGCTGTATATCATTATTAATTTGGAGAAGAGGCAGCACTGAGAGACCAGAAACTCACACTATAAGCTGTCAAACTGACCTTCCTCACCCTGGGGCATGCTTTTTACATATTTACTGGGTGGCTCATTAGTATGTCCATACAGAATTGTAAGTGCAGTAAATATTGCTGTGACATGCTGTACACTGGTATTTACTAGGTTGGAGGGAACAATGGAAAGAACACTTGCACTGCCCCTCCTCCCAAGTGAATTAGTAAATATCATGTTCCAGGGTGAGGAAAATCAACGCTGACAGCTTGGAATGTGAGTCTCAATGAGACAGCTTGGAATGTGAGTCTCAATGAGTTGATACCATTACTTTGGATAGGGATGGCAGTCCCCATCCAAAGAAATGGCCCACATGCAAAGGGTGTCCAGACGATTTTTAGCACTAGCAGCCGTAAAAATTGTAGAATACGTTTTAATGAAGTATAAGTGTCACTTATGCTCAGTTTGGGGAGAAATGGAAAGGACAAGGGAGGTACACCAAGCTTTCATTATGAATCACTTAACCCCCCTAGCGCTTCTGACGGCTCCATCTCGTCCAGCGCTTCCCTGTCAGTAATAGAGTGGATGAGATGGAGTTGTCCAGCGTAGATCAGAGCCCCGACAGCACCTACTTACAGTACTGTGCTGTCCCGGTGGCTCTAATCCTTTTAGCAGTCTTCTTCATGATGTCAACCCCCCCCCCCCCCCCCCCCCCCCCCCCCCCCCCCCCCACATAACGTCACATTATGCGGCGGGACATTCAATTGTAAATTGCACAATAAATAGTTTTCTATGCAGAAGACTGCTCACAGTGTGATTTCCAGATGTGCTCTTTGAAGTTAACCCTTTCAGAGGACAGCGGGTGCCAAAGGGCATTGTATGGGATACAGTGATAACTGTATACAATACAATTCAAAGTAAAACAAAACACATTTCAAATTGTAATAAAAATGTTATTATAAACAAAAACATAAATATAAATGTATACTGTTTTGAAATATTTCATACCAAATAAGCATTTAGGGATTTTATCATTCAAATGATACCTTTTATTCATTTTTTTTATGTAATTTTGTTTTAACATATTTGTGTTTCAAAAATGTTTATATATATATATATATATATATATATATAAACGTTTCTCAGGAAAATACATGCTGTAGCTTCAAAGCTGCATCTACATTGGCCATACATTTAAATAGGATGACCAACAGATGAATATGGGCGTCATAGGAGGTCCCAACAAACTATTGGCAATTTGATGTATGTTTGTAATCTATAATGGTACGCCGCAGGAGATGATTCTTATAAAGAAAAAGATGTAACCCATAATAACTACTTTAGGCAGAAGAAAATCCTAAAAAGCAAATGAACAAATAGAATAGCAACAAGCCAGACTAAGGTTATGTACAACTCTGAGAGAGAATCAATATTTTTTATACCATGAAAAAGACATGAAGTAGGTGGGGTTGTACTTGAAAAAAAAAAAAAAAAGCATTTAATCTAAAATGATGGCAGCGTTGAAAGTATAAAAGGTGGATTTAACCTTTATATAGCTGACTAGGCACAAGCTCTGCCAGGAGTAATTTACAATTATAGCTGAACATCATTTTAAAATCTGCTCACAGCTATTTCAAAAACTAACCCCAAAATAGCCACTGCTTCCAAGTCCAAAATGTACACTAAATGTAGGCTGCCAGAAAAGTGGTTAGTTTGTCCATGATGTGAATTTTATTTTTATTGGTTTATGTAAGTTCAAAGGAAGTTTTATTAAAACTGTATATTTGCAGAGTGGACCTAGAGGCAAAAATCACAACTTTCCAGAAATGTATACATTCTCAGTCCATAGTGTAGTGGTAACAATATTTGACAGAATGGAGAAAATCTCTCTGCTTAACTAACTTGTGTAGACGGCTTTAATGAGAACTACAAGAAAAAAGATGCAGAATTGGTATGTGATGGGTAGTGGCCCCGGAGCTGTCAACCTTCCTGTTTTTTCAAGAAATCCCGGATTTTTCCCAGATTCATGAAATCGCGCTGATCTAGCAGGGAGAGGACGTTTTTCTCCCTGCTAATGCCCCACCCTGCACATTATCAGCACATGCGGGGTGGGAGATTTACAGCCTTTCCCTGCTAGATCAGCCGAGAAGTAAGCCCGGCAGCGGAAGTGACGCCAGTGATGTTACTTCTGGTTCATGGAACACGAAAGAACCACAATCAGTATACCGGAAGTGATGTCACTTCCTGTATGCCCCCCTCTTTTTTTTTTTTAATTGACAGTTATGTGTGGGCCCCCTGGGGGGGTGATGGTTGACTACACATCCTCAGTATGCAGACTGGTGATGGACCTTATTACCCTTACTTTTTGCAAGTGGAACTTCTCCTGACCCAGGAGACTCACCAGAACACTCTTATAGACTCTCTGCTAGCCCAAAAGGTGCCCATGAGGAGGACTACTCCATTCCTAACACTAGGACATATCACATCTTTTTCTTCTGGTGCCATTCTGTCACTTGCATGTTTCTTTAAAGAGTCCAAAGGCCCCTATGAAAGTTACTTCAATGTCCAAACTTCATGTATACGAAAAGAGAAGGGAGAGGGATACTAGGAATGGTATGTCTGGGATCTGGGTCCCCTGTGACAACCACTAAACAGCATCCGTCTCACAAAAATTCTCACTGGATACCAGGGACTGGGGGGACTTTGGAGGTCGAAGGTCTCAGAGAGTAAAAATCAAAAAGAGGTCACTATATAGTTCATTTCAATCAGTGGTCAAACATAGGCAGTATCCCCCTGTGGCAATAGATAATACAGTGAAAGTAACAAAAGTAAATAATATTGATTTAATGTCCATAAAAACATAAAAATTCCAGGCGGTTCATGAAGTTGTCGCCCAGTGCTCCCACATTGGGCAAGCAGATGAGAGGTAGAAATGTGATATGGAATCCCAGAATATAGGCGGTGATGTATAACCCCGACATATGTTTCAATAACCAACTTCATCAGGGGGTCCACATAGTTATTCGAAAAGATCCCAACTCATCTCTGGCACTTCATCCCATAA
>CM070042.1:39494213-39508659 GCA_036250615.1 Ptychadena robeensis | reverse complement strand
TTATGGGATGAAGTGCCAGAGATGAGTTGGGATCTTTTCGAATAACTATGTGGACCCCCTTATGAAGTTGGTTATTGAAACATATGTCGGGGTTATACATCACCACCTATATTCTGGGATTCCATATCGGATTTCTACCTCTCATCTGCTTGCCCAATGTGGGAGCGCTGGGCGACAACTTCATGAACCGCCTGGAATTTTTATGTTTTTATGGACATTAAATCAATATTATTTACTTTTGTTACTTTCACTGTATTATCTATTGCCACAGGGGGATACTGCCTATGTTTGACCACTGATTGAAATAAACTATATAGTGACCTCTTTTTGATGGACATGAATACTTAGATGTTAGACTTACTATTACTCTCTGAGACCTTCGACCTCCAAAGTCCCCCCAGTCCCTGGTATCCAGGGAGAATTTTGTGAGACGGATGCTGTTGAGTGGTTGTCACAGGGGACCCAGATCCCAGACATACCATTCCTAGTATCCCTCTCCCTTCTCTTTTCGTAGTTCTATTTGGGATGTCGGTCGAATTTTTGTATTCATAACCGTATACTTTTGGGATCTTTCCTTCATTGCAAACTTCATGTATAAAAAAAACAAAAAAACTGTACAACATGAGGAGAATTTACATTCACAGTCTCTGTCATCTCTCCCGTAGACAGGGTACATTTTATTGGAATCCATTACAAACTTGACTTCATAACTTCTAGCTGTACATAGGGTTGGTGCTGCTCCCCAGGAGAAATGAATATCATAAGTCCAGATCTGTCACCTTAACCTTCTGCACGTGGCACGGTTTTTTATAACCGTGCCACAGGCAATCACAACGGAGCATAATATGCTCCTTCGCGATTGCCTGCCTGGCCGGAGGTTCAGTACATAAATCCGGCATCACTGGAGGCGCCGGACTTATGCTGGAAAAAGGAGACACCCCTCTATTTACATGGAGGTCTATGGCGCCGCCTACCCCCGCCCCCTTCGCGTCATACATGCCGATGCTCCCAACTACTGTGGGAATTCGGCAGACAGGTGAGTATTTCACTACTTAACTCGGGCTGAGTTTTATGATGCATGGAACTCAGCCCGAGTTAACTCGGGCCAAACACCCAGGTGGTTAAGGGCTGTCTCTCACCCTTTCCTGCTCACATATTTCTGCCTGGGGGTTTTAGACCCCTTTTTACTAGTAGTGTCGGACAAACATTGGCCATGGCCTTTTGCGAACAGACTAATCGAACTTCTGCAAACACCCGCCATTTTCATGTTCGTGGTGAACCGTCATTTATTTCATGTGTAGGGTGAACTTAACAAACCTTTAGGTCATAATTGTAGCGACAGTATCAATAAAAAAATGTCAAAAGGGTGCAGCCACACAGACAGTGTCATGCCAGAGAAAAATCAATGGCTAAATTCCCTAAAAAACATGATTAATAATAATAGTAATACCAGTGCTAAGATGCTTTAGTGTATCTAAACACAAGAATAATATATCATATATTGCAGCTTTATGATGCTGTGGAGATTTATGTTCCAGGGTTTTTGCACTGTGTACAGCCCAGGTGTTCTGCCTAGTGTAGTGTACTTATTTATAAAATGGAATAAACACCCATGCTATACAGTACACAAGTCTAAAAAAAAGGGTGTTTTAGTTGGTGATGGTGATGAACTACAACAGAACACCTAAGCTCAGGAACAAAGCACACAGGTCCCATAATACAGGATATCCCACCTACAGGACTTTTGTGGCTCAGTAATGGTGAACTGCTTGTTGAAGGACACTAGCTATAGCTACAGATCACTGGACGTAGTAAAATAGCAAAGTAGCTTAGTCATCCCTCAATCAGTAGCAGCTCTCCCTATCTATCTAGTACTGCAGACACATGATAAATGTAAAATGGCCACCAGGATGCTTCATTTATAGGGGGTGTGTGTAATTGGCTGTACTGTCTTACCTGACTGTGGAGTGAGGGGTCATTGTGTTATTGTATATAGGTGCTGCGAAAATCGAACATGCTATGTAGGCCGGGCGAATACTGTTCACTAGTCTAAATTTTTTCTGGACCCCCCACAAGCTAGTCCAGAGCTCCCCTTAACCAGGACTTTTTTAACCCTCAAGGGAAAAGCATCACCCACTTGTAAATGGGCAAATCCAGTTTCCCTTTAGGTGGAGCCCATACCTGTCAAATGTGATTTTCCCGGGCAAATCCCAATTAAAAAAAATCCAAGATTTTTCCCGGAATTTGGAAATCTGCTAATTTAGGAGGGAGTGGGCATTACTTACTCTTTAGTTCCCACCCTGCTTGTGCATATGATGTGCGGGGTGGGACATTAGTAGGGAGATTAACTCCCTCCTAAGTTAGGCAGGTACTGAATAGTAGGGATTCAGGAGGTAATAGGAGGGGAGTCAAATCTCCCAATACCGGAAGTAATGTCACCGACATAGTACCCTTTGAAACGTATAAGGGTCGAGCCCAAATACTGAATGTCACTTCCTGTATTTCTCCTCTTTTCAGGGATGGGGAACTTGACAGGTATGAGCAGAAGTGATCATCAGTAGTGATGAGCGGCATAGCCAACATTCGTATTCGCAGCATGCCGCTAATTTTTTGGTAAACATTTGGAAAATATTGGCATTCGGCAATATTCGGGGGGGGGTTTATTGCAAATATCTGCATTTTTTTGTGCGAATTTCGTGTGCACAATATATGTTTAACATGGCGCAAAATTCCATGCGAATTTTCAAAAGTGCAGATTTTCGCAATATTCTGAATATTCGCATCACCCCAATATTGTAATTAAAAACTGTTGATGGTGGCAGGGAGTGTTGCTAAGCTCTTGTTGCAGACTTCCCATTCGTCCACTAGCATTGAGAGGCATGTGTAATGGAAAAAAAATACAGAATATCCGGAATTGCGAATATTAGGCAATATATTCACCATCTTCGCGAATTTCCGAATTGCCAATATTCACAATTAATATTCAGAATCCGAATATTGGCGATCATCACTAATCATCAGCCGGCATAATTGAAGGATGCCATAGGATCAAAGGGAACAGGTAAACTTCCCCCAGTGTGGCTCTTGGTTACTGCTTTTTGCCAAAGTTGGTGGTAGAGTAAGCTTTAAATGAAGTGTAACTACTCCAATTACCTACTAGTGTAACTACTTGCCACTTTCCATAGAATGTACTCTGCTTGGGGTGCCTTGCTTTGAAAGCAGACCAAATGGATCTAAAATAGAGCTGGGTTTACTTTCAAAAAATCTCCTTGTAAATAGCCTCTATGTACAAGGAGAAAGGAGAAGAACAATTAGGTCTGCTATAAGAAGCTAACATTCTCAATGGTCCCACAAGGGGCCTTAGTGCAAGATGTCTTCAAAGATGTTTTAGGTTTTATCATCACAACAGACGTTCATTGCAATCATGACCCCTGCCATATGCCAACTGCTGGTCCTAAGGGCATCCTAATTCAATGTGTAGAATTTTATTCACAACCTAATTTACTAATTTATATAGCAACTTTTTTTTTAATTATTTTTAAAAACATGATTTTTTTGATGAACTTATGACACGCACTACAGGCAGTTCACACTACACTACAGGCTATATTGGTGATAATGGAAGGCATTGTTCGATTTTATATATCTGTAGTTTAATGTCACATTATCATACCTGTCAAGTTTTGCATTGAAAAAAGGGACATTTTCCTGCAAGTGAATTCACAACACTCAGACCCTGGGGTGAATGCAGTGCATGCCTACATTGGGGCCAGAACTTCTGCATTCCAATACCCATAAGTGGCACAGAACGTATAAAGTGTAATGATGCCTGTAACATATAAAGTGTTAACCTGTCTCAATAAATGGCAGAACCCTAATTTATACAAAAATTACATGTGCCAGAGCAATACTTTTTTTTAAATGTTCCCCTAACCCTTAAACATTTCTACTGGTCAGTACTGTGGAGGACAAAAGACTCCAAAAGCTGCATTGGAAATTTTTTTTATGTATGTTAACATTTTCAAGTGCTGACTATAGGTGGTTGAATTAATATTCACCAGCTTAGAGATGCATACTAATGCTAATTGTGTGCATATGTATTAAAGATGGTTGAAATGTTTTTCCAAAATTCTACCATTTTGACTGTTTCAAGTTAATTGCAAGCCCCTGAGCATGGTATCATCACCAAACTTGCTGGAGATGTAGAGAAGGGTTGGAGGTATACTACAAAAAAAGTATGGCCCTAACACAAATCGTTTTTGCATAAATTAAGTTCAAAATGTGACTTTAAACTTAAGTTATGCAAAACTACATGTGCTAGAGCAAAACGTTTTTTCCCCCAATGTTCCCACAACCCTTCTCTACATCTCCAGCAATTTTAGTGGTGATGATATTATGTTCAGGGGCTTTGCAATCAGCTCACATAGTCAGCTAGTCGAAAAATACACTCTGTCAGGGAAGATTCTTTTGTCATACTTTCTTTATTAAAGTAAAGTAACATCTAGTAGTTTCCCAGCCAAACCAAAAGACTTGACAGCTATGCACTATGCAATGACCATAAGAATGCTTTTCAAATCCTGGTTCGGTACCTTCCCACTGGTCCCCTTGACCCCCAGCAATTGTAATGTTCAAAGATAGATAATTTGAAGCAATAAATGAAAAGATAAGTAGCAAATCCAACTCTTAGTGCCAAATTGACCTTTTTTACTTTAGATTCAGTCATATTGGACGCAAAGGATTACAGAAAGCGAATAAAAAGACAGATTCTGGTACTTATAGTTACAGTTTTTCAATGCATGCTGAGGATTTTTAATAAATACATAACTGGATTAATTAAACGATAATCCAACTCTTATTATCTGCCTAGAGTCCAGATTAAGTACAGGTATAGCATCTGCTATTCAGAAAGCTTAGCATACCCAAAGGACTAATAAATTAAATTCTCCTCTAAAAAAATATTGCTGAGAGACGTGATCATCAGTCCTCATTGTTATACGCCATGTGGGAACTGCTAAACAATGAAGGGAGGGCAGAGCCAGGAGGACCAGCATGGGAGAAGACATTAAATAAAGCAGAATGGTAAACCTATATAAAGAATGAGAGAATGTGTTCTTGTCACACAAACAATATGTTGCCAGCTGTCATTTTTCTATTCTATGTTAAAGAATGAAATAAAAAGCCTGGCTGATTATTACCAACAACTAGATCATATTTTCTTCCATTGTTTGAATACATTAGCTCCAAATACATCCAAAAGTCTATCACCAAAAAAAATAGATCCATTTTTTCACTGTGCATTTCATGGTTTATAAAAACTATTTTGTCTGTTTGCTTAAATTACATTTTTCAGATCGCTCATGCTGTGCATACGTTGGCAAAAATTCTGCCTTAAAATATTCCAAAAGGCAAGAACATAGTTTAACATATTGCTTACCAGTCCTCCTCTTCTTGCAGTTTTTGTGCTGATCTTGCCATAGGGGCTACAGTCCCTTCTGTATTTAAGGGTTAGTTTCCACATACGTCGGGACCCTCTCCGCTAAGCGTATACGCTTAGCCGGCTCCCGACGTAGCAGATAGACATTGCCTGCACGGCGGATGGTCTGTCTACACATCCGCCGTTGTAAAGAATCAACGTATTCGACTACGTTGATCCTTGCAGCAGCGGAGCGGCTCGGCTCTGTAAAGACAGAGTCTCTGCCGAGCAGGTAAGTGTATCTGCTACGTTGGGGTCCCCGCTAAGCGTATAGAGTCCCGACGTATGTGGAAACAAGCACTAAGGCTTAACTTACACCATCCTGTCCATGTCAAATGTACTTGTGCTCCTGTCTGCGAGCACCTGCCTAAAGCCACCATGCCAGGTCTATCAGGAGTAAGCCCGAAAACTGACCGGGTGGTTGCAGTAATCGCTCATTCACCGAGCAGTTAAAAAATGCCTGTGTATACAAGACCTTAGTGTTGTTTGGGAAGCAGCATTGGCAATTTGTAGCGAGGGTAGTATTTGATGGACTAATTGATTTAAATGGACCAGCAAAGTCCAATTCTTGCTTATCCTCTATAAACTATTATTTGTCATTTAAAAAAAAATTTTTTTAGTTATATGAGTAAAAGTACTATACATATTATATATATTATACTAGTATATATATATAATATGAATAAAAACCTTTAATTGTAGACTACCAGGTTGTGGTCCCTAGCTACTCATACTGGCTGGCAGCAGGAGTTCCAAGACAAAGTACAGAATTGTCAGGCAGAGATAAAGTCAGACGATATTTCAGGGCAGGTGGAAAACAGCTCAGTCAAGACGTTCCAGGGGTTGGTAAGAATAAAGCAATAGCTACAAGCAGAGCCTGGGTAGCAGAGACTTGAAGACCTCTTTGCTAAGGTGTCAGAGTACCCAGGAGAGGGAGCAGGGAACAGGAGCCACATTAAGTGCCAACATTACTACCACCAGCTAAGGGAGCCGATCTTCGAAAAGTCTGTGTCCTATGAGGTTTGGGAAGTGGAACAGCAGGAGAAGAGGTAGATGGCAAATCTGCAGTTAAAGATCGCCAGATGACACTGCGATCTGTAAAAGCTTCCCATAAGTTAAGTATAGTTTTTTTCAGACTTCTTATTTTGACTTTGGTGGGTAGCTTGGCCTGTTAAAGGAAACTGAAAAAATAATATTTTTTTCTGAAGTAAATAACTTATTAAAAAAATTGGCATGTTTTGTTTGAATCACAAAGATGCGTTGATTTTTAATGGATACATAACGTGGATGGGCACATAATCACAACCAACACCAGAAGTCCATTCAACAGTCTTTTTTGAATTATTTTAAAACAAGGCAAATGGTCATACACGAGAATCAGTCCGAGGAAGCGTGGAACAAAAGGATAAGGCAAGAGACGTGGTCAAACAATCTAGGGTCAGGGCAAGGAGATAACAGGGCAAGGAGATACAGTGATAACTGTATCCAATACAATGTAAAGTAAAAAAAACACATAACACATTTACAATTTACTTTTTTTATTATTATAATTATTTATTTTATTATAAACAAAACATAAATATGAATACATACTGTTTTGTAATCTATTATACAAAATAAGTATTTTAGAGAGTTTATCATTCAAATTATACCTTTTATCTTTTTTTCAATGTAATAATGAAATAATTGTGTGTTTCAAACATTATTATAGTTAGGGTGTCTTGTACGGACATATTTAGAGAAGTTACATGCCTAAAACATAAAAAAAGTCTATGGTGCGCTTTTGGTACAGAAATCTGGACCTTTCAAGAGCACTAGGGAGGTTAAATGGGAAACCTGCCCAATTACATCATGCCACCTAGTGCTATGGGATTGGTGGACGATAAGCTGGTTAAATTCCCGCAGCTGGTTGGGGCTGTAGGAATTCACGGTGCCAAATTTGTCCACAGGGCTGCGGGGGATGCAGCCCTGGTCAAACACTCAGAGTCAGCCAGAACTGTACCCACCACCAGGGGGCAGCAAGACATGTCTGCAATGTGTACAGCAGGACCCCAGGGACCCCGGGGTGCGGTTTGGTTGAAAAGTAGTCTGGACAGAACAAGGACCTGCTTCCACCATGATGCATGTGCTGAGACTGTCTGTGATCCCTGAGATTATCAATGTGGGATCGCAGGCCGGGCAAGTACCTTACAGTGGCATTACCCTTGACGCCCAGCAGTATGTGGGGGGGGGGTATTACATTTCTGTGTAGACAGCTTTGTTATAGCCTTCTATTCCTCACATTTGGCATGCAGTGTAGACAAGCCCTATTTTAGTAGTGTAGCCGCACTAGTGGTTGTAAGGCTTGTTCACACTAGCTGCACTGCAACTGTGTGTGGCTAGGGTTAACACAAGGTAAACAGGTTTCCTGGGGCTTTCCTACCTTTCACACTAGCCCTCACATTTGCGTTAATGCTGATGCGCAATACCAAATGTTAGCACAAATGTCCTGCAGTTACAGTTGTATGGGAGGCTTGGCACAATGCATAGTGGTACCGCTACCACGTCCATTGTCAGCAACCGTGTGCTCAGGGCAGACTAAAGAATGCCTTCTCCTCTTCTCCTCTGTAATGGGAGATGGGAGGGCATTCTTTAGCCTAGCCTATAACAACCAATTGATTTGGCAAAGCATTGGACATGCTTCAACAATATATCCCAAATTGGTGTGGAAGAAATTTTGACTGTGAGTCCCTTTTGGCAAAGGCACAGATGGATTAACCAGAATAATATTTTTTTGCCATTGTTCCTTCAACCTTTCCTACAACCCTTCTCTACATCTCCAACAAATGGTAATTGTACAGCATTCAAGGGGCTTTGCAATTAACTCACAAAGTCAACAAGTAAAAATTTTTTAAATAAATTTGACCACCTCTAGTCAAAATTAAAAGTTGTACATGGCCATCCACCAAACCATAGGTTCTAGATGCTTGCCCAATGGATTTAACAACTCTGGGCATTGGAACCCATAAAAATAGTTCTCTGTATATGTTGTAATGATTTATTGCTTTAAATTGTAGTGTTTTTTATTTTTTTGTAGGAAAAATTCATGTACTTTTATTTTTTTGAATGCTTGATTTAACGTTGCTTTATTTTTCACTGAAAATTCTTTTATTTACTTAGAACAAATAACTACAGAAATCAAATTATAAAAGAAATCAGTTCAAACCCTAAATTAACATGAAAATATTTTCATGTTGTCGCTTAATATCAGAGCTTTAGGCGCACGTCTAGTATGTCTGATGTGTAACAGATTACTCACCACCCTTATCATAAATTGTGTGCCAAGTCTTGTAAACTGCAGACACCAGACAGCGATAGATTCAGCCCCATCTGCTTTGGGTTGCTGAAGGCCACATCAACATTCCACGCTGCAGACTTATTATGAAAGGTTTAGTCACTGTGTATCTGCGAAGCTGAAGTTATCCATATCCTAAGCGCACACATTACCCGCTGTCACACATTTTACTCCGGCCCCTGAAATCATCCAATCTCCCGCAGCACATGAATTACACCCTACATTGCACACGCATTAGCCACAAATCTTTGCACACACATGTTTATTTACATACAATCTATTCAACTCACACCCTCCCGGGATTACTCCAACATAAATTGTGTCTTTACTACAGTTTACTTAAGTCTGAGTGCTTTGCAATTAAAGCAATAAAATGTTTACGCAGGAATAAATCTGTTTTAATGAAACTTTCTCCCCGTCAAGTTTTTAAATCAAACCTTGCATTTGCAATTAGAATATACATTTCCTGTCTGACTCTCCAGCTGTTACTGTCACAGATCCCAGAAACCATACAGAGCTAATCCCTGCAGGCTTCACAAACCAGGGAGCTGCAAGACACTCATGGGGCTAAGCGACGGTGGTGGGGGCAAGATCGAAGACGCCAGGATTGCTTCTTCTGGGGCACAATTAGCAGTACCTTAAAATACACGCGGAATGAGTTATTATTATGTATTTCCATAAATTGTGCTGTATTTTTAGTGTTGGAAACAAGGATGTTATTTTAAGGTTGATCCATAGGGAACCATATGAAAAAAAGTCACCTAGATTTACTGAAATTCACATATTTTTGCATAGCAAATAGGGACAAAATCCATGGACTAAGCACAGTTATGTCAATGGCAT
The DNA here is from genome assembly GCA_036250615.1 of Ptychadena robeensis. Taxonomy (NCBI): domain Eukaryota; kingdom Metazoa; phylum Chordata; class Amphibia; order Anura; family Ptychadenidae; genus Ptychadena; species Ptychadena robeensis. The sequence continues at coordinate 39,499,009 of CM070042.1, read as the reverse complement.
AGTTTCTACCTGTCCCTTATTTTGGAAGGACTTATTTTTTTACACCAAATCTGTCCCACATTTCTACTCAATTGTCCCTATTTTTGGTCTAAGGCACAGGGCATATAGGCATAAGCATTGGCAGCCCCTGGCATCTACCCCTGGCATCTACATTGATGCCTGGAACATGGGACTGCCCATGCTGTTTGCCTGTATTTTCCGACTTGCATGGATATCCAAGGAAGTAAAAAAAAAAGGAACATGTCACCGGACTAAAATAGCTGTAGGGTGCAGCTGACGAGTGTGGCTTCAGTTCAGACAGGATACCCCCATCTCCGCTGCAGTCTTGACCTTCACCCAAGCCCTTTTTAATGGGAGACAAGATGCATCTAATTGACTTCAGTGTAAAAAGTATCCCACCTAAGAGCACAGACTGATGAAAAACCCAAAGGACCCCTAGGGTGCTAATTTAGAGCCAAAGGGTTAATCAGAAGATTGATCCAGGTACACAGTACGGGGTCATACACAGCAAATTAATCCAACAAGCACAGTTAACAAAGGGTAAAACTAAAGAGTAGTCGAGGTACACAACAGATCAATCCAACAAACGGAGCAAAGGTCTTGTTGGTGCAGTCGGACGGATCGTTGAAGGACAGGTGGAAGCAGGTGCTTGCCTGCAAATGCAAGTGTCAGTTACTTTTGGTAACTAAAATTTACCCTGAGCCACACTCAGGAATACCACTGGGGTAACCCAGTGTATCAACATATTTATAAGTTCTGGATAGAGTTGGGTTTTTTGATAGAGGAGGTTTATATTTTGCAACAAAAAATTCCCTCTATCCAAAATTTCCTCCATTTCTTGTCCAAGAGATGCAACAGGAGTGTTAAGGAAATGTTTTAAAAATGTTGTATTTTATCATTACAGATTTATGATCTGCGGTTTGGCTCAGATGTCCAGGTGCTGAAACACTAACACAGGTGCTGACAGGATCAAAAGTGATAATCTGCATTTTGTTCCTCTAAGAACCCCTAGACCTTTAGGAAAAATTTGACCAGTTCATATTTGTGAGTCACCAGTAATTGCAAAGCCCCTGAACATGGTATAATCACCAAACTTGCTGGAGATATAGAGAAGGGTTGAGCGTATACTACAAAAAATGTAGTATTGCAAGTTTTTGCATAAATTAAGTTCAAAGTCGAACATTTGAAATTTCAACTTGACTTTGAACTTAATTTATGCAAACATTTTTGCAATACTTTTTTTGTAGTATACCCTCAACCCTTCATTTACACACAATTTGGTGATTATACCATGTTCAGTGGCTTTTCAATTAACTTGCAAAGTCAGCAAGTCCAAAAAATCTCTACTGGCGAAATGTAGCAGTACCCAGGTGTTTCAGGGGTGACCACAAAATATCACAACCATTGACTTGTAAAACATTCCAAAATTCAACTTGACTTAGAACGTAATTTAAGGATAAACTACATGTGCTAAAGCAATACTTTTTTTTTACGGGGCTTTGCAATTACCGCATTTTCAGACTATAAGATGCACCGGACCATAATACGCACCCAACTTTAAGGGCAGGAAAACCAGCAAAAAAATTTCATAAGTTTTCACGTGAATTTAATAGATGCAATATACAATTCATGCAGAAGGTGTCACTAGCAGCAGTACACTCTCAGCAGAACGTCATACTTTACACTGATCTACAGGAGGAGTGGGGGGGGGGGGGGGGGGGGGGGGGGGGGGGGGGGGCTGTGCTGTCTTCTGCTCTGCTCTCTCCTCTCCTGATGTTACTGATTCTGTGTCCGTGGGGCAGCAGATTGATTGCTGTTCCCACGGAAAGGAGAGCTATAGATACAAGTTCATCTGTAACTCTCTCTTCATTGCCTATGCCAGTTCAGGACTGGCATTGGCAATTTCATAGTTCAGATGGGAGAGCCGGCATCTCACATCTGACCGCTCCTCCAGCTCCCCTGGCTAACCTCTGTGCCCGGAGAGCTGGCGGGCAGCCAAGGTGCGACCACCGGCGGCCAAATGGCCGCGGGGGTCGCGGATTCGGACCGTAAGACGCAGGCACTTTTTGCCCCCAATTTTGGAGGTGAAAAAGTGCGTATTATGGTCCGAAAAATACGGTAACTAAAAGAATCAGAAACGTAACATTTTGCAATCATCTCTACCATCCATGTTAATGAGACCTTAAAAATAAATTTAAACAACAATCCTATAGCGGAACACAACAGAAATGTATTCAGAGACACTTACATAGTTACTCAAAGGTCTACTTTAAATGCTGAATGGGGCTTTATTACCCAGTAGCAAGCTATGGCAAAATATACAATATATAATAATCCATTTAATACCAGTATATCTGAAATGACTGATAAATGGAATCTCCAGTTGTATGATAATACTGATATTCCATGTTTTCAGGGTCATTGTTCTTTCTGCGGTTTTGCTACAAGCAGACATAATCTGCGTAGAAGAAAAATGGATATTTAAAGTGAATTTGCAAGGGCAGTCTGCTCATCAATTTCCTGTTCTGCTCAAATGTTATTCTTGGTGATTGAATTTGACCACACTTATCTGAATCAGCTTTAAAACTGACGTTAATTTCGCTTGCCATATCCCCAGGAATCGTTCCCCCACCCAGTCACAGATTGGTCGTGAAACATGACAAGCTTTGAGAAACCGTGATTTCATTAAGACAGCTCCCATGATGTACCGCAATGTGATACTACTGAATGATAGCAAATGTTTATGGAAGGGACATCTACAAACCTATTTAGGTCTGCTATGGGTAGGTTGGCAGCCTTAATATCAAAGGACTGAAGATTGAATTTTACTCCTTTTCTGCTCTTATCCTGTGAAGAGAAACCAAGAAAATAAAATAAGTGCCAGGAAATGGATTGACATGAACAGTGATGTCAGAATATACCTACAAGATAGTTTTCATGGCTTAGACACAACACCGCATTAATTATCTGTCTGAGCCAACACAGTGTATGATTACAAAGACATTCCTTAGCTTCTTGCAATTAAAATGTATGAACAATTGTATTATTTAATATAAATGTAAATCAGGTTACTAAAATCTCATACAGTATAGACTTTAATATTCCATCATGGTAAAGTAAATTTTTAAATAATTGTCATGACTTTGACTATGGCCAAAATACGAAAGAACAAAAGTTCTTGTGTAACATTTTACCTGTGCATCCTGCCCGCCAGTCTCTTTTTCTTATTTATTTTTTAAAAGATTGAGTAAAAGTGAAGAAAAAAGGTCTGAGACAAACAATTGACCAGATGGAGGAGTGCTTACAATAATTACTTATAATAATAAACTATTAGTTTATATAACGTATATACTTGAGTATAAGCCAATGTACCTAGCCTGGAAAACTGAATCACTCGAGCATAAGTCTAGTACGTTGAAAAGGGGGGAGGGGGCTGTGGGGACTAATGAGCAAAGAACCAAGGTGTTAGCCTCTCCACAGGGTTTTAGATGGCTTAATGGAACCGACCACAGAGGGAGGAGTCTAGTCCGTGGAACCTGGTCTTCTACCCAGAGCCCCCCTAATGGGAGATGGGCCGATGTCCCAGGAGGGGGCACCGGTGGTGTTTTCGCGGCAGGTAGGACAGGTCTCCCTAAGTAGTCAGCACCTCCGTGTGATGAGGCGGGACGAGTGAATCTGCCCCAATGTAGAGGTCTCAACAATGAGAGAGTAATCAGGTCCAAATCCGAGGTCACAAGGGTAGGAGAAGTCAGAATAGTCAGGACAAGCGAATGGTCAGGGATCAAGAGGCAGCAATCAAGAGGTTAACCGTTAAATGAGCTAGTGTCGGGGTTCCAGAGGTCGGGTAAACGAGTAGACAAGCCAGGGGTCGGTACACGGGAGGTCGATCAGAATGAGGGTAGGGAAATCGCATCTAACTCACGGTCAACGTTTTAACTGCATTTCAACAGCACTTGCTTGGTGCTGTGCTGAGGTTTTTATGGACCAGCCACTGATTAATCACCCCTCCCCTCTGCAGGAAGTGCCTGCAGAAAGGGGTATGTTTCTGTTTCAAATATGTGCACGCTCGTGCGCGCGCCCGCCTAGGAGCACCGGCCCGCGCATGCGCAGGCGCGCTACACGGCGGGCGCCATCGCTCTGCACGCCGGCTGCGTGCAGGGCCCATAGCAGACCCGGGGTACCCCATGGCAGGGGTATCCCCAACACTCACAGGTCAGTAACCACCTGGGGGAGAAGCTGTGACTCCCTGGGACCCCACTAGCCACACTGGGGACCCCGAGGGTGCCGCATTCCCCCCAGGAGACACAGAGGGCTGACAAGGCCCCCCCCCCTCAAGGGCGGGCTCCGACCGCCCGCAGGCCCGGGCTTCGAGGGGTGCCGTGCATGAAATGCGGAAACCAACTCCGGAGCCCGCAGCCCCGCAGCCGGCTCCCAGGAAGCATCCTCCAGAGGATACCCCTCCCAAAAAAACAGATACTGGAGCCGGCCGTGGAACCAACGAGAATCCAAAACATCCCTGACAACAAACTCCAGAGAACCATCTACCAACTCCGGGGGAGGAGGACCAGGGGCACGGGAGGGATGGCAAGCACGCCCCACTGGCTTCGTGGAATACCGGGTGTACCTGCCAGGAATCGGGAAGGCGGAGGCGGACCGCCGTGGAACCCACCAGTGGCTCTACCGAAAAGGGACCGAAAAACCTAGGCCCCAACTTCCGAGATGGGCACCGCAACCGTAAAGTAGCCGTGGACAACCACACCTCATCCCCCACCGCAAGAGGGGGAAAAGGTCGGCGA
>CM070042.1:39477942-39489942 GCA_036250615.1 Ptychadena robeensis | reverse complement strand
CCCCCCTCCGAGTGACGTCACATCAGGGAGGCGGCGGGAAATTTGAAAGTACAGTGTAGAAAACTGATATCAATATGCTTCTATGTACTAAAAATCACCAAAATAAAAAGTCTCTGGTACCCCAGATGTGAGAGGGTTTGAGAGGGTTAACTGCAAATGGGCACATTTGGTGCACCAGAGACTTTATGTACATAGCAGCATAGCTTTGTGCCCTGATTTGTGTGTTTTATTTAAAAAATATATATTTTACATAATTGTGTGTTTCAAACATTATTATATTTAGGATGTCTATAAGACCCTTGTACGGACAGATTTTGGGAAGTTACAGGCCTACAACATAAAGTAAAATTTGCCATTGAAGACTATGGTGCACTTTTTGAACAGAAATCTGGACCTCAGCAGTGCGCTAGGGAGGTTAAATATGCTACAGTTTTGGACTGCAGAACACACAAGTAGAATGTTGTGGAACTATAGAGTGTATAATGAAGAACAACTTACTTAATATGGGGCACAGAGCTATGGGGAACGGTCAATAAAATCTGCATTATTTTCCCTTGATAAGAGACAATTAAGCAAGGAAATTGTTACTTTGTGTTAATACAAACACTTACAGGAACATTGGTCACAAGAAAGGCAATGGAGACACTATAATCAAGTTTTCTTACAGGAAGATCTGTGAAGTTTTCTAATAGCCTTCTACAGTAGCCGATTCTTACCAACATAAAAGCACTTGGAAAAATAAATGCTAATGGTGTTTCGAAATGTACAAAACATAAATAGTTATGAACATGCATAACAAAATAATGTTAAGTGGTGGTCTAGGGAGTACCAGTTTAAAATAGTAACTTAAAAAAATGGTAAAAAATCCATTATAGTCATAATTAGAAATAAAACCTTAAAAATGATAAAGTGGAGTCTACTTCGTAGTGCAGTTTTTCCTCTAAACCTTCGTTTATGGTCTTTGTCTACTCCATTTCCTTTGGGATCTCTGAGCTGAATTGTTGGTGATGTTGGAACACCCAATCAAGGCTCGCTCAATACACTGAACTGTCTGACTTTATCTCAGTTACTAAATTTTCAGATATCCTTAGTAGCTCACGGAATGCTTTTGCTTGTTTTCCAGAGCCATTTATTAACCCTATAGTTTTCTTATTGGTCGACATACAGATTTTCACTGGGTAGCACGCTAACAAATTCATATATAAGACGTTATCATGAGAGATATGACAGAGCCATTATCTGAAAAGAAATGCGCAATCATTTTATCATCAGTCAAAAAGCTATTTCACGGTAAGTGTCACCATAATAACACAAAATGAAAACTGAACAAAAAAAAACAATAGTTTTGTTTTAAACACATATTATGGTGACTCCGTGCTACAACAATATAATTTAACTTTTATTCATTTATCCGTGTTTACAGGTTGTAGATTTCATTATGGCAGATATAAACTTCCTAAGGAAGAAAAGTAAGAGCCATATTACTAGAACAGGTTACATTCTCCATATTGATAGCTTTTGTTGTTGTATTTCATATACAAACTAAGGAGGAAGATTCTAAACTGAAAGCCCCTAAAAGGCAAGTCAGACAATTAGTGGAAAATACAATCTGGCCTGTGCTCGGTGTTCTGCAGTAATGGTAGATGTTTCAGAAGGTCCTCCTTTACACCACAGCTTGAGTAAATGCCTAATAGCAACTTTCAGTTTATTAGCACCAGTCATTACATTATTGATAAAAACCAGCAATAAACATGTGCACTTTCCCTCCTGTGTCATTAGGCCTAAGGCATTGTTTAAATTAGCTGTTGGTATGGGCAGGCATTCTTGTAAGATTTATCTTATGTGACCATTTAGAACCAACAAGGGTGATTTATATACCATCCATACGTGTCTATTTTGGTGAGATGAATACAAATAGAATGAACCCTTCTGCCATCACATAAACCCTTGCTTTAGACAACTCCATTGTGTGCCTATTGAAATATGCCAGCATTCCATGTTCATAAATAATCTCAACCTAAATCCGAACATGCCTTATTATCCTAAAAAAATGTAATTTCAAAGAGTTGCTACCGCTCTTTTGTAATGCTTTTACTTAGTAAATAAATGTTGTGCATATTGTGCATATTCTTTTATGAAGTGACAACTGTTTACCAATTGTGCCTCTACGTCATCACAGTGTTCCAACCAAAACTCATGGTGCATTGTGGCTACTATCAAGGAGCTTGGCCAGAGAAGAGGAAAGAGACTTGAGGTGATCAGTCTGGATGACTAGTCCTCCTGTACAGGCTCAAGGATCAACCAACAACTGGAAGCAGACATACTGTTTATACAGCTAAATAATAGAAAAGGAAGCTTAAACTCATGGGAATAGTTCAACAAAGGGGATTCCGTTCAATAGAAAAATGCAACAGTTCAGCCTGTCCCTTATAGGGGACAGATCCTTTTTAGTATCAGGGATAACTGGTACTTCCTGTGGACTGCTACTCCCCTTCCTTGGCCTCAGCTTTATACCCTTCTGGCCCCAGAGCCTCCTGGGATGTAGCGTCAAAGAGGACAGCACCTAACCTAGTTTGTGTGGCTGCACTACACTGCTTATGTTCTGCAGGAAAAAAAAATGTAGGGATCAGTTGATTGATTTTCTCTTCTCTAATTTGCTGAACATGATCCTTTTGGTCAGGTCTAATTTCTTCCTGCTGTAGGGGGTAATATAGGACCAGCCATCTAATAAATACATATTTTATGATTCTAGACATGTCTATGAGTTGGGTACATGTTATCAAAATGTATTTATGCTGTGAGTGTACAGTAGATTTAACATACACTGTTCTTAGGCCTCAAAAGCGAGCTCAAGTAGGGGATGGCCAATCCCAAGGGACTTCATAGGTGCAAATAAACTCTAGACTGACAATCCATAGTTCGTAGTTAGTCTTTATGGTTAAGTCATGTTTTGCCCCAAATATCCCATTTGCTCCAAAATAAAGTTTTGACGCGTTTTGTTCTATAGGGAGGGTTTCCTCAGGAAAACATGGAGCTCTGGTTACTGTTTCTCAAAGGCATAAACAATATGTGTTAAACTGGCCGAATACCTATAGATCTCTTTGTCAGATATCCTTCAGATCTACCAACAACTATGTAGTATAGGGTCCTCTGCGATTCAACACAGGTACGCTTGATTGTTTAGAAAGTCCCTCATATTACATAATTTTGGAAAAACGAAAGGAGATTTAAAGGAAATCTGACAGAGAAATCTAAAGGTGTATGGGGACCCTTAGCATTGAACTCCTAAACCATTAATACAGTTAAATTCATCATGTCATTACATCTCAATAGTCACGTTGCTTGTCCTGTCTATGTATACACTCACAAGTTTTGCTGGTGGGCAAGGGGTTGATAGCAGAGGGGTAACGTCTCAAGGGGATGTTTGTAGATCAGATTTTGATAATATCTATTAATATAATATCTATTCGTATATACACTTCACTTCAGATTCCCCCGCTGCTTCTATTGGGTTCAGTTATGTTAAGTGACTTCTTAAATTATGTTAAATTGCATTTGAAAAAGTTTGTTATTGTTTGTTGTTGTTTTGTCTGCAGTTAATAATCTCAGAGACACTGACTGAACGGAACTACACAGCTATTGCAAACAGTTTTTAAGCTCAGCAAATTTATTTCAAGCGAAACCGTTTAGGTGGACTGTTTTTGTGAAGTTATGCAAATTTTTAAAGGTTACCTATTAGGGTGGCTTTTGTCCTACTCCAAACTGTAATGTATGCGTTATGGGCATTTTGCGCCATTTTTGGTGTCTCAAAAAGCCGCCATATGCGCAATTGTGGTGGAGAACTTCACTGTGATTCCCCACCCTCACCCTGACTCTCTACACAACTCCCGCATCAGTTAGATGTGGGCCTGGAAAAGCGATGCCGCCTCCATTACCATGGAGGTCTATGGCAGTAACCCCATCCCTTCATCAGAGCTGAAAGGAATCCATGAGCCTGCAGCGATTCTGCATGTTCACGGAGCCCCAGCAATTATGCACAATCCCGGCACAGGCACAGTTTGTTCTAACAACAAACTGTGACCATACTAAGAGAAATCTTTCTGTGAAGATTCTCCTTAACCCACGTCATAGTATTTCTACAGTAGTAAGTCTAAGCAACTGGACTTGCTGAAATGTTGTTGAAGATCATGTAGTCATGTAACTGGCTTTAAGAATGGAGCTTTATCATTAAATTCTGCATTGTAAAAGCTGATTGGAAGTCAATGTTTTAACTTTCTAGAAAAGATACATGTGGCAGCTCGTTTTGTATTTTGTACAGACAAATACTACAGGCATGGTGACCAAAATATTCTCCAATGAGACATGGCCTACACTATTTCTTCATTGTTTTTACATGTAAATGAACTTGTTAAAGTTTATCATAAAGAAAAAGTAAAATGTTATATAAAGTTTGGAGTTTAACCTCCTGGGCAGTGGGCAGACTCTGCGAGTTGTGGCCTGTTCTCCACAGGCCTGCAGATCTGCCCCAGCAATGCGCTCATTAATGATGCCGAAGAGGGGAGGTATCCTTCCCATAGACCTCCATTATGGCCGCTATTGGCCATATCGTGCCATTGAAAAAATGTGCGATACAGCCATACTGCCCTGTGTTGGCTAACTAAGTCCTTACCACCTGCGTGGTCAGAGTACATATGTTTAACAATATCTACTATAGAGAAGAAAAGAAATCTCTCTGCTTTTTCAGAGACTATATGACTTTAATGGCAATGGTCGATTAATAAAAATAAAGTTTGATAAATTAATAGCAATATTTAATGAATTGATCCTTTTTTACATCACACAAAATGTCCACTCCAATCCATATACACATCTCATGTATTCAAGCAACTTGAATACATGACATGTATGTTGTATAGCGTCATGATTCTTGTTTAAATGTCCCTTTTGCCAGAGCAATCATTTTAGCATAAATCTTTCTGTAAGGTGTACAATTGTAACATACTTAAGGCATGTTTATTATCTAGAAAAGCCATTTTGTAGACATCCAAAAGCCTTGAGTTGCAAGTTAAATAAGTCAATAAAAATTAAGAAGGGACAAATGTGCCAAGTAAGTAAAAATTGTTGATATAGGAGCATTTAGCACAGGGTATGTTGTATGGCTTGTGCGTCTGCCTTTTATTTATGCATACAATATACAGAACTTGCTCTTTAAGGTTCCTTGGGGAATCATTGCTAATCTCCATGGTGCTTTCACTGATAGGGGGGTGTTTGAACATTTATTGATTTTCATGTCTCGTTGAGGAATGATGTATCTTGAGGCTGACTTTACACTTACGTCTGCATGTTTCCATGTTTTCCAAAGCAGTTACACAGGTTGTGAACACATGTTGTAGATGGGTTTGGGGAGCCATTTATTTCTAGAGCCCCAATTCAGGTCTCCACACAAAGCAAAGCAGTTTTGGTTACTGTGGTGTTGTGATACAAATATCCTACTATATGTCCCAGTATCCATTGCAAAAGACCTGTGACTTGTTCAGCACGTATACAAGGTTATTTGAAAATGTTCTATATCTCATTTCTGAGTCTGGCTATGTAACAAACCCAGCACTTGGCACAGAACTGCAAGAGAAGCACATAGCATCTCAAATTAAGGATGGAAAGGATGGTTGCCACTGATTTGAGGTTTAGGTAATTGTCACCTCCATTATATAAACATAACCAAATCACCACTTAACCATCTCCAGTCGGTGTATTGGGTGGTGGAGTCACATCCTTCAAGACTGGACCTTGATTATAACAGCTGTATTATGAAATATCTTTCCAAATAATTGGGCAAAGGCAGATTTTAGTCCTTGCTTATTGTGCTTATTTGTGCTTATTGTGAAATCAAATGGACCGATCCACAGTGCTTATAGAGGCCAGTCCAAATTTTTATTAATAGTAAATACAAATGAAAGAACATCCAATCCATTTCAGGGACTCAGTAATTCCCCTTCCTCAGGTTTTTGCATAACAGTAATAGTGCATTGCTGATAAGTTGCGATTCCCCCTTTTCCCCGTTACCCCCTTCATTAATCACATGCCTTGACGGGGATCTTGGCACATCCCACACATATGGATGACTTCTGTTCACACACTGTTTAGCATGTCCAGCTGCAGAACAGACAGCGGAGGTTGACGTACTGCCCTGCATTAACAGGTGGACTAGCTGAACATCGCATGAACATCCCTAAACACGGTGAACACATACTCCTCCATACAGGGGAGGGTTAAGAAGGCTGACTCCCTTGCCAGGATCCCTAAGTGGTTGTTTCCTCCACTATTTGACGGACTAAATGACTTATGTGACTCCTTTGCATCTGAGGTACTGACTTTGGTGTACTCACCCCCGCTGGCCGAGCCGGGCCGCACTCTCACTCTGCAGGTATGTGAACGTTGGCAACGGACACATGTGTTTGTGAATCCGCTATGTAATGAATCTGTCTGTAATCTTCAAATGGTGATATGCAGGGATTTTGGTGGGTATGCCCCCAGGTCCCTTGATTCAATACACAACAGCCTGAGGGTATTAAACATTGGGATACACTCCCAATGGAGAACTATACCATCCCCAACACAGGGATTTGTTATATATCTCCAAACAGTATGTTGTTTTAATACTTGTTTATATTTCAGGACATAAGACCATTCACAATAATTGCTTCGATGTGTGACCCATATAACCTTGATTTTATCTCCCTGATGAAGCCCTCAACAGAAGGCCAAAACGCGTTGGGAATTTATTTACAGAGGACTATGATCTATGAAGCACTGTATTGATATTTTAAATATGTATGTCTTACATGACCTTCTGTCCATGCCCTCGTGTTATTGGCATTTTATCACATGTATCTTGTTTATTGTATTGTTCCTAATAAATACATACCTTTTACCTCTAGCCTGCCTACGATCACGTGCTTATAAAGTCCCAGGGGCCAGCCACCCCAAAATTTGGTACCTGAGGAGACTCGGTCCAATATTTTCTTGAAAATTCAAAATTGAGATTCAAGTGTGGCGGTGTGTTCCATTGGCAATAACATGCCAGCTACCTCGTTTTGGTGCACTGAAGGGCCAAAGGAGGGCCCAATGCAACATACATCAACACACACACAACCTCCTCCACATCAACTCAAACTAAAACATTTAAGGCATGAGTGTAAATGAGCCCTAAGAATGGGACACATAAAGATTAACAAAGTTTATATTATGCATCAATATATTTTTACAGATTTATGTTCTACAAATTCAATGAAAAGACAGTCCACACATCAAGCGTGCATGCACAGATGAATCGCGGCTTTATAATATATTTACAAACCAGTGGAGTCATCTGAACAGAATGAAGATGAATATATTCACTAAGGATTCACAAACGTACAGTATGACAGCCATTGCTCTGAAGGCATCTTTTGTAGAGGGATAAGGAGATTTTTTGGTTTCTCTGACCTGTGATCCGTCTTTCTGTGTTTACCCTGGATATCCTTGCATTTCCCTGATGGGCTGCTACATTCCTGTTTGGGTAAGCAGGAGCATAAACTCAATAACAGAGATGCTACACAGCAATCATCAGACACATCCCGCCATCCTGCTTATGGACCCGTGTGCACGGACATGTCTTGTGAAGCGCATCCAGTCTCGAGAAACCGTGACACGTTGAAAATTGTGTCATTCTGTTTTACTGACCTCATCATGGCCAAAATTTCCGGATCGCCAACTTCAGGCCAGAGGTTGTCTGGGTTGGCAGAACTGTACTGCAAAGGCGCCAGCGGAAAATTGTTTCTAAAGACAGTGACTGAATCAGCTCTTCATGCATGGATTAATAAATTGTTTACATCTAACATATTTCTGACAAATATAATATGGTGAGACAGGGAAATGAAATAATCAGCATTGTAAATAGTATGTGTTATCCATTCTCATGTGTCTGTAGCTAGTTCTAGATATACGAGACACAAATGAAGGAAGCTCTGTGATCATTATTTGAGCATTCCATTTATAAAGGTTTAAGTATTTGAATATGATGATCTCTTGCGGTCCCTGTACAGCAAAGCTCAAATGGGGAAAGAAGAACCAGTACAAACATCCTACTAGTTACGCAATAGGTAGGGAATGAGATGCTGCAATGAGTTTTCTTTCATTTTAGATGTCCAACCACAAAACAGTTAATATACAAATGTCATTTCTTTTGGTAAAAATTTATTTTAACTGCTTTATTAGTTGTTCATTTATTTGTCTTCCTGTGCCACTATTGCCCCATACCTGCAGTTTCACTCCTGTCAATGTACAATGGCTCTGGCATATAGTGGAGAAAGAAGTCGGCCACCAATAGTGCAAGTTCTCCCACTTAAAAAGATGAGGCGTGTCATTTTTATCATAGGTCATCTCAACTATAAGATACAGAAGGGGGGAGAATCCAGGAAATCAGTTTTTTCTTATTAATTTGCAAATTATGGTGGAAAATAAGTTTTTGGTCAACATGAAAAGTTCAACACAATACTTATATGCTATATACCCTTTGTTGGCAATGACAGAGGTCAGATGTTTTCTGTAAGTCTTCACATTGTTTAAAAAATCCTACAATGTATTTTCCTGGATTCCTTCCTCCCATTCTGTCTCTCATAGTTGAGATGTACCTATGATAAAAATGACACACCTCGCTCATCTTTTTAAGTAAGTGGGAGAACTTGTACTCCAAGAGCACTTGTGAGAGTTACTTGCTCTACACACAGTGATTCATGGATGCACACACATTGGTGACTATATACAATACATCTGAAAAGTATTCACAGCGCATCACTTTTCCCATTTTGTTATGTTACAGCCTTATTCCTAAATTAATGTGTTTTTTTTCTCAGAATTCGACACACAACACCCTATAATGACAACATGAAAAGAGTTTGCTTGAGGTTTTTGCAAATTAATAAAAAAATTACATTTAAAACCACATGTCACCCTCTCTGTGTAGAGAGAAGAACATTTTAGCAGGACGACAACCTCTGCAGCAATCTACCAATCAGGCATGTTTATTAGAGTGGCCAGATAGAAACTACTCCTTAGTAAAAGGCTTAGGAGGCAAAGATTGAATTCTTTGCTGTGAGTACCAGGCACCATGTTTGGAGGAAACCGGGCACTGCTCATTACCAGGCCAATCCCATCCCTACAGTGAAGCATGGTGGTGACAGCATAATGCTTTGGTTTTTTTTGGCAGGAACTAGGAGATTAGTCAGGATAAAGGGAAAGATAACTGCAGCAGTATACAGAAACTTCCAAAATGAAAACCTGCTGCAAAACGGTCTTGAGCTTAGACTGGTGCAACAGTTTATCTTTCAGTAGGAAACGACCCTAAGTGCACAGCAAAGATATCAAAGGAGTGACTTCAGGATAACTCTGTGAATGTCTCTGAGTGGCCCAGCCAGAGCCCAGAGTTGAATCCGATTTGAGTTGAATCTGTGCACCAACGCTTCCCATCCAACCTGATGAAGTTTGGGAGGTGCTGCAAAGAGGAATGGGCGAAACTGGTCAAGGATAGGTGTGCCAAGCTTGTGGCATCATATTCAAAAAGACTTGAGGCTGTAATTGCTGCCAAAGGTGCATTGACAAAGTATAGAGCAAAGAATGTGAGTATGTAAGGACACGTGATTGGTCAGTTTTTAAAATGAATTATAAATTTGCCAAAATCTCAAGTAATTGTTTTTACGTCATTGTTATGGGAAGTTGTGTGTGCATTTTGGAATAAGGCTGTAACATAAAAATGTGGAAAACGTGATGTGCTGTGATACTTTCGGATGCAGTATGAGTCCCAATAGCTATGGTAGTCACTGCAACACGGGAAGTGCCTGATACACATAATAAGGATACTTTATAAACTAGACTTAATGCAACAAGTGGATGGAAACACATGAAAGCCATTCCATTGTAGATACATGATTTTCTATACTTACATTAGGGTTTAAACATTCCCAAAAAGACAAACAACAAGACAAGACAAAACAAAAATACAAATAAAATACAACGTTACTATCCCCATCACTCCAAATATGCATCTCTACCCAACAATCAGACAAAGCACATTTCATATTGCACCAACCAGACAATACATATTTTGAATGATATGAATCTAAAAACCACCAGAGACATTACCATTGTTCATGCAATTTCCAAAGCTCTGATAAGGCTTCTTACAGTGCAGAAAAATCATTTACAAAAAAAAAAGTCTCAAATTGTTCTCTGTACAAATTTATAAAACTGACTAGTTTCCTGCAGGTATATGGACTTTCCAGGAAAACAGCCCAAAACTCGCAATAAGATGGTTTTGTCACGCTTATTGCATCCTTTATAAGTTCCACAGAACATAAATCCTGCATTAATGAATCAGCTCTGAATGTGAGCACTTGTGTTATCTGTGTGTCCCCAGGGAGATCGTTCCCTGTCTGAATGCTGAGCTCCATTGATTCTTCTTGTGCATGTTCAATATTGAGGTTTGCAAGAGGAACTATCTATTGTTACACTTTTTCCGACTTCGCCTTCCAAGTATTACTATTCATAGACTGTCAGCTGTCATTATGGTGCATAGTCCTGTTCCTGCTGCCTTCATATTGTATGTATAATTTTTGCATGCATATTTTTAAAGTGCCACAAGGTACAATGTGATTTCTCATTTTAACAAACACCACAATGCAAATACATTATGGGAAATAAATTATTTACATAGAATAACTGCTAGAGAACCAAAATGCAACATAGGGAGCAGACTCATCCCCCCCACCCCCGCCTCAGAGCCATTGAAAATGGAATTGCAACACAGAAGTATATTTGGGTGCTGGAATACAAAGCAAATAAGACATAAGGCTGCCATACACGGCACGGATTCGTGCCGGATTCTGGCGCGATGGATTCCGGGCGCGTGCACGCGGATCCATCGTGCCGGAATCCCCTGCAGCCCACCTTGCCCGACCGATCGCATCCGAAGGATCAGGGGCACAGAATCGGATCCGAGGAAGAACCAACCTGTTGGTCTATTCGGTCCGATTCTGCTCTGATCAGGGGGCGTTGCGGTCAGGGAGGCGAGCCATCGGACACAGATCCCTCCCGAATCCGGCCATACAAGGTGGGCTGCCACGATCGGATTCCCTAATTGGCTAATCGTTCTCACCTGTGGATGCCGGCGGAATCGCCGGAATCCATCGGGTGCTGAATCGATCAGCCAGGGAATCCGTGCCGTGTATGGCTAGCTATAGGCTTTGGGTGGCACCATAATCAAGTTCTGCATTCAGCACAATAATTCTTCATTTTTAGAAAATATTCTGCTAAACACTGAACTGAATCCAATTCTTAACTCGTAATAGAACAGAATTTGTAACCAAATAGGCCTGGAAATGGTTTTTTTTTTTTCATGTTTTAGACCCATTAACATCGTCACTGTGTATCTGGGCTTCATAAAGACCATAATTGGTTGGACGGACCAACAGGGTGTTGTACATAACTTCATGAAAACAAACATTCATGGAACTGTTCACATGTAATGTTGAAGAACTAAAGGGGATATAATTCTGGAAACATATGCACTTCTTCAGCCTCCTTGCTGTGGCTCTGGTCACAAAACTCCTCTCTCAGTGCATACACACTGGAAGGAATAGAGAGCACCTAAGATCATGGGTGGAGGAGCAGCTGTAAGAGCAAGAAGACACAGCAGAGATCCTGGCTGCTCTACTCCCTTTTATCTCACAGGCTGGAAGGAAGAGAGACCAGCCAAGATCTCTCTTCTTTTTATTACGACTTCAATAAAAAATAATAATAATTTTAGCGGGTACCATGCACTACAAGATCTCCACTTGCTCTCACACTAGTGATGGCGTGAACCCGGAATTTGATTGACCTCTGCAAATGTCCGCGAACCCGGCTAACCTGGCGAACCCCATAGACTTCAATGGGCAGGCGAACATTGAAAAACAAAGGGACCCT
>CM070042.1:39460766-39477842 GCA_036250615.1 Ptychadena robeensis | reverse complement strand
AACACTGCCCTAGCTAATGGTTCCCTATGCAGCAGCAGCAGCTCTCTTTCCTAACTCTCTACTTCTCCAGCAGAATGTGTAATGGCATCCTGTACTTAATATGTTATAGGGGGTGTGAGGGTCTGTGAGGTGGGGGGTGCTCATTGGCTGGATTATGTCTGCTGACTGTGACTCACAGGGGTCAAAGTTTCTGCAATGTTAAAAGATAGGGGGCGAACCGAACTCGCCATATGTTCGCGAACATGGGCGAACGCGAACATGCGATGTTCGCCACGAATAGTTCTCCGGCGAACAGTTCGGGCCATCACTATCTCACACCCTCCCCCCAAGCTGGCCAATAGCTCTTTAGCTGGAAAAGGTTGCTGACCACTGGTATAGATAGAAGTATTTAATCATTTTAAATTAGATTTGCTTAGTAATGCTTAAGATATTTCATTGCATGAGATATGCTAGGATTGGCCTACCCAAAGTATTTAGCATTACCGGACAAGTTGAATATAACTAGAGATTCTATTTTGAGATTAGAATGTAGACAAGCTGCCAAGTCACTATTGTCCGGGCTACTTGAATTTAAATTCAGAAGCTTCTGCAAATTTTGAGCATGGATTGATCCATTGGGATTGCAGTATGAAGAGGATAAAAGCTAAAATTTATTATAAAAAAGCTGTGCACAACTGTCAGCAGAGATCACACAGTAGAAGTGCTGTCAGTGGCCAGAAGGGCCCTTAGAGTAAAAATGGAGCAGTATGGGGGCTAGGTAGAGTGTAGGTATGCAGCTCCCAAAATGAAGGGGGAGTGTGACCCCCTGTAACAGATAAATATGAACAAGGAAACAAGGTGCA
Organism: Ptychadena robeensis; assembly: GCA_036250615.1. Taxonomy (NCBI): domain Eukaryota; kingdom Metazoa; phylum Chordata; class Amphibia; order Anura; family Ptychadenidae; genus Ptychadena; species Ptychadena robeensis. Next base: position 39,477,000 of record CM070042.1, on the reverse strand, counting down.
CAATGATGCTATATATTCAAAATGGATTACATAATAAATATTGACAACTGCAGATTTTATACTTGAATATACTTATGATTGTACTTATTATATAATAATCATATTTATTAAACATGTACAAATTATTTTTTACTCATTGCTGTGAAAGTTTCTTGAGTTTCTGGCCACTCTATGGTTGGAAAGATGCTCCTCCTCGCCATCCTGGTATCGACATGGCTGAAGACACATAGACTTGTAGTAGATCAATATTTCATCTTTTACTTTATCATTTAGAGTACTTTGTTGTGCTAGGTTGTACGCCTTGTGTCTTTATTCCTATTGTGATAGGATTGCCCTACTCCAAGACTGAGCTGATCTGGAGAGCAAACTAATATAGGGTTTATAAGGCACTGGGCAAACCAAAAACATCTTTATTTAGTATATGGACCTATAAAATATAAGTATCATCTTAAAAAAAATCAATAAAAATATATACATATGATCAATTAGTTAGGACTTGTTAAATGGTTATTCACTATCACTACTCATTTGAGTCCCACTTCCATGCTAATCTCCAATCAAGAATATAATAACAGAATTTTTTTTCCCAAATTTTAATTGGACCAGTCAGTAAGTATACACCTAATATACTCCATTTCCCTCGCATTAAACCACTTCTCCCCATTATACAAACTATCTGTAAGAAAAATATATATAAACCTTTACTATAGTCCGTAAATTTCACTTCTCCACTTGAAAGCTGTGCTTTGATGACAGTTTCTTTTTTACTAGGAAACTTGGGAAGGGAGACCTCACTGCTATTATGAAGCTCCATTTCTGAGTTCTGGGATACTAGTGACACTAGATGACACTAGTGTGATCTAGTGTCATCTAGTGTCAAAATTTAGTGCTGCAGTTACTTACATCTAATTTAATGCTTGGCAAAATTACCAGAAGTTCTGTACAGTTCCCAAGTTCTGTACAGCATTACTTTATTGTCAAATCATAGAGCAAGGCAGGTTGCTCATTGCTCACAGAGAGCATAGGTTCTGACTCTGTCTGGTCATTTTCTCTGGATCACTAAGTCTGGAAAAAGATATTCCATTATTTTGTAAGTAATCAGCTCACCTTTATTAAATTCAGCTGAATATTGTCTTGGGAAACTGGAATATTACCTTGAATAAAGGAGAAAAAAGGAGAAGCTAAAGTCATACAGTTAATGTTCTGTTTTTTCCATTTGTGTATAAAAAGGTACAGGTAAAGGACTCGGGATGGACAGAGGGTCATAACCTATCTGCTCCAACTGAATGAAAGCGAAACCTTCCAAAAAAAATGAAAGAGCAACTTTTGCAGTGTCCGGCCTGTAACAATAGATCAGCACTTTGGACAGCTCATAAGACATTTAATCACAAAGGACATCTGAACCAAAAGGAAAAATGTAATTTATTGTAGCTTATCATTCCTTAGATGTTCTATTGTATATGCCAAGATTTTCTTTTTTCATACACTACAGAACAAGTCCTGTTGATCTGCATAATAATCCACCATCCTAAACCCTCCAGTTTAGTAAACCAAACAGCTTTCCATACTATCTCAAGTCAGTGGTGTTAGTAGGTTTGGTGTCACCCACTGTCTGTCTGCCCATGCCCGTCTGCCCATAGTGATGGCTTGCTGCAAATATTGTGTACAGCAGGGGCAGAGGGCAATCGCATAATATTAGCCTGAGGTATTAAACGTACTTTTCTCAGCTCATACTACAAATATAATTATTTCCACACAATAATCAGAGTGCACCACTTAAAGCTCACCTAAACCAAGCAGACATACTTTTGTAACTAGATAGCCACATTAATGGAGCAATCTGTAAATAAAATATAAAAAATCATTCCATCCTGGCTGGCTGTACAGACCCAGCTGTCCGTTATCCGGCTAATTAGTCGGGACTACGCGGGGAGTGATATAAGCGTGGTCTGAAGATGGATCGGGTGTGGCCTCCTTTTTCCCCCTTCAGTTTCCACTGCTTACTTTCCCCAACCCTGGGTAATTATCTACCCCAACCCATCCATAGGGTTTGGGAGGCTTTAGCGGATGAGCCTCAGGTTTGTCCCCCCCACAGGGGCTACGGCACACTAGCCATCTGACGCTGTCGCCGATGTTCAACCCATTCACCAAACAGGACTTATATTGTACTGCATATTGAATGTGTGAGTATTGTGATGTTTAATTCCTTTTGATAAAATCTGTTCCATTATTGCATTTTTGTCATATATTATGCCTAGATGATTGCTTCTCTAAAGTATATATTAACAATGAATACATTGAGGGACACGACCTTACTTTGAATATGTTGTATCTACCAATATCAGTATGTGATATCAACAATAGTGATAGGATTTTGTGCAATATGTTTTAATCTAATATGTGATGTGAATGGGATGCGTGTCTCCTTTTTATTGGAACAATAAGCTGTATACCTAAAAAGTCTAGATTTCATAAGACACGACCATATGATACCTGCCACGCAAGGTGGACTTAAAGTACAATGTTGAGAGGATGCATTAGTAGATACTTATACCGGCTAATGATATACTGTATGCAGTGTACAAATAAGTTAACCTACTAACAACAAATATAACTCCCAAATTGGGATGTAACACCATGGCCAACTAAACATCTAAGACGGACTTATATATGATGGAAATGCATTGGTGCCTTGTATTGTATTGTACATTGGTGACTGTATACATAACTAAGTAATGTTATAAGGTGTATTTATATGTTTTATTGACACTTACATTTTTTCAGGTCCAACAAGTAATAAAGACCTTTTAATGATAATTATTTCATTATTTTAGTGCCTCAAAACCTTTCCCTATTAGTATGGTTCCCCAGGACCCCTAACCTGGGTTTAGGGCTACCTTTAGAATTCAATTAGTAAGGGTGGCACTTTCCTATGACACCACGAATACTGGTTACCAATGTAAATTAGCTATCCACTTATAAAAAATTGTTACCTATGAGGAGATATCTGTGTATTTCCCCCCTCACTCCTCCCTGTTTGTACCTATCCCTCTCCCCATCACCACAGCGCTGACTGTCTGGCACGGACATTTCTTCAGGGAGCTGTTCACGTTTTTGCTCTCACTTTGTGTCCATTGATAGACATTGTATCAGTTTCCTCACAAGCTCAAATTGGCTTCCCCCAAAAAGATTCTTCTATGTTAGTTACACATGACTTAGACTGTGACATATGACTGTGTTATGACTATATATGACTATGGTAGGGACATTAGATTGTTAGCCCCTCTGAGAGACAACCAGACGACGGAGGTGGCTGTTAGTTGTGTAAAACATTTTATCAAACTATGAGGCCCGGGATCTCAAAATACGGGCAACCATGGTAATTATAAGTCCTTCTTGGCCAACTAACAGTCCAACAGGTAGGAATTGAGGATAGGATCGGGGTCTGATTTGGATCGGTAACGGATCGGCTCGGGATCGGCAACCAGTCTGGATCAGATCCGTGTTGGCGGGCACGATTGGCCCAACACGTTCCGGGGGGTGCCACCCCACTCTGAACAGAGTACTCCCTGGAGGAAGGAGGACAGGCACCTGGCAAACAGGAGAGCCGCGTAGTATTCTGCTCACCGGCTGTACGCACGCTGATGCTGGATGCCATACTGGAGTCCCAGCAGGGGGAGAGGGACACAGGGCGAACCTGTATTCTTCCTCAATCCCCGGACTGAGCCCTGCCTCTTCCTGGTAGCCTTCTCTAATCTTCTTAAGGGGGTCATGTTGCATGCTGCGGCGCGGTCCTAAAGGGACCTCCACCCTCCGCACACCACTGCTCTCCGCTACAGTGTCACCCAGTGTGTTTTATATAAGCTTGAAAGTTCTTTTCATTTCAGTAATCTCTATACATAAATGGTAAACCAGTCTGTAGTATAGAAATTTTTATTTCATAGATTTGAATAAAAAAAATGGAAAGAGCGATGAATCAGAAGAATATTAATCAATTTGTAAAATGTTTTCACATGAAAAGTCTGACTAACGCATCAGGACTAACGTACATTTGAAAGATTAAAGCAAAACTGAACTTGTAAATTAGATGCTATTCTAGACTTTTTTAGGCTTGTCTGTTGATCATATATAAGCTCTTTCTTTTTTTGTTTGGCCAACCCATAGAATTCTTTATAGAAGACTAACACGCAATTCCATGTTCATCTAACTCAGAGGAAAAGTACATAAACAAAGCAGGGGGTCTATCTTTTCTATTAACCCTAGAAGATGGGACGGGGGTGTTGGAGCCGCCGCTGAAATATAATTTAAAATTTCAGTTTCGTTTTCTGTACGACGAGAACACTTCAAGAATAATATAGAAGAAAAAGAATTTATTACTGCTGCTTGAAAGTGCCAATTCCAATTTACTGCAAAAAAAGCCACTGGTAGCAAAACACGTAGTCTAATAATTCAATCAGGTTAAAAAAGTATTTGATATGTTGAAAATTAAAAAATATACATGATTGGCTGAAAATCTACTAACATTTTTATAATGTAATTTAGTAATAATATTTTTTAAATGTGCATAATGGTTCTTACTGGGGCCTGTAAGAGACACACAAAAAGTATAATTGCTCTCATCATGAACTATAATGAATAGAATTTATTTTCTGTTAAAGATAATTCCACAAAATAATTGCTTGTGTCAAAATAAGAAAACTTAAGTGCTGTTATTCAATTCTTAAAGCCGATCTACCATGTGGTAGGTCACTTTGGACTATCGGCAGCTCTCTGCCGATAATTAGGACAATCACTGCCCCAAAATAAATAAAAATTCTGTCAGCTTGAGGAGTGATTTTTCAGAGACTGCCCCTCCCACTGTGTGACGTTGCACCCACTGATGGGCAAAGGACTGCCCCTGCTGAGGAGAAGAGCTATAGTACTGGCAAATTAAATGGGCGGAAGTGGCTTTGGTTCACCAGTACTTAAGATGCTGCCTCTGGGAATGAGGAAGGGAGGATGGTAAGTAAGTTTTTTTTTGTATAGCAGTTTTCACTAATGTAAAATGTTTCCAGGTAAGGTATGTGTTTTTTTATTTTAAGTTTACAACCACTTTTCATTCAGACCCATTGGCACAGGTGTATGAAATGTATCACCTTGCCATGCAGTCTGCATTTACAAACATTTGTTGCTGAATATGTCATTCTGAGCAGCTAAGTAAATGTAAGCATGATGCTGTCATAGTCATCAAGTCATCATGGTTTAACAATAAATCAGTTTGTGAAATTTTGACCCTGGTAGATATTCCACTGTCAACAGAAAGTAAAAATATTGCAATGTTGAAACTCTTCTATAAATAAGATCATGTTGGATTAGAGCAGTGGTTCCCAAACTGGGGACATGCACCTGGAAGGGCGCAGAGGTAATACAGGGGTGGGGGGCAGCGCTCGGAGTCCTCTATGTTAGAATCACACTGTCAGTCAGAGAGAGGGGAGAGAGAGATCTGCAGAACTCAGCTGCCTATTGGCTCTTCCCGCTGTCAGTTCTCTTCTTCCTCTGGGGATTGCACACAGTCCACCGACCCTCCCCTACCACTGCCATAGACAAACAGGAAGATAACAATGGGGGAACTAGCTGCAGATAGTAGGTAGAGTGCATTTAATGTGTGTGTCTCTGTGTGTGTTTGTCTCTATGTGAATGATGAATGTTTCTGTATAATTGGTGTGTGTATGCATGCCTTTTTATGATTGGTGTGTGTGAAAAAGGAGGAGCTATAGTACTGGCGAATTAAATAGGCGGAAGTGGCTTTGGTTCACCAGTACTTAAGATGCTGCCTCTGGGAATGAGGAAGGGAGGATGGTAATTTTTTTTTTGTATGCATGCCTTTTTATGATTGGTGCCTTATGATGATTTTTATGAAAAAGGGAGTTGTATTTCAAGTAAAGTTTGAGGGCCATTTCACAATAGCTGCACTGTAACTATGGTACATTTTTTTTTTATCACAACAGACGTGCAAGCGGTAATGCTAGAGCGCCTGTTACCTTTAATAAAACCCTGTGTTTCCTCATTGCGCTGGCCCTCATTCTGAACCTGTGTTGTTTGAATGGGGAGGGCTCGATGATGTTTCTATATAGAAAAGGGGGCCTTGCAAAGAAAGTTTGGGAATCACCGGATTTGAGAGTGAGGTACATAATGTGTAAAAGTCACCAATGCAATGTTGACTGAGTAACTGCAGCGCTAACCTCAGCACGAAAAATGTGCATGAGAGATTGATGGAAGGGCTGTTCATATCTATAAAAGTCATACATCACCAAATTAAATACTAATTGTCAAGTAGAGTGTAAAGATGTTAATTTTTTTTATTTTATTTTAACTAGCTGAATTTGTGAGATAATTGCAAAAACCCCTGAACCTGGTGTCATCACCACAAAGTTGCTAGAGATGTAAATAAAGCAAATTTTTGCATAAATGTTGTTCCAAGTCAAGTCGACATTCTTTAAGGCGAAATTTTGACTGAACTTTTGACTGAAATCTGTAATTTTCTCGCAATTTTGGTGATGATATCTTATTTGAGGGCTTTGCAATTAGGGGTTTGTGTCCACTGCATGCGCCAATAGCGGGGATTTCAGTATGGACACAACTTGTCCTAATAATGCGATTGGGACGGGATCGTGGGTCGTGCTGCTTTGTTTTAAATGCGGCGCCCCATGTTGTCATTAAGGAGATCCTAGGCATCGCCATCAATGATGCCCAACACATAAATTAACATATATAAACGTGACAGTGTGACACCCGAAAGCATTAACCTCCTGGGCGGTTTGATAGCTGATCAAACTGCACCCGTGCCGGGTTTGGGCACAAACAGCGCCTCTCCGTGTGCCTGCGGCTCTGCACAAACAGCGCTTCTCTGTGTGCCTGCGGCTCTGTAGAAGAGCCGCAGGCACACGCACACTTCTATTTGACACTGGCGGTGTGTAGAGGCCTGGGTAGAGAGCCAGCAATCACGAGGGAGCACAGTGTACTCCGCCGCGATTGCAGGGGAAACGGCTTTTTGTGCCATTAAAAATGGCGCGAAAAGCCCGTAACACCCAGAGAGTTAAAAAAGCATGGGCATTTTCCTTGTGTTTAATTCAGATAAATAGGACGCTTTAACCCCAATGCGGTGGTTCTGCAACCTAAAATGTAGACATTCTGCAGGCAATCGACGGGTTTGGTGACATGGAAGTGTCACACCAGCATATCCATGACTTCCAAAGAAAAATAGCCCCAATTCCCATATGAACTGGTCAAAATATTTTAGACCAACCTTAGTAAGGTATGTAAAGCATGCCACAATTTCACAATTGAGCAGTAGAGATGGTCGAATTTTTTTCAAAAATGCAACCATTTTGACAATTTCGAGTTAATTGCGAAGCCCCTGAGCATGGTTTCTTCACCAAACTTGCTGGAGATGTAGAGAAGGGTTGGGGGTATACTACAAACAAGTTTTGCTTTAACACAAATAGTTTTTGCATTAGTGTAGTTCAAAGTCAAGTCAAAAATTCGTAAATCTAAATTTCTATTTTGAACTTAATTTATGCAAAAAAAATGTAAATGTTTCCACAACCCTTTTCTACATCTCCTGCTATTTTGGTGATGATATTATGTTCAGAGGCTTTGAATTCAGCTCACAAAGTCAGCTAGTCGAATATTCGACCATCTCTATTGAGCAGTGGAAATATTTTGCGGAGTGATCACAGGCAAATGGAACAGTCTGAGTATGTGACTTTGCAAATCATTTTGTGGACCAAATAAGCAAAAATTCACACACAAACTCTCCAAACTAAATGTCAGCCATCAACTACGACTTGATTGGCAGCGTTTCAGTCTGCAATTTGCATGCATGCAATTTCTGAAACCCCCTTGACCATCTCTAGTAATAATTGTGGATATTATAGGTATAATATATATCATAAAAGCTCCTGTATATCAATAGGTGCGGTTCATATGCAAAATTTCGCAAGGTTTGCTCTATAAATATTCTGCAAATGAAGAACAAGAGCTGTTTAACCTGGTAGTATTTGTCCTAGTAACATCTGCTTGAGAGCCTGTAACTTCCCATACATCTGCCTCTGCTATGATGATCTGAGCAGTGTGATCAGCCTTGTGCATTGTACATTAAACCTTTACCTTATGTTAGAAATAATGAAAGGAAAAGATCTGTATTCCTGTCCTAAGGTTAACAAAAGATAAATGAAACAAATGCAGCCTATACTGGTATCTATGTATTGTGAACTTGGGGGGGGGGGGGGGGATCTGGGGTTCACGGTCACCACACTGGAATTCTTTAAATCAGCAAGGCTTTTTTAATGCCAGAATTAACAGTTTGGCTTCACTGCAGCCATTCAAAATAACAGGCAAATAAAAAGTAAATGTAAGGCTCACTTGGGGAGAGGTTTTCCCAAAACCACCGTTTGTCTTTCTCAGTGGGAAGCAGTCCAGCCTTGTCTCACCTCCAGACAGTGTCCATTACTCTTCCCCCAATTAGGTCAGGTTATAAGACTGCTGTTCAGCCAACACACACCCACATAGGTGCTGGGTGGGGTGAATAGGAGGCCCTCCCAACCATCCTGCCTATTCACAGTCAAGGCCCTGTTAGCAATCTAACAAAGTTGCAGTTCACAGACTGCTATTCAAATCCTGTCCATCCAGCACCCTAGGGGTTACCTAAAAGGGGACACAGACCAAAAAATGGGCGACACATATACCCCATTCAGGACCCATCCCTGGCGTCCTGTACAGTATATAGATGTACATCGATGTGCTATTGCAGTGGTGCCCAAACTTTCCTTGCAGGGCCCACCTTTTCCATTTAGTAACATTATCGAGCCCCCCTCCCTATTCAAACACAGGTTGAGAATGAGGGCCTGCACCCCCCATTTGGGATCCACTGTGCTATTGGATGTTGATTTTAAAAGTCTGATGTCCGCCTGTTCACAAGAAGATTCAAATTCCCCGCCTGTTCGCAGGGAATTTGAATGGAAAAAAACAAAAGTGACGCCAGTGACGTCACTTCCCATAGCTGTGCGTTCCCAGTTTTGATATCCAGACATGACGTCACTGACGTCACTTCCAGTTTAAGCCTGTTTTCTTTGACGAGAGACCAGCTTCTCTCTGCAGTCTCTCGTGAAAGAATTCTTCCGCTGGCCGGATCTTTCTGCTCCTGATCCTGCCAGTGGAAGAATGGTCACCTTCTTCCTGCCGGTGAACAGGGTGGGTCGAACATCCGTACTGTTTGCCGGGCTAAGGAAAGCGAACATGTTATGCGGACAGTTCAGCCATCACTATTGATTACACCATCTGATCCTTACAAATTGTGTGATACATGGTTGCAATAACTTACCGTATTTTTGGACTATAAGACGCACCGGCATATAAGACGCACCCAGTTTTTAGGGCAGAAAAACCAGAAAAAAAAGATTTAATAAGTTTTCACATCAATTGGGTTAATGCAACTAATTTAATTGATGCAATATTCAATTCAGCCATAAGGTGTCGCTAGCAGCAGTACACTCTCAGCAAAACGTCATACTTTACACTGATCTACAGAAGGAAGGGGGGGCTGTCTTTTGCTCTTTCTCTCCTCTCCCGATGTTACTGATTCTGTGTGGTGCAGCAGATTGATTGCCTTTCCCAAGGACAAGAGAGCTTATAGATGCAAGTTCATCTATATGTCTCTTCATTGCCTATGCCAGTTCAGGGCTGGCATAGGCAATTACACAGTTCAGATGGTAGAGCCAGCACTAGCCGGCATCTCAAATCTGACAGCTCCTCCAGCTAATCTCTGTGCTGGGAGAGCTAGTGGGCAGCCAAGGTGAGACCACCGGCGTCCGAGTGGCAGTGGGGGTCGTGCATTCAGACCATAAATTTTGGGGGTGAAAAGGTGCGTCTTATGGTCCAAAAAATGCGGTACTTAGAGACTTTTTGTTTTGTCTGATTTTATTTTTACCATTGCTATTAAAATCGCAAATGTTTTCCTTGTCTTCACCTGCTGACTGGATGTTGTATAAAAAGCCAGAAAAGTCCCCGTGCCCCTGGTATACAGGGGGAATTTTGGATCTGTAATGATAGGTCTATCCTATCACATTGATCTTTTTCTATATTGTATTGTTTTGAGGTGTTGGCTTGTTAGGTTTTTGGAAGTTTAGAAGATGTTTAGAAACAAAACAGGAGTGGGGATAAAGCAGAGACATTAAATTGACACCAATCCCGCTACACAGTATCAAATGAACAACATCCCCACTAAGTCTAAAAAACAATACAATCTTTATTAATGCGTCATAAATAAAAAATAGATGACAATACCCACACAATAGTCAACAAATAACAATTATAAAACCAAACAGATGTTGTAAATATACATTGGTAGAATGTGTGTATGTTTTCTTTGAAAAATGAGAAGTTGTATCATGCCTAGGAAAAGAATTTGGCACTTTACAATTCAGAATAAAATGTGCACTGCTGTTATTTAACCGTTATGGTCTTCATCAGAAATTCTAGCAGTATGAAAGTCATTTCTGTGCATCAAAAGTAAAAAAGCATGGATAATAAGCACTATATTACCTACTCATAATCGTTTTTCAAATTTTTTTCATCTAAAGGGCTTTGTCAATGTTCCTCCTTTGCATATAGGTCCATACCATTGTACATGGATGTGCTATCTAGTAGGAACTGACGTATGGTGACCATACATGCAACGATGGACAATTAATAGATGACCCTTTTGAGTGCTGCGACCAAGTGGATGTTGATTGGACGGTAATCAATATGCACCATTTTAGGTGCCCGATTCCCATTCAATCCTTGGGCCATCGATCTAGCAGCCATCTATACGTTTATGGCCAGCTTAACTATCTGTGCAACATAAGGGATAGCAGTAATGACAGGGTCACTAGTAAAATGCAAGACTGTAGAAAAAACAGGAAGGATAAAAAGAGACAAATAGTTTGTAACCTCCCATCAGCTTCTGTTGCTTTTATTCCATAAAATACATCTAATAGAGGTTTAAATTTGTTGTATATAGAGATGATAGAGTGTCCCTTTATTGTTTAGCTATATATTTTTTCATTGATCGATCCACTATTCTAAGGCATTTCTGTAACTGTATCATTTCAACTACGGATAGCATGTTGAAAGGTAGGCCTTTTTTTTTTCTATTTGCTGTGTCATTGGGGAGATTTCAACTGACTTCTTCTTGTCAACAGGATGCTAACGTTTGGAAAAAATCTACTGTGACAGTCTGTCTCAGTGTCTCTAAAGCAAAGTGCTGGATGGTGTATATATGGCATGCATGCTATAGCAAGGTTTGTGATAAAAGTTAGTAATGCCTTTCCTTAGGCTTTCAGAAAAGCTGGTCATGGCCGCTGTCAGGCCGGTACAGGGGCCCCCCGATCTAGAGGGGCCCAGCGGCAGTGGTGTAAGAATCACTATAGCAGCCATGGCAGAACTATGGGGCCTGTAGCCACAAAGGAGCCTGCCACTGCCACTTTCTTTTTTATGTGCTCTCCATTCCCGACAGTTACCTCCTGGGCTGTAGTCCAGAGTCCAGCTCAGATGGGTAACATTAACTGGACTCAGCTGGTGCAATGTAAACATGTGAAACATGCATGATAATTATATCAAGGTAGCTTACCTTTTCCAAGTGAGTCTGTGAGATCCTCAATCGTTGCAGCCCTGCAAGCCCATCACTGGATCTAACTTCCTGATGTCAGTGATAAAGCCAGGGAGGATGGGAATGTGCAGAGGGGAGAGTGGGGTGTTGGGGTTAATACAAACATGTTTCATGGTAATCTGTTTTTATTGACCAAGCTGCTTTCAGAACAAAAACTGCGCAATGAGTATATCCCCGGGGGGTTAAATGAGTTCAGTTGGTTGCTTAGATGTGTTGTTGTTGATGTTAGGTAACAAAAAAATCTACTGGCTAGAGCAGCAATGGGCGTACTTTATAACTCATGGGCCATGATAGGTTCATACAAAGAAAAACTCCTGCTACCAGAGAGGTTAAAAGCGAATATAAAAAAAAACAAGCTACTGATTTCTCTAGGCTAGAGCCTAGTTTACTTGGACATATATGTTGGCTCTTCTGACAAATAGTTGCCACTATGCAAAGTATACTCCCATGCTGCGCGACAACTTATGGTATCTGCAAGCCCCCCCCCCCCATCAACAAATTATATGCTAGCCCCACCCCTCACCGGCTCGCACGCACAGGTTGAAATTTAGCGTCGGGCTCCCCAAATACTAGAAACGGCTCTGATCCCACACTGTATACAGAACGCTGGAAACAGTAAAACACATTTTAATACAGTAGCGTAATAAGACAAAACAGTAATTTTATTTGCTTGTGCGTTTGGTTGAAATGTTCACTTCCTGTCCAGGTAACAATGGACATTTAGAATTCCTCATAAAAAGGGTATTTTGAAAGTTATAGTTGAAAAGTAAATATCTATGTTCAGGAAAGAAATACCGTACACGGCTGTTTTCTACTATAAAATGCAATGATAGGAGGACAAAGGTATGCTTTGAAAAGCACATACAAAACAGAAAAGTCAAACTAGCCTATTTTATAAATAGCATACAATCTTCTATAAACGTCTAAACGACTGAAATCAACCACTGACATCTATACATTCACAATTACAGCCTCCTGCTGACTGATATCCCTCAAAACATTTTGCTGACCTGAAAGTCATCCTTTCTGTATACCATGTAACTGCGCACAGCAGAAAACTTCCAGCAATGAAGAAGAAAAATGTGCATGAACAATAAAGAAAATAAATTACAGCAGCATTGATAAACTGATAAATTGCTATGTCTGAAAACAATAAATCCTTACTAATAGGGATAGAATTAGAGCCTAATCAGTTCACTGAATCAATCAAGAGGGCAGATTCTGGTTTGGAAAAAAAACATAGAAAGGATACAACCGTTGGCAAAAGACTGCACTTTATTCATGGCACAAGATTTATAGCCTCTTTCAAAACTGGATTTAGGACAGAAATGAATGGGCACCACTGATATGGCATTTCTGGTCCAAGCCTCACTATTGTGCTGAGCCTCCATTCATTGTAATCCATGAAAATAAATGAATCTACCCAAAAGCATTAACTGCTTTTTAATACCAATGTGTGATGGGTACACCATGGCTGTAAGAATAATACGCTTGAAATGTTGGAACAACATTGATGAGAATGAAGAAAAATAGATCTGTGAAGGTCATCAAAAGGTACATCCAACTAGCGAGTGGCTTGAATGTTATTGGCATTAAATATATTAGGATGCTTAGTATAGCATGTTTACCATAACCATTATTAGGTCAATATCTTCCTGGAAGCAAGATGTTCATTGGATTTCCATTTTTTGAACTACCAAGATTATACCTTCCAAAAAAGATGTTAAACAGCATTGTAGAAGAACCAGGAAGTACATCAGGGAATCTGGAGTCCGCTTAATTACAGAGCCAAAAGCCATAAACCTCCTTTACACTATGGATGTAAATAAAAATAGATGACAATGTAATCTGTTTGTATTTACAGCCCGCTCCCCCTGTATATCTGCTAGGATGCAAGGACACGGGACACTGTTGTCCAGTAATGAGCGTTCAGGACACCAAAGCTGGGGGACAGCACAGGCTTGCCACAGTAGGTAAGCTACTGAAATGACAGAAATGATGGATATTCTCCCAGTCGACTATCCGAGCTCCATTGACTTGCATGCATTTGATCACAATTGCGATTTTTAGATTGCAATTTATGTCCAAAAGTGCGGATATTCGAAATTCCGAATATTGAATCGAATAGTATGGCGGATATTCGTAAAATTACACAAATTCGAATATTGCCTAGTCGATCATCACTGTTGATCATCACACTTTTTGCTGAGCTCTGTTTGCAATGCTGATAAGGGTCAGACGGGTGGTACTTTCTGTGATCTCTATACAGAATCAAAAATTCCTGCCTGTCATACTGATGCTCAAAGGGAGTTTTACATCCCTTATGTTCTCTGGATTTCCCTCCCTGGAGATAACTTGGTCAAGTCTTCTGAACATTCTGTGATAGTTCATTTATTTATCAAATTGAATTGAAAAGCCTCTGATCCTGCTCCAACTATGAGACATAGCATTGACCGTGTGGAGTGTTTTTAGAAACGAAACTTAATGACATGGATTAAATGACTATAGTACTCCTAATTAATGGAAAATTGGGGGGCACCCTCAATGAGGACTTTGGGTGGCAGACCTACCTAACTGGAATTTTTGCATGTTTCACAATGTGAGTAATTCATAAATTTTTATTTATACAAGGATATATCACAATCAACATGAATGATATAAGGAAACAGAACATAGAGAATTCCCAGATGAGTACAGACTTTTCTGATGTTTAAGTTGACCATGGTTAATGTTGTCTACATGTTTCGCCCGTACATTACTGGGCTTCCTCAGGACACATAACAATCTGTTTTAGGGAATCTCAAAGAAAAGAGATAAGTACATTGAATAAGTACAGCCATACTATATGATACAGTTGCAATGTGATTTGATCAGATCAATCATACTGGATGCCAAACAAGCTATGTAGATACGAATATGGAAAAATAAATGGTAAAAAGATTTTTAAAAAATGGTAAAGAAAGAGGGAGCCCACCTGAATATCAGAAAATAAGCAGTTACGAGTAGTGGGATGCGTCAACTGGAAAGGAAAGAAGGGAGGGTCGGGAGGGCAGAGGGGCCCCAGGGGCCCGCGAATCACCAGGCAGACACAGCTGTGTCCCCACCAATTGTGGGGAGGGGGCACACGTCAAGCCCAACAGGACGGCTACAAATAAGGCCCGAGCGGCAGGAAGAGGGGAGATCTCTGCCAGACTCAGCCCAACCAGGAATGGAGTTTCATGCCTAGAATACAATGTAAATCAATCAGAAAGTACCTGAGAATGGGAAATGGTTTCAAACAAATCCATCCATTTGAGTCAGGGAATGAAAGAGGCCAGCAGATATAGGAGTGGGTATCAAGCAGCGCATTTACCTGGGGGAGTTTTCAAGACTGATTCGGCCATGGAGAGTAGAGGGAGAGCGCTGTAAAGAAAGGCATCCACCCTGGGCTTGTGCAAGTCGAGCACTGAGCTCCCGCTGGTTCTCCCCTCCCTGCCCCCAGCCTTAAGCTGCCCTGGGTGGCCCATGTGGGACGCCGAGGACGGGGAGGTGCTGGGGATCGGGGAGGGGTCCGGGCGGGGCCGTCCCAGACCTCCCTCCAGGCTGATGTGCCATATTCGGGAGCCATACATGGTATGGGCATCCCCGATCGGCCAGCCAATGGGTGGATCTGGGGACTCCCCACACCCGGTGTCAACCCCCCAACAATCCGTCGCCTCCACCGTCAGGTCCCCCGGGCATGCCAACGTGAGACAGACCAATGCGGGCCGTCAAGCTGCCGCGACCTGGGTTGGGCCGCCTGCGGCGACGCCAGCCCAATCGCGGTCGGCTCAGCAGGGGAAAGAGGTCCCCCGTAGATGGAAGAAAGAGAGCCGGGTGGGGGCCAGGGGGGTACGTGGCTTCGCGAGCCACCCCCCTTCCCTCTTAACGCTTGCGGCCCGCACCGCTGTGTCATTGAGTGAAAACGTCAGGACCCCCGGTCCATCCCCCCGCCGCCCGCCCCAATGGCGAGTCAATAAGTGACATATCAATAGGGTTATACATCCTGAGATAACACGGGTGCTAGGATATAAGGTATACACTGATCAAAGAAACTTAATAAGTCACGTGGGAATTATGCAAATATTAGCAACAAGTATATACAAATATATGTTATACAGGGAGTGCAGAATTATTAGGCAAGTGGTATTTTTGAGGAATAATTTTATTATTGAACAACAACCATGTTCTCAATGAACCCAAAAAACTCATTAATATCAAAGCTGAAAGTCATTTTTAGTTTGTTTTTAGTTTTAGCTATTTTAGGGGGATATCTGTGTGTGCAGGTGACTATTACTGTGCATAATTATTAGACAACTTAACAAAAAACTAATTTATACCCATTTAAATTATTTATTTTTACCAGTGAAACCAATATAACATCTCAACATTCACAAATATACATTTCTGACATTCAAAAACAAAACAAAAACAAATCAGTGAATATAGCCACCTTTCTTTGCAAGGACACAGTGTTTTGATCTGTTCACCATCAACATTGCGTGCAGCAGCAACCACAGCCTCCCA
>CM070042.1:39439443-39453146 GCA_036250615.1 Ptychadena robeensis | reverse complement strand
TAATAAAAGTATTCCTCAAAAATACCACTTGCCTAATAATTCTGCACTCCCTGTACATTGAATACATACATGAGTTGCAACTTGAAGTTTTGTGCTCCAAGTTTGATGCAAATTGTATTCTAAATTTTTCAGTGTGTGCCTACAGTGATCTAATCGTTGCACTTCAGTACACAAATCAATATGCACATTCGCTTCAGTCTCTTTCAGTAATGTTTTTCCTCAAGTACTTAATTACAAGCCTTCCCATAAAAGAGCCGAGTGCTCATAAATGATATACAGGTTTTTATACAACCATATTGTGTTGTGGTTGTCAGGAAGGAAAGGTAAATAGTGAAAACAGAAATATTATGTGAATTGAAAACAGCATATTTACGATAAAATTACATTAGCATTACAAATGTATCTGTTGCAATATGTTATCACTGACAAGATAATAATGAAGAGGCAGTCAGCTGCAAAACATAAATCTTATTGAAACAACCCTACTTTACTATTGTCCTGTAGTCTGCTTTTCAGTTTTATTTGTTTACCTTCAACGTTTTCATTGGTTTTCAGATCTGGGGTGATTGACTATTTGTGCACTTTTCATATAGTGTAATAGCTGCCCATAAATAGGTCAATCTGTTTAACCTTTATGTATAACATCACTTACTGTGTTTCCCTGAAAATAGGTGAAAAAAAAACTTTAGGGCTTATTTTCTGGTAGGTCTCATTTTTACTAAGTAATATTTAGCAATTTAACCTCCTTAGAATTTCTGTACTAAATAGGTACAGTGTGTTTTATGTTAAATATGTTTGATTGATTGATTTTTTAGAATGACCATCTAAGCTTTCTTCAGCTCCTGGAGCGGCATTCATCCAGCGCTGCACACTGTGTATATCCGAACACAGGGACCTGCGGGCACTTTCTGGGCTGCTGACAGTTGTGGTGAAATAAACCAGCTTTTGCTCTGGGTAGATAATTTTTTGGGGAAAGGGCTTCAGGGGCAGATAATACAGTATATAACTCTTATCCCAAGACAGTGCCATCACTATCCAAGTGCGATGAGTGCAATCTGCACCGGGTGACAAACTTTCCTGCCAGAGCAATTTTTTTGCATACAAGGCCTAAGAGACTTGCAATTTAGCAAATAGACACCAATCTTCCTCAAAAACAACAGCTCTAATTGTGACAGCTGTGGCACAGTTTTGATAGAAATGGTCCATTACCTGAGTTTTGAGTTAATTGCAACGCCTCTGAACATGATTTCATCACCATAATTGTTGGAGATGCAGGGAAGGTTTGTAGGAATTTTTTTAAATATTGCTCTAGCTCATTTTGTTTTTACATAAGTTCAAATTCAAATTCAAATTGAATTCCAACATGACTTTGAAACTAATTTATGAGATGTTGTACAGTGTTAGCCATCAATGAATGCAGAAAATTTGGAGTCTTAGGCTATGTCTCCACAGCGTTGTGTGATCCGTCGGGACCCCTGCCAAGCACTGCAGTTAACATAGGGGGTCCAGACAGATCACAAAACGTTGTGGAGACATAGCCTTAATAACTTCAGTTAGCCAATAAAATGTATCAATTGAACCCCAAACTTTCTATAACCTAATTTATGCAAAACTAAATGTGCTAGAGCAATAATTGTTTTCAATGTTGTTACAATCCTTCTTTACATCTTCAGCAATGTAGGTAATGATACCATAGTCAGGGGCTTTGTAAATATTTCATAACATTTGCCACATAAAAAATTTTTATATATATTTTTTAGATTTTTAGTATATATGTTATGTGTTATGTGGTGCACTACAATGACCAGGTTCTTTTAATGCTTGATGTACCCGTCATTACAGCTTCACACACCACTCATTCACCATCTACTCGCAATAAACGATTGTCCACTCGGCTGGTTAGGGGATATTTACAAGGTTTTATTGTAGGGATAGTATTTACAGGCTCACACCAAACCCAAGGTCGGGAATGGTGCATATAACTTTGGGACTACAGCTCCAAACGAATGCCTAACCAGCCGCTGAGAGTAGAAGGAGGTAGCCGCAGCTCTCACCCAAGATGTGGTCCAGGAGGGGAGGCTTGAACCAGTAACTGGGAAGATTAATTTAAAAACATAAGAACTGGGGGAAGCTTTGGCCTGACTTCTGGTAACACCTTAACAGGTGCTTGGCACATAATACAGTTTACAGACATAAACACATTTTTACAGAGATCAACCATGTTATGGCCAGACCCATTTATTATACAACTTCGAGTGTATTTTCACTATACTACATATATACATTTTAATACACAACAGTTGTTAAGAAGATGTGACTGATTAACAAAGTAAACAAGTGGGGGAGGCCAGATCATGCCAGCCCAACTGGCACCAATAACTGGTATCCTCAGGAAAGTGAAGCCCTCTAAAGAGCTGAGTAGATGCATATTACAGTTGTATTTCTAAGCTCCTGAACTGAATGTTCACATACTTTGCTATCCATCCGATCACTCTTTGCCTTGATTACGGGAGTCAATACTTTACATACTTGACAGAAGGACAGATGCTCCTAAAATTCTTAAAGCACATCTAATCCCTATTTAGTATGTATGATAAGCAATTCGTTTAAAGTCACAACATATGGAACTACAGAAAAGGTGTGAAAAGTTGCTCCTGCTGGGCTGTAGGTTGACTCCTGACACCAAAAACTGATGTACTGTTGTGGCTTTTAGCAATGACTTTGACTGTCACTGAAGTATACAGTTGACATGGCTATATTAAAAACAAACTTTTTTTTTTATAAAACTGTTAAACTCACTTCTTGTAATGACTAGCATTAAATATTGTAAGAAAACGGGCATAAAACCGTGTAAACTAAAATCTTCCTTGCCATCTGGAGTGAATAAAAACTGCAGCCATAGTGAAACAGAAATTTCACGGGATGTAAAATACTGGAACAAGTGAAACAAAGCAGGCTCTCCAAAGAGTAATTGTTTTCTCTCGGTGCTACAGGACATGATTTTCTGCATAGATTTTATGAAATGGAGATTTTACATCAGTATATTTAGATGTATTATATTTATGGCATCGGTTTTGGAGGTTTTTTTTTTTATCAAAGCAAACAGTAATAAAAAACAGCTGCAAGGCAAACTAAACTGGGGCCAAGATGTTGTCCAAATGGAAAGGGGCGGCATGACCAAAAATTACACATTTCGAGATCCTTCCAAATACAAATTAAAGAGTGAATTTCATTACACTTGTTTTTTTCCCAACTGTTTCCACTTAATACCAGTTGGAGAGTACAAAACGTATTACGTGGGTAGAGAGGACTACAGGAAATACACAGATATAGATTTAAACCAATGTGTTCAAGATACACAATAAACCTTTCCCTCATAGATGGTCTGCTTCCACCCCCCAAATAGGCACACAGTTAGTTTAGAAAAGCAGATATTATAATGCCCACAGCTTAATGAAAAATTAATAACCAGAACAGATCCTTAAAAAACATTGGTCCACCAAATTGCCTGTACCAGCCATCACCCTTGACCTCAGCAACAATTAGCTGATTGCTAAGCCCATGAACATGGTATCATCACCCGAATTGCTAGAGATGTAGAGAAGGGTTGTGGGAACACTGGAAAAATTGCTCTAGCACATGTGGTTTTTGCATAAATTAAGTTAAAAGTTAAAGTTTAAATTTCAACTTTCGAAATGTTGACTTCACTTTGAACTTAATTTATGCAAAAACTATTTGTGCTAGAGCCATACCTTTTTTGTAGTATACCCCCAACCCTTCTCTACATTTCGGTGATGATACCATGTTCAGGGGCTTTGTAATTAACTTGAAATGGACGAATTTCTGAAAACAAATTTGACCATCTCTGGTAACAATTACTTCGTATAACCTTCCCTTAAACCATTGTCAACATTTGCCAACAACAAGTGGATGATTGACCTTTATAGGAGCTCAGTTATTTAAATAGTGACTACCCTACCACAAGCATGTCATCTTTCATTAATGACTTTATGGGCACTGCCAAGGACCCACACCTACTGTGTTATAGAAAAAAAACAGAAGCATTGACATTGATCCAACAAGCACTGCATCACACAGCATGGCAACCACATAAATCAACTTAAGAATGGGTTTGAATCTTTGTCAAATTGGCTGGATACTTCTGGCGCCACCATTTTCCAGCCTTTCGTCCACCCCTTTTGCTTACATCACTTCCGCTCCTATTAAAGCCACTTACGCATCCTATCTCCGTCAGGCACCCTGACCCATGGTGGGAATAACAAATGATTGTTAGAAACAATTTTCCACTTTGTCTACTCTAGAGGCTTTCTAGTCTGTTGTTGGAAATGCTTGTGCATAACAGGTTATATGGTCATTCACCACCAGGACCAAGCACAGAAAATGCACACCAGCTCCAAAGGACTTTGCTCTGTAAATGGACAATTGGGGCAGCTTTGGAAGGCAGGGGTTTCATCTGGATACATCACTAACAGGAATGACAGTAAATGTCTACTTTCAACTTTTTAAATAGCCATGCTTATCATGTAAAGCTACCAGAACTGTTGCTCTGTGTTTCTTTGGGAGAAACGACTGCCACTTTTCCTCAAGTTCATCAGTAGGGGCTCTCCTGTAAATCAATCCATCATGTAGCTGCAGTCTATTGCACTCTCTGTGGATTAGTTTGGTGCCCTCTGGATTAATAGTTTGTAGGAGTACAGGTTGTCAACAGGCAAAGAGGACTGATCTCTCCTCATTTTTGTTTGCTGAATATGGGAAAGCTTCCCTTTTTTACATGAGTAGGATTGCAGTAGAATCTGGGAACACCAACAATATGAACTCCAACTACAGTTGCAGAAAAAGTATGTGAACTTTTTGGGATTATGTGGAGTTGCATGAATTGGTCATAAAATGTGCTCTTAACTCAATTTAAGTCACACTAATAGAAAAACACAGTCTGCTTAACCTCCCTGGCGATATGCCCGAACCCAGTTCGGGCAAAGGAACGCAGCAACAATCGATACGCCCGAACTGGGTTCGTGCACAGCGTGGGAGCTTACCTGGTCCGGCTGCCGTCTCGATCCTTCTCCTTGCCGGCTTCTTCCGGGTCCCTGAGTTACATGTGACGTCACGGAGGCGGGACCCTTGTTTTTTTTTTTTTCGTTTTTAAAATCTTTTTTTTTTTAACTTTTGGACTGGATTATAGAAATGTCTTTCTATAATGCAGTTCAAAAGTGGATCCCGCTGAGCGTTTTTGCTAGCTGGATCTACCTCGGGCTGGACCCGAGTGTCTCCGGAAATAGCTGATGTCAAATTTGATTTATTCCCGTGATCGGCACTCGTGTCCTGATGACGTCACGCGCCGGGCAGGAGATTTAAAAGGTACAGAAATTTTTTTACATTTGTTTTTTATTTTGATTGGATTGGGTAAATGTTTTATCCAGTCCAAATCAAAAGAAAACAAGTGTAAACTTATAAAAAAAAAAAAAAATTCTTACAATTTTTTTTTTTTTGGTACCTCTAAAGCCGGCCATAGTGCTTCAATCTGTGGCCGATTTTGTGAATGATCACCATGCGCATTCGGGGTGATCGCTTGGTGATCAATCGCAAAATGAACTCGCCCACCTGGAGCAACCCTTCGTACTAGCACAAAACTTTGATCAGCCAGAGAACAAACGTTTTTCTCTGGTCGATCACAGGAGTCCCCATCCAAAGTATTGGTTGTCGAATCGTAAATGGTGTATTTCGAACGATTGACCGATTGTTCGATAAACGCCCGCCAAGCATAGCGTCTATGGCCGGTTTAACCTCCCTAGCATTACGCCCGAAGCAAGTACTGGCGCAGTCTGATCGTGAATCAAACTGCGCCTGTGCTGGAATCAGGCGCAACCGCTAGCTCTCTGTGTGCCTGCAGCATTTCTACAGACTTTGCTGCAGGCAAACAGAGCCTTTCCTCCCCTATCGGCGTCATCGGTGACGCAGATGGGGGCGGAAAGGCAAAACACTGTATCACTTTTGGTACAGAAATCTGGACCTCAGTGAACCGCCAGGGAGGTTAAACTAAAACTACACAAATAAATGTTTTCATGGTATTAATGAACATAACATGTAAACATTCACAGTGCAGGGTGGGAAAGGTATATGACTCTTTTGACTTTATAACTGGTTGACCCTCCTTTGGTAGCAATAACCTTACAGATGGTCTTATATTCTCCTGCAAAATGTCTTGATAAACTCTGGAATTCATTTTACCATCAATGACAACAATCCATCCAGGCCCTGAGGCAGCAAAGCACCCCTAAACCATGATGCTCCCCCCATGTTTTACACACATAGTGTTGTGTGTGTTTTCCAAACAACTCAAATTTGATTTAATCTGTCCACAGAATATTTTGCCAGTAGTGCTGTGGAACATGCAGGTGCTCTTTTGCAAACTTCAAACGTGCTGCAGTATTTTTTTGGGGCAATGGCTTCCTCCGTGGTATCCCCCCATATACTTCATTCTTGTTTAATCTTTTCCTTTTTGTAGATGCATCAAGAATGTTAGCATGTGCCAGAGATTTCTGTAAGTCTTTAGCTGACCTTCTGGGATTCTTCTTTACCTTATTAAGCATTCTGCACTGTGCTCTTGCATTTATCTTTACAAGATGACCACACCTAGGGAGAGTAGCAACAGTGCTAAACTTTCTCCATTTGTAGACAGTCTTTCTTACCGTGGACACAAGAGCATCAGGGCTTTTGGAGATACTTTTGTAACCCTTTGCAGCTTCAACAATTCTTGATCGTAGGTCTTCTGAGAGCTTTCTCCACGTTGCACTCTGAATGTTTACATGTTATGTTCACTAAAACATGAAAACATATAATGTTTGTGTAGTATTATTTTAAAAAGACTGTGTTTTTCTATTGGTGTGTAGTGATGGCCAAAATGTCTGCAAGGCGGACAGTTCGGCTGAGAACATGGGTGTTCGCACTCTTTCTAGCCGGCGAGCAGTACGGGTGTTCAACCCGCCTGGTTCGCTGGCGAGAAGGAGCTCACTATGCTTTCTCTGGCAGGATCAGGAGCAGTGAGATCCTTCTTCAAAAGTCTGATCCGCCCGTTCGCAGACACGGCACACCACAAAAAATAGTGCCGCCAATATCAAGCTGCAGAAAGACTCAGCGTCCACAAGCCTAAATGGCAAAGTTTCAAAGGCCAGTAATTTTGAAAATTGTGCTTTTAGGGCTGTGGCCTATGGGTGGGTTGGTAGGTATTTGAGCTTGCATTCAAATGCCTGTTTTATCAATATTTGAACGCTGCGCTGGAACAGAGAAGTGGATGTAGATCATGCTGGTTGATAAAGGTCCAGGTGCAGGGAGCGGGGCATCGGGCCAGTGGATTTGACAGGAGATTGGCCAGCAGTGCGTAATACAAGGGAGGAGGAGGCAGTGGTGTGACAGGCAGATACAGATTTTGGACCCAGGTGTTCGGCCCACTTATTAGGGTGGTGGTGAAGTTGTTAGTCTTTACACCCTGCCTCATATTGGTACTGCACAGGTTGCAAACTACCACTCTTTTTTTGTCTGCCCATTGCATTAAAAAACACCATAACTGCGCAACACCTACCCCTTGGCAAGGTAGATTTCCGCATGGGGGTGTCATGATTGCAGACCTTTTTGGTGTGGCCCAACTTCTCCTATTTGCAACACCACTGCCTCTTCCAGCCTGTTGTGGTGCTGCAGATTCCTCTTCCTCTGTTCTGCTGATTAAATTGTATTTAAAGTCCAGAATTTTTTTACTGATGTCTGTCTGTATATGTCACACAACAAAGGTCACATCAAAAACAGTAAATTAGGCAAGATGAATGAATGTGAAGCACAAGTCACTGTTTTTAGAAACGATATGTCCCAAAAAAAGCCCAGAACCTTATATAGTGCCCAAATGATTGTATGTCAACTACATCTCACTGTTTAAGAACACTATATGTCCCCAAAAAAGATGAATCTTGACTGCAAAACACACCTTAAAGTCCTTTGCTGGATGAGAGCTGGAAAATCTAGACACACGTTTTCTTTGCCTAACTGCCTAAGCATGCCGCCGAGCATGCTCGTTCATCACTATCAGGGAGCTTCTCTTGGATCCTGAAGGGAAGGAACACACAATGGTGAGAATGTCAAAGGTCCCTGACTGTCCAGCAATCAATAGGTCAACAGTGAACTTCATCTGGATGTAGTCCTCATAAGGGAACTTCTCAGCTCCAATGTCCCAGATCTCCAGATGTTATAGAAATATCTGTATAACAGGGTCACTTGTGCATCTGTGTCAAGGAGAGCTTTAGTGTAGAAACCTTTAACTTGACTGGACACTAGAGATGGTCAAATTGTTTTTTATTCAATCATTTCGAGTTAACTGCAAAGCCCCATGAGCATGGTATTATCACCAAACTTGCTGGAGATGTAGAGAAGGTTTGGGGGTATACTACAAATGGTCAGGCAGGTAAGATAGAATTCTTCCACTGGTCAGATCATGTAGGTCAAACAGCTTTCTCGGCAGCTGTGTGTGAATTCCACTCTTGCAGCCTCTAACACCCTTATCTTTGGCTCAGACCGTCTCTTACACAGCAGGGGTGGGGGTTCATCACACTCTAATGCTGGCCATACACTCTGAGATAAAAATTAGGATCGATTAAAACCAACCAATATATCCCGACGGCGCTATCTGTTTGGATCGTAAATTTCGGCAAAAACGCTACCACATTGAAAATCCAATTTATGTCCAATTTCCGATCACACATTTTTTTTTTTACGAGGATGTCATCGAAATTAATCGCCGTTTATATCGTCCATTGTGATGTTTTGTTTTTTTTTTTTGTTTTTTTTTAAAGGGGAAGTGATGTATATATGTGTCAGCAACATGCCGTTCCCGGAAGTTTTAATATGCTAATGTTCCGCATCGGCAGTAATCGGTTGCTCAAAACAGGAAAACACTATGTGAGGTTTCCCGATGTTGCCAGACCAATTAAAATTTTTGAACATGTCCAATAAATTACGACCGAGAAAGAACGGAAATTACGATCGTAATATATCGGTTGTACCATGTGGACATGCACGGATTTCAGGACGATAAAATGCATTTATTGGTCGGTATTAATCGATCCTAATTTTTATCTCAGAGTGTATGGCCAGCATAAGTCCCTCACACATAAATGAACATCCACAACCCCATTGGACTGGCAGCCAAATGAAGACACACATATACACATAGCTCTAATATTGCTCATTGCAGGGGCTACATATAGATAGATTGTTGTGATTTTCCTGTATTTAAGTGCACCACCCCTACAGCTTTTATTTTTTTAAATTTCTACCAACTAAGATAAAGCAGCAAACAAGCAAACTTGTCCTCCATTTTTTCTATTCCTTGCTAGAGATGGTCATGAAATTCCCACTTGTTTATTTGGAAGTAAATTTCAAAGCCCCTGAACATGGTATATTCTTTAAATTAGTTGGAGATAGAGAGGGTTGCAGAAACAAAACATGAAAAGTATGGCTCGAGCACATATAGTTTTGCATAATTTCAATGTAACATTTTTTTTACTTGACTTGGAACTAAATTTATGCAAAAACTAAATGTGCTATAGCAATGCTTTCTTTTGTCATGGATTTTTCCCACAGCCCTTGTGTTTTTTTTTTGTTATACTATATTCAGCGGCTTTGAAATTAACTCACATAATGTCAAAATTTCAAAAAACGAATTTGAGCATCTACATCCCAGCCAGTACAGCTCTAATGGCAAAGTGCTACTACACATTAACATCTTGTGTGATGGCTCAAAGTGACCACACTAGTGTTTCTTAGGGCCCTTTCACACTATATGCATTTCGTCACATTTTTATAATCTCATGTCTTTTTTAATGCATGCATTTTTACAGTACTTCGTTTTTTATTAGAAAAACAATGTTACCAATTATGCTACATGCGTTTCCGTATGCATTTTTTATAACTCCCTTCTGCTTGCATTTTCCATGCATTTTTCATTGATTTGTTCAAAAACGCAAACGCAAAAGCAGATGTAATGTGAAAAACTCATGCGTTTTTGTATATATGCAGAAAAGCATGCCTTTAAAAACGCATATAGTGTGAAAGGGCCCTAAAATTGGGTAATGTCGACATTTGTGAAGGGTAACCAATTGACTATGCAGTAAACTTAATTAAGGTTTCCAGATTTCTTCCTTCCCCAACGACAGAAACTTTTTTAACTGGATTTTTCCAATAAGAAGTACCCCAGGCCTAAAGCCTGTTTTTAAAATGTGTAACATCTGCAAACAAAACATTTTAAGATTGTGAATTTTTTAGTCTATGCATTTAATCTTATTTCTCTTAGCAGAATGTTGCCTGTTCTATCTATCAAGCAAGGGCCTTTTAGGGCTAAAGCACAAATATTATTTACGGCTTACAAACACAAAAAAAACATAATGTCGCCCACAGGGAACAATTAGACAGGTAAGCACAATTTAAATGTTTCTCAATAGCTACAGGCTCAACTCTTTCTCTAAACAGCAATATCCTGGGCAAATATGCATTCCTGATCAAGTATTAGAGATGGATGGGAAATGGAAGAGTTTGGAGGGAGCAGACAGTCCTGAAAAAGCCATATTAATATTTATTGTGTAACATATCTAAATTTGTTTGAGCATCAAGTTCCCTGAACACAGTTGTGTGGTGCTCACTGTACATACATTAAACCTCGGAAAAAGCCAAAGGCTGGTTCTGACTTCAACATCCAGAGGAAGCTATAACAAAGTAATAATATTGTATATTGCTAAAAAACCTGCGGCCCTTTCATGTTTTGTATGCAGTTATTATCATTGAAGGGCACTTGCTAAACAGAAATGGTCGGATTTTTTTAACTAGCTGACCTTCTGATGATAGTTGTGAGCTTCCAGACTGGTGGCACCAGTTAAAAATTCCTATTCTGATCATGTATAGGGAGCTTGGAAGTATTGCTGTAGACTTTTGTTTATAGTGGACCCTGTAGCCCTGACTTCTAAAGCTGGGAATAGATGGTATGATTTACTGTCTATTTTTTATCCGATTCTCTGCACTAGGAGCGGCGTGATGACGTCATCACGCCCGCCCGCTAGTGCCGAGAATCGTCCGGCACTCTTTATGTGCAGCTCATTACTTCGGCTGGGGGAAGACGTCCCAAGCCGAACTAATGGGATCGGGTTAAAATTTACCATCCTGTCGGATAACTGTGCAATCCGACAGGACGACTGATTTTAGCCCAATCCTTGTTGGTTGCTGCATCCAATTCCTGCAC
The DNA here is from genome assembly GCA_036250615.1 of Ptychadena robeensis. Classification (NCBI taxonomy): domain Eukaryota; kingdom Metazoa; phylum Chordata; class Amphibia; order Anura; family Ptychadenidae; genus Ptychadena; species Ptychadena robeensis. The sequence goes on along the minus strand of CM070042.1, from coordinate 39,441,850 downwards.
GCCCCGATCCTTAAGGGATGCGGGAGCGCGCACGGCATCGGATCGGGGATCGGATCGTGCAGAAATGTGACCGCCTATGCCCAGCTTGAGACATACTGAACTTGTAATGTTGACTTGGGGGGAATTTTTTCTCAGCCCATACACCTCAGATGCATTTATTGCAGTAGTGTAGACCAAGGGTCACTCTGGAGTCACCAGCTGCTCTTGTGGCGCCTCTGAATGTAGTTCATTGCCAATGCCACAGCTGGATCAATAACAGAAATAAAGAGGCCACATTGCTGGATTAGGTGACAACTTTTACTAACTAAAAGGAATATATACAGCTTCACTTATGTCCCAGAGATAGGGTATAGCTTGTGGGGTAAGTTCTAACCCAGGTAAGGGGTGCTGATGACATGAGGGAGAAAAGTTAAGTCTCTTAAGGCCCCCATACACGTGTCGGATTCGCACCGGATTCCGGCACGATCGATTCCGGGCGCGTGCACGCGAAACGATCATGCCGGAATCGCATGCAGCCCACCTTGTCCGATCGATCAGGTCCGATCGTTCAGGGGCTCAAAATCGGATCCGACGGAGAACCAACATGTTGGTCTTTCTCATCCGATTCTGCCCGGATCAGGGGGAGTTGCCATTTGTGAGGTGGAATCGGAGGTGGAATCACACACGGAATCGTGCCGGAATCCGCTCGGACAAGGTGGTATGCTGCGATGGATACTCTTAATTGGCCGATTGATCACACCTGCGATTCCCGGCAGAATCGCCGGAATCGATCGGATGATGAATCGATTGGACATGGAATCCGACACGTGTATGGCTAGCTTTACTTTCAGACTAAAATAAAAGGGGGAGTCTCCAATCTGAACCCCTAGCCCATAAAGAAGTTCATTCACATGGTGTAGCTGGTTCCTGTAGTACCTCAGGCCTGATGCAGGAGGCCCATTACCACAGGGAGACATTGGAATTTTGCAGAGCCCTGGCTCTCTTCTTCAGAGGCAGCTTAAAGGAGACCCTGGGCAGATCCCATGAATCATATTTCTAGACTCCGTGTCCTATCAGCACACGTCTCTATCACTGGACAGATTATACAATTAGTGAAAACCCCATCATGGCTAGACATGCTTAAACATCCAATACAGACATAAACAGATATAAAGATATATACACAACAAAATACATTTACAGTGCCATAGCTAAACACATTATATACACAATTCCATTAGACTGCATTGACATATTGGTTTGCGAAGGAGGGCAACGCAGGACCCTAAAGTTCCCCAGGACATATAGGTAATTTCTTTACTCCCAGTCCATGGGATTCAACCACTCACTGGCACAATCCAGGCAAACACCAAATCCCAAGCTTTAAATTATGCCTGGGCCATCTGATGAAGTACTCCCCACACTATTCAGCACTACCCACACCAAATAAGTGGCTATACACAGGCCACTGTGAGAGTAAATCAAATGTCTACACTGAGGTCTTTACTTGCCAGTGAATATATACAGATTGTTCACTGCCAGTTGGCAGGGTGCATTTTTCCGGTTTAGTTACAGAACAGTCCAGTCTTTAACACTTTAGAGTAGTGATGCTGCTACCCAGGTGGTCAGTTATAGTCCAGTCCCCATAACTCCCCCTACTCTAAGCCCAAAAAGGAGATCTCAAACACTCAAATGTTGCTAGCTGGTGCTTGTAGATACATAGGCTTTAAAATCAGCTTGTCTCTGTATGACCCAGAAGCAGCAACACGTTTTAACCTCTCCTATCTAGGCCTGGGAGGCAGCACCCACCCCTCATCAGGACAAAACCAAATTGCATGGTTAACTTTTATTGCATTTTCCCCTCACCACATCTGCACATAGCCAGTTCCTAAAGGCATGTTTTAGAGGTATAGAGGTACTCAGGGGACTGCAGAGATTCCTGGCCTCTGCTGAACACCTTAGAGATAAATACCAAATACCATCTAAGTCCAGTTGGACCAATAAAAAAAACGTAATAGTCAGGTGTCCATGAACATTTGGCAATATATAGTGTATATTCCTTATCCAGTGTATGTCAGATATTATTTTCATTTGCAATATCTAGAGCTGAAATGGCAAACTACCACTCATAGTACGGGCCATATCTAGCCCATTTAGTTGTTTATTGCAGCCCTTTGATCCCTAGAGATTAATTGTTCGGCTCTCCTCCTAGAGACCATAGTTTGCCTGCAATTTAATGTTTCAGTTTACCATCCAAAGCCTCTTTTTTTTTTAACGATGTAACTTGTTTAAATTTCCCGCTAGTACTTGGGAAGTTCAGAAACCTATATCGGGTGGTCCATTTACCCGTCATCTCCCAAATTCGGTTGCAAAAGTATAACTTGCTTATTTGGAAATCAATTTAAAAGCTTCAAAGATGTTATAAAGG
>CM070042.1:39419738-39433022 GCA_036250615.1 Ptychadena robeensis | reverse complement strand
CGTTGTGAGAGAGATATCTCTCCTTGCGTGTGATAGAGGGTAGGATGGTCCGTGAGGTGGTGGGTGCTGATTGGCTGGATTATGCCTGGCTGACTGAGACTCACGGGTCAAAGTTTGTTCAATGTAAAAAGATAGGGGGGCGAACTAATTTTGCCATGTGTTCGAGTATTCGCCGCGAAACCGAACAATGCGATATTCGCCGAGAACAGTTCGCGCGCGAACAGTTCGGGACATCTCTACTAGAGATAGCTTTGAAATATTGATTAGCTGATTTTGTAAGTTAATTACAAAGTCCCTGAGCATGATATATTCCCAAAATTAATTTAAAGGGAATCTAGGAAAGGGGTTGCTAATGCTGGTGGTTGGTTCCTGTAAGAGTTCTGTTTAAACATTCCTACAAAGGATATTTAATTGTATCATCAAAGCAATAGACTTTCAAACACTGCTGTTGGCAGAGGAAGCTCTAGCCATACAACACTCCTTACTGCTTGTTATTGTAATTATCGAAAAAATACAGTGCTGCCTGAAAGCATGTGAACCCTCCAGACATGGTCACTGTTTGTGCAAAAAAACATTTAAAGAACCTTATTAGAACATACATCTAATCCCAATTTGTAAAGCACACCTTCCAATAGTAGACACCACACACAAAAGAGATATATTTTCATTATTTAAGTAAACAAAGGAGGTTTATGTCCCCACAACTGAAATCTTACATGTGGCATAAGTATGTGAAACCCTTGTATTAGTAGCTTGTGGCTCCTCCCTTTGCAGCCATTACTCCAACTAACAAGTCTCCTGTAAACACAACCAGTCTCTCACATCTGCTTATGGGGATTTTTGCCCACTCCTCCTTGCAGAACTCAGCCAGTTGAGCGACGTTAGAGGCGGACATCTGGCATGTACCAACTTTTTCAGGTCTCTCCACAACATTTCAATTGGGTTAAGTCCGGACTTTGACTGGGCCAATCCAGAGTGCGAATCCTCTTTCTCTGAAGCATTCCTTTGTACTCTTGCTGGAATGCTTTGGGTCATTGTCTTGTTGCATAATCCATCTTTGTCCCAGCTTCAACTCCCTGACTGATGGCAGGAGATTCTGGTCGAGAATGTTGATAACCCGAAGAATTCATGATTCCTTGGACAATATGGAGTCGTCCAGGCCAGCAGCAGAAAAGCAGCCCCCAGACTTTCACATTTCCACCACCTACTCACGGTTGGGAGGAGGTTCTTTCTTCATATGCCGTGTTGATTTTCTCCAAACAATGTCGGTTTTGATTGGTGACCAAATATTCTATTTTAGACTCGTCTGTCCAGAGAATGGACTTCAGAAGGCCTCTAGTACTCTTTGGCAAAGTTGAAAGTCGGGCATTTTGTGTTTTTTTGAGAGCAGAGGCTTCCTTCTAGCAACCTCCCATGAATGTCATGGCTATTAAATTTTTGTCTGATTGTAGACGCATGCACATTTGTCCCAGATGCTGCCAGAGAGGCCTGCAACTCTCTAGAGGTGAGTGTGGGTTGGCCTTACCGGTTTATTATTTTCTGGTGCTTTGGGTGATATTTTTGATGGGCGTCCACTTCTAGGCAAAGTTGCTGTCATGTTGAAGGCCCTCCATTTGTAAATTATCTGTCGTACGTGGATGGATGGAGCTGGAATCTTTTGGAGATGGTCTTATAGCCTTCCAGACTGATGGGCTGTCACTACCCTCTTCTTCCTGTCCTGGATATCTCCTTTGCTTTGGCATGTTGATTTGTATGGGACCACAGTGGTTCAGTTGGTTTCCTTCTCTTTTATTAGTGCAGCCAAAACATTTTCCAAGGATGTCTCATTTCATTGGTCTGCTTAAGTGATTGATTAAGCACCCAAATGTGTTTCACCTGCGTCTTTACCTGCTCGACTTAACCCATGCAGCTGGGGTTCACTTACTTTTGCACATACACTAAGTCCATGTTTCATGTAGTTTTTGGGCAACTTAAAAAAAACCTACAAACAAGTACTGCAATTGTAGAACATTATCTGACATTTCATGAATAAACACTGGTGATGATAGAATGAGAAAATCATGGTTAAACAAACAGAAACATCTACACCACTTGAGGGGTTCACATACTTTCAAGCAGCACTGTATGTGTTATTTTCTTGGGAAGGTACAGATATTTTGCCAAATAAATATAAATGCAAAATGAAAAAAAAAGAATACAAATAACTGCAGGAGTGTTGTTAAGAGTAATGTTTACATCGAATGAATGTATTTAGAATAAAACATATGTCAGCTGGTAAACACTGCATGATTGCTGTGTAGAAAAATATGTGAAAATAACTGGAAGGTATAAATTGTGGACGAGGTAGAAAATTACAGACATTAATGTATATACTGTGCACATTTTTATTATTTATCTAGTGGACAACAGCAATTTCAGAAAATTGAGTTTATACTATAATCCTGCAAGAATGTGACGAGAGGGTAAAAGCTTTTTTTCTCCTTATATCACTTTGTAGACTAGATGATTTTTCGTCACTTGAATCCCTATATCTGAATATATGTTGTTATAGTTACTGGTAGTAAGCTTGAATATTCGAATGTCGAATATTTTTGGTGAATATCCTTAATTTGAGAATTTGCGAGTATCTCGAATAAGTCGGTGGATATTTGCAATTTTGCCAAATTCGAGGTATGGCCATGTATTGCAAAAATAATATTCGCATTGTGAAAATAAGATTTTCGAAATGCAAAAGTTTTTTTACAATACAATTGAGGTGATATTTTGCATGGTCATTCAAATTTATGAATATCAAATCGAATATTAGTAGTATTATTTGCAAAATCTCACGAATTTGAATATTGCCTATGCCGCTCATTACTAATACGGTAGTTATCCTACTCTTTGGGGTTATCTTTTTTTAATTTTATGGCAATATAGCAGGCATGGCAGTTCGGAATACCCAAAGTAGAATCAATATTTCACTAGTTATGGCAGCGATATCTCACACCATATACAGTGTATCCAGAAAAGTATTCACAGCGCATAACTTTTTCCACATTTTGTTATGTTAAAGCCTTTTTTGCCCTCAGAATCCTACACACAACACCCCATAATGACAACAAAGAAGATTTTGGGAAATTTATTAAAAATAAAAACATTGAGAAAGCACATTTACAAGGTTTCACAGCCTTTGCCATGAAGCCCAAAATTGAGCTCAGGTGCATCCTGTTTCCCCTAATTATCCTTGAGATGTTTCTGCAGCTGAAAACCAGGCACCGCTCATCACCAGGCCAAAACCATCCCTACAGTAAAGCATGGTGGTGGAAGCATCATGTTGCGCTCATGTTTTTCAGCCGCGGGAGCTGGGAGACTGGTCAAGAGAAAGTGACTTTATCAATGTACAGAGACATCCTGGATGAAAACTTGCTCCACTTTCCATCCAACCTGAAGGAGCTTGAGAGGTGCTGCAAAGAGGAATGGGTGAAACTGGCCAAAGATAGGTTTGCTGAGCTTCTGGCATCATCATCATCAGCAGGTGTGCTGCCAAAGGTGCATCAACAAAGTATTGAGCAAAGGCTGTGAATTGTTATGTACATGTGATTTCTTTGTTTTTTGTTTTTTTTATAAATTTTCCCCCAAAAAAAAAAAATATATATATATATACTGTATACTATATATACTGTATACTATATATTTAATCTATATTTGAATCTCTCAGTGCTTCATAATCTTAATAACCATATTATTTTAATTGGGACCTGCTGCCACTTCTGCTCTTATAGTTTATATTATAATAAAAGTGATAGCACTACTTTATAGCACTGCTAATCACTGTGAATTGTCCTATATTATATAGCCAATTTTTATATATATATTACGGAAAATGTATCTAATACTTAATATGTAATTTTCTTTTACAGGTTACTCCTCATGACAGTGGTTACCTCGGGTCAGTTCGAGACCTCCTCCCTAGCAATTTAATTAAATTGAAGAGCGTAGCTTGGCCCCCATGTTCCGTAAACAGTCACACCAGAACTGAGGATCGGGAAACCACCGCTGTCATAAGGAGTTTTGGTTATGGTAAGTATTAGATAACAATTTTCCATATTCCTGGCGCTCCTCATGACAGCAGTTACCTCGGGATATAGCAAGCTCAATAAAGGCAGGGAGAGAAAATAAATAACTAAGGAAGACACAAGCAAGCAGAGTGAAAAGTGAAAAACACTTTTATGGGAAGACAAGAGAACAGAATCTGCAAAAAGACAAGAGGAATGGGAGGTCACATCCAAATGGTAATGCCCCATAAAGGTGTTGGGAGAACTCCAGCTAGCCGCCTGCCAGATGATCTCAGAAGACGCCTTAGCCCTGGAAGCCCAATAAGTGGAAACGCTTCTGGTAAAGTGAGTGGTGGAAGTCCTTGAAGACTGTAAGTATCCATGCTCTTGAGGGTGCTGCTTCTCCTTCCCGCATGTCCAAGGGGTAAATGAACAGACTATGCGATAGACGGAAATCCCTCATTCTCTGCAGATAGGTCTGTAACAGCTGGACCATGTCCAAACTTGCTAATCTCTTCTTCAGGACCACATTCCACAGAAGAATCGATTCTCCGCTCAGATGGAACCCAGTAGAGCCTTTTGGCAGAAAAGCCAGGAAACTGGCCCATACCCGTTCAAAGGTGGCATTGGTAGACTGTTTCCACTCCTTTAGGAGGGTGCACACTACCGATGCTGGGAAACCCATGCTCAGAAGTTTTTTCAAGAGCCATGAGACGGGCTGGATTGGGATGCTGCTGTTGACCCTGTCAAATCAAATCTCTCCTGCAGAGGAGGAACACTGCTTGTTGCAGAGCCATCTGCCGAGTAGGGGGAATCAGGATCGCCTCGGCCAGTACTGTAAAATGACAGTAACTGACCTGCATTTGGACCTCAACTTACCATACAGGTCTTCATCCCTCTAGCAATGGAGGTAGATGCCACAACCGGTTGGAAAACCAAAGCCGCCATGCACTGGATCTTCCGCAGATCTGCATCCAGCCTCCTGTCCATCAATTTCTGGAATGTGACCGAGTTGTTCATGGGCAGAGTCACCTGACAGGCTAACCTCTTTTCCAATTTAATCAGTGTGTGTAAAATCAGTGGCACACCTCACTCACAGAAGGGAATTCGCTGACATCGTCGGCCATAGAAGAAGGGCTGGGAAATGGACCTCCCGATTTGGCTACTGCCGAGGTAGATGACTTTGATCTTACAGTATAATAGTGTGGTGGAGACACAGGGCCTCACAGCCACTTCTTCTTTAACTCGATATTATAAATGTTTCCCATTACCATGGTTTTTACCATGGAGGCACACAGAATGAAAATCTGGTTTGTACGTTCCTGCTCTCTGAAACTCTCCACCTCCTGGTACCGCTCCTACCCTCTGCAACTCTCTTCCTCGACCCATTAGACTTGCTCCTACTTTTAACACTTTCAAAAAAAGCCCTAAAACCCCACCTCTTTAGTCTGGTCTACCCATCTTCTCATTTCTAACATCCCCACCATACCAGTCCCATCCCCCACACCTATTGTATACTCTGTTCCTCAACCTATTAGATGTAAGCCCGATCGGGCAGGGCCGTCCACTCCTCCTGTGTCATAACCTGTACCTGTGTGTTATCTTGTATTGTGTCTCAACCCTAATTCAATGTAAAAAAAAATTGAAAGTCATACTGGGCTTTAAAAAGCACTATATACCGACAGACGCCAGGGGGTCCCCTTGTCCCCCTTTCACTGTCCAGAATAACCCCAATCGGGCCGGGGACACTGCCACAACTCCTGCCAACACCACTGATGAGGGTATAGTCCACTGAAGAACAATATATATTTGTAAAAATAGTGTCCACCCACTTCATTCCTATCAGTACCCCCCACATCTGTACCCACAAATTTACCCCTAAATATGGGATTGAAAGGTTATCAGAATCCAAGGTTCCAATGTGTTGTGTTTGTTTTAGCTGGCAGAGTTACCTTCGGTTTGCTGCATATGTACCAGTCTCCCAGCTGCCCCAACAACACACATGGGGCGCATCCAATCTGCGTCACTGCTGTATGCGGGTCCGATGCATCTCACAGGCCAGGAAGGAGGTGGAGCTCTATCCCTACCTGAGAAGCATCCTCAGCTGTCAGGAAAGGAATTCAATGTACAGTGCTGTATAATATGTACTAAGCCAACAATGTGCATAGAGCCTACAGAGACTAAATATGGGTTTTAACTGGTACTTTTTTTTCTACTCACTGAAAGGAGCTAGGTCCTTACCTTGTTAGGACCTCTCTTATGCACATGTATGGTGTATGAAGAAGCCAGGGAGGTTGATATGTTTCATGCATAAAATATTCAAGAAACACTCAGGATATTGGATGAACGCTGGATAACTGTGAGACAGAATATTTACTCTGCAATAGGGTTCTCATGAACAGCCCATGAAAAGGAAAGTCTGAAGGGAAATACATTTCCATATTTATGAAAACATTTCAGGCAATCTCTTATGTGAATGGGAGTCTGAAAAGTATGCAATTTAATAAATGCATGGGAAGAAATGTAGAAATGTAGTCCATGTTATTGACTCAGTATAGGCAGGTTAATAGCATGGTTCTGACTCATTCTCTGTGAAGATAACCACCCCAAAGGCAAGTAAGCCTATAAGGTAAACTCGTTTTACATATTATGGGGCTAATGTTAAATACTTGTTTAAATGCTGATATTTCTTTTTTATTAACCTTAACCTCAAATCATTCATTATTTACAATCAATGTTGATCTCAAATGTGACAAATAAACTGCTCATTTGTATACCTGTTTCTTAGAAATGTATAGGCATTTTAGACATCAGTATAAATTATTCTAATCAATGCAGTATTGAGCAATTCTAGGCAATACATGAAATTCAATCAGTGAAATGCTACTGCAGAAAACTCTGCTGTAGGTTATGCAAAGAATGGGCAACAGAGGTGTGTGTGTGTGTGTGTGTGTGTGTGTGTGTGTGTGTGTGTGTGTGTGTGTGTGTGTGTGTGTGTGTGTGTGTGTGTGTGTGTGTGTGTGTGTGTGTGTGTGTGTGTGCGTGCGTGCGTGCGTGCGTGCGTGCGTGCGTGCGTGCGTGCGCAAATAACCTAGGATGGGGACCCTAAGTTATTTGCCAGTTCAGGGCCACTAGCTCAGCTTCTGACCTCAGCCTTTGGTGCCCTTTTCCCTATCTCTTTACAGGGAGAGATCTCGAGATTGGCTGTTTATCTGTGTATATAAATGTTCAGCTACTCTGTGCTACCGGATTAATTTGGGAGATTTTAACCCATACACAGGCTTCTATGAAAAACAAAATGTTAACACAATGAAAATGCATAAACAGGGGTTTCTCTAATGGTGTAGTAAAATATACAGTTCACTTATACTGCCTCTGAGCTCAGAGACACTGTACACATTTGGTAAAGTTTCAACAACAAAATGAACTGTTCCAGCTTGGGAGGTGCACTGTAGTTCAATCAGTATAGTGGCTTCCCAGGGCTTTAAATGTGGTGGTGTCTGTTCAGCTCTACACCTAGCACAAGGGGAGGAGAAGTAAGGAATCAAACACTCACATGTCTTTTGTGGAACTTGCAGGAAGTGACGTCAGAAAGTGTCAATTGGAATGTAGTAAAGTAAATGTAATGTCCACTTCCCCCCAGCTTGTCATGATGATGTACAGGATGAAGAGTTAAGAGGGTGCGTTAACTCTCCAACCCTCCTTAGTTAAAAGGGATGGGGCCTTACTCTCCGTCCTAACTTCCCACCTGCTTGTGGGCATCAGCACTGCTGACGCAGCGACCACTGTGAAATGGGATGACCCACAGGTGGAGAACTGCTGCTTTGGTCCTCCTAAAAATGTTATTTATACCCCACCTCGATTGAAGCAAGGAACATCTATTGTTGCTTGATTGAACTTAGTATAATATTATAAAGAATATGTTAACACTGCCATTGCCTAATTCAATGCATTCAGTTACTCAACAGTGCTAAAGTCAGGTGATCAGCGTTTAGCTAAACTGTTAATGTAAAACTCTGCATTTGAATTTCCAGACTTTGGGGATTTATACATTATATAAAATTATGGGATGACACGATGGGTTTCCAGCACTGGGTGCAATCAAACCTAATGACACAAATGGGTAAAAGGAGCAGGAGCACATTGCTGCTTCATACTCCATAGCAAAGTAAAGTGGTCAGTCATTTAGCAACTTGTGATTTATTAAATGTATTTATTCATTAAAAAAATGTCATTGATCAGTGGTACACATGCTAGGTTATCACTTAAGACACCCCACAAATATTTACAAATTATTAATTGTTATGGTTGGGTTATATCTACAGTATGTAAAAAAGAGCATTATGTTGCTTAGCATCAGTGCAGCTGTAATCCAAGAGCAGTCCTGCTTTGTCTACAAATCACCAAGCTTATCTTCTATTTTCTGTACGTCTAAGAAAAATCTGCCAGCTGCTGTTTGCTTCATTAAAATAACTGTAAGTGTAATATATTGATTTATATAAGTTTGCAATAACAGTAAACTAGCATTGTTTACACTTGAGTTATCAGCAATCCACTCATTAAGTCTGATGCTCATTGTGGATTTGTTGTGGCTGTCACAGTCTGAAGGGGAGTTACCTCATGTTGCCTCATTCTCACTGTTCTTCTGATGAAAAAAGCATCATGCCTGAGTCTCTCCCCTTTGTAATCCCCTTTTCAGGTTTGTAACATTTCCCTTGTTCTTCAACTGTTCTGTTATCAAACAAAGTGTATTATGTGTGTATGTTCTTGTGATGCTAGATGCATGTTAGAGTGTTTATAGTTATAGTATTCCCCTGTTTGTAATATGAGACCCCCTCACATGTGTGTCACACTTAATGGCTGGGCGGCGATTTTAAGAACATTTTTCTAGTGACACTGATTAACAGCATAGGTGTGCCAGCATTGTCCCAGTTGCTGTTGTATTGTCAGTCTGTATGTATATAAATTGCTCTTATGTATGTGTAAAGAAAGTTATATATGTTATGTATTATGTGTTAATAAATTCTCAGTGTTCTTCGGATGAAAAAAGCATCATGCCTGAGTCTCTCCCCTTTGTAATCCCCTTTTCAGATACCCCTTTCTCAGGGGTGTAACATTAGCACTTGATTGACAAAGTAACTGCAACAGAGGTTAAATGTTCATCTTAAAAGTATTTTTTTTGCAGTTTTTAAACTTCTGCCATAAACTTGTTTTTATTTTACATGAATGATATTGAAGGGGTTTAGGTCTAGTTTTCTTATTAAGTATCTCTATTTTTTATTCCGATTTACCTATTCACATGTTGCTAGTCCCTTATTATTTCTACAGTACATTCTTGAAACAAGAACAGACCCCCAACAGGTAATAATAGTAATCGAGTTGATTGCCTTCTATTCTTATATTTCAGTGCTGAACAATGCCCTGTTCACAATACTCCATTTTTTATATGTAATCATGGTATGGAGTGGAACTGTGGGCAGAAATGTCACAGGAAAAAAGGAATTATTTAGAGGCCAGTTACAACCCTATCTTTAAAGTCTTAAGAAGCTATATACACCAGGCTTGTTAAGCTTCAGAAATTTTCTTTAACATCACTAGTACTGGCAAATTCCAGGAAAACGGATCCAAGAGAAGCGTAATAAAGTGCATTACTTCCAAGATCAATTTCACATACATGCTTCTGTCATGTAACTGATGTCAGAAATCTGTTATAATAGGTCCTATTTTACACTTTTATGCATTATCATGTTAATACCCATATCATGTTCCATTAAATAACTATAGGGTTGCATTACTAAGGGGGTAGAACTTGTTCACTTATCAATGTAAATTGCTATGTTCAATGAGAATTTTTTCTTAGCTTAGGGAATGTGGTGAATATTGACATTGCACAGAATACCCAGTCATGTGTAAGAAACACCTCATTCATTAGCTAAAGTAAAAAAAAGAAAAATTACAAAACAAATAAAGGGAAAAGTTACAGGGGAAAAATGACCAATTGAGTTGACCTTTAAAAAAGTTCATGACATATTTAATACAGAATAGAGTATACATTTATACTTTGTCTCCAAACCCAGGGGAGAAAGGCACTCGGGGACTTTATTAAAATATAGTTACATCACTGGTCAGAATATTAACTCTTGTTTTATTCATGTAGATAATGATGTACAGATGTAGATGTCAATAAATACAGTAATAGTAAGAGGGTCTCAGAAGGATTCAGGTAGGATACCCCAATTTATGCTGCGGTCTTCACCTTAAGCCAAGCCCTCTCTTGAATGATACAGCTACTTCAACTACTTTGAAGATATCCACCCCTGACCAACATCTGGTTGGTTCAAGGCATTAAAAGCTAGGTTACATCATTTTCTTTTTATGCACAGCATTTAAAAAGCAAGCTGAATAACAGTAACAGAGTAACATGTGTTTCTATTGCACAATACATCCATTGAGTTGTGGTGTGCTGCTTCACACCAGCCTTGCAAACTTATTGAAAAGCAATATGTTCCAGAGGTTGGATTGTGCTGTGCCATAGACAGCAGAGCAGCGGTAAGCAGGTCTACCCTGTGGCTTAAACAACAAACTGACCTATTTTTCTATTTGAAGGACTTAAATATAAAGTAAACCAATCATCATATAGATTTTTCATGTGGTGATGCATGCAGATAGAAAAAAAGCAGTTTGCATAACTTGTTAGTGCAACATTAATATTAAGTTGGATCGATGATACAACAAATGTACACAACATTTTTACAGGATTATGATAATTTAAAACTGAAATGACAATAAGTTAACACACTTTATACTTTTTCTGTCCGTGTTTATGGATCTGGTCAGTAGAAAACAAGTAGTAGAGGTTCTCTATAATGTGTACAGAGTAATGGGGAATTGTGAGCTGTGTTTGGTGCTTTGGAGAGCCTCTGCAGAGGGAGAAATAGCCTGCAAGGTATCCCGGAGGGGGGAATGGGTCTCTAGGAGTCTAGGAACTTGGGGATGAGAGTGGCTGCCAGCCTAGTAGAAGACAGACTGCCATGTACATCTTGTCCCTTCTCTACTTCTAAAGTGGTTTCGGTGACCATACCACGATCAGGAGCTTTGCAACTTACAGCTACCCTGTTTCCCCAAAAATAAGGCACCCTTACATTTCTTAATGTATAAAAAATAAGACATCCTCTGAAAAATAAGACGTAGGGCATCTTTGGGAGTAAAATTAATGGAAGACACTGTCTTATTTTTGGGGAAACATAGTTGTATATATTGAAAAAAACTCTGCCCAAGAGAACTCCTCTTACAGAATGAGCACCTCAAATATTATTTGTTTGAATGGTAAGAGGCAGTGCACTTACATGATATGATGAAACCAAACATAACTTTCAAACCTAAATACAGACAATATAGTTTTTGAGTTTTAAATAGACAGGTAAGAGCTAGCAAAACCCACCTTTTCTTCACCTTTTCTTTACAGTCAATAAAGGTTCAGTCTAGCTTTGCTTTCTTAGCTTTCTAGCCATGGTACCAGTTTCAATTAGTTGAGAGCTCGTGTAGCAATGAGACCCTTAGGTCCTGCTGAGAATGATGTTGGGTCTGGGCAGCGGCAAATGAAAGTTCTTTGAGACAAGTGTAGATGCTTTGAAAATTTAAGACTATAATTCCTACAGGATTATATGCTTTGTATGGCTAATTAATCAATTTGTTATTTCATAGAGACACCACACCCTAAGATGCAAAATTATAAACAAAAGTGAATCCCTTCTCGAACCCAACAGCCAATTAGCTGGTGAGAGGGGGCAGGGAAAACAGGTGGGTACCCTCAACCCGAAGGGTGCTCTGGGTCTCTAGACTATTCAAGTTTTTACATTAGTACTATCCAATCAAAGGAGTGTGGAAAATTTAAATAACATAATTTTATTCAACATGATTTAAAAAACAGTAGATAGACAGACATTATTCTTTTTAAAAAAACATGTGCAGTTCAACAAGCGACATGATTATAGGACACAAAAGAACTTGAACTTGATTCACAGACATATACGTTTAAGACGATAAATATTATGATGTACAACGCGTTTCGCCCTTGTAACATCCCGGGCTTCGTCAGGTATATATATTCATAATCATATTGCCATAATAGTACAATACATAAACATAGATGGACAAATCATTGAGATGGTCAGATGGGAGGGTATCGAACCAAACCGAGTCCTGAATAATATAAAATATAATATGTCAGATATAACAAGTTTCTTGTCACAAAATGGAGACACACATTTGTGGAGCCTGGAATATTATTCTAAATTACCTTATTGAGATGTCAGATGGCAAGCCACAAGGCAACCTATCCTCCTCCTTAGGGGGGAGGTACAGTATTAACACAAATGAACCCTTTTAATGATATAGTCCAGGAATTGAAAGAATCTCTAAGAAGGACAAACAGGTCAAATTTTTTGTCAAATTTTTAAAAAATATATACTACGTTTAATGAGGTTAATATCGGAACAGCATATTTTTGGTTCAAGAAGAAGGAGGCATACCTATATATATATAGGGCTAGTGGTTAGTCTTCATTTGCCTTACTGTAGTCAGGTTGTGAGTAGTCAGGTTCGTCACGATCTTCAAATCTATCAATCAATTATATAGTATATACGCTCTATTAGTCATATTGAAATAGGTGTCTTGCTCTCAAATGATAATGGTAGTGAATGAACCTACCAGGAGTCTCTGTATTGGTCTCTAGCAATGATGTCCGTTAGTGGATAGAGTATCCAGTCAAGCCGTCCGTCCCCTCACGCAGTTAGAAAGGAATGAGTAAGATTAAGATTGTAGGATAGGGTTGCTTTTATGTTACCTTGTGGGGTGGAACAAGTGGCGTGCCTCAGCTGTTCGCGGCCTCGCATGCCGATGACGTCAATGCGACTCGGACCACCAAACAGGGAGGACGTCAATGGTTCCAACCTGTGGGCGGAAGCCGTGATTGTAGTGAAGTGCAGAGCGTACCAACGGGCGCCTGCGCATATCTCCTCCGGCTGTCAAAGTGTGCATTGAGATATGGAGATGTAGTGGGATCACGGGGATCTCACATCGGTCTCAAGGGCTCCATATCTCTATGGCTAAAGGCCAAGAGATGGTGCTTTGAGGGGCCAGTACCAAAGGTGGAAAATGAGACCTGGGAATACGAAATAAAAACTTAAATAGTCTAGAGACCCAGAGCACCCTTCGGGTTGAGGGTACCCACCTGTTTTCCCTGCCC
>CM070042.1:39376954-39388207 GCA_036250615.1 Ptychadena robeensis | reverse complement strand
TTGTATTTTGGGATGGTGGCCACACCCACATAAGGTGCAAGTGGTATCTTATATGTATATGTAAAAAATATATATATATATAGGATATAGGGTTAGCTTCTAATGCATACTAATAGTACGGATGTAGAGAAAGCAGCAATAAATTGATACCAGGTCACATTGACGTACTCGTACATGTCTGGGCTCCTCATGTACTGGGGTGAATCTGGGGGCACCTGTCTGGCGTCGTCCAGAATCTTATCCCATGATCTCATCCCCTGGGTCTCTGTAGACTGCTCCACTAGGCCCTCTATCGCAGCCGCATCTCCCCGCTGGGCAGGAAGGCTACTAAAAATAGTCCACTTACTGTTACCTTGCAGCCAGATGTCCTTGTCCTCCATTACAGCATGCACCCCCTTTACATCCAAGGGAGCAGCTAGGAACAGTAGAACTACTGCTTTGTACAGCAGTGCAGTCCATGCCATCACAATGCCAACTATCTGAGAGCAGATACTGCCATTCCCTTCGGTCTCTGGCATAGCCCACCTCCAACCGGGGTCACACTGCTGGGCTAGGATAACCCTTGTCCCCTAGCTGGATGGACAAGGGTGATGTTTGTAATTACATCTGAGCTAGTCAGGGGTCTCCGGTCGTGCAGACATGTGTCTGACTCCCACAAGGGCCAACAGTACTCTCCTCCTGGCGAAAACCAAGCTCCTCCCTTTACCGGGCATTATAATACCTCTACCCAGGCTGGTCACTCCCAGATGGCACATTACAGTTACATGAGGAATAGTCTTCTGGCATGTTCCTTGCCCTGTACAAAGACAAAGGGAAATGCTTTTGCTGAGGCAAAAAAAATGTGTGCTCCAGTGCGTTTTCTATGTCACTGCGTTAAGAGATAATGCATTACTGCCAAGTGTAAAAGGTATAGGAAACCTGTGTATCATGCATTAACGTCAATGATAAAGCACATATAGTGTGAAAGAGCACTAAATTATGCAGGAATTATGCTGAATCACTATGGGTTGTCATATGTTTATGGTGTTCAGCTTTAAGAGTTTTGTAATTACTTCAAATATTGAGATAGGAATAGGAATGGCTTAAAAACCAAATGTTAGAAAAATTATGCAACGAAATAAACTTGCCATTGATAAATTAATAAAAATGGTAGGTGGAAACACTGTGCATGATGAATACCTAGCTGCAGTAATATGTACATTTTTATGTCTGCCTGTTTTTAAAACGCCAACATGCTTTCAAACAGACATAGTCACCAATTATCTATTATTTTCTGTTCAGCTTTAGTAATTTTCTCAATGTCATATTTACTCTTTTGCTGAGAAAAATCAGACTTGCCCTGTAGTTATTGATCCATTACCGTGGCTTCTCGTATGAAATTATTATACAGTAGATAATAAAAAATGTAGACAAGTGTAAGTATATTAACATAGTAAAGTCAAATTTTAAACTAGCATCACAATAAGTAGGAAAATTAATGTAAGTGCATGTGACTTGGTTGTTGGCACCAGACAAGCTGAGTAGAGTATTAACTCTTGATCTACTTTCATAGCCATATCGAACTATGACAGAGAGAGGATAGTCAGAGCAAGGCAAATTGACCAATGCAATGTTGTTTGGATGATACACAAGGCCAGAGCCAAATGGCAAAACTAATTCCAGCTGATAGAAGTCCAAGATAGGCTAGAAAAGAAGACTATCATACAAGGTGCCACTCCTGTCAACTAATAACAGGCAATGTAGTGAAGTGGATTTACACTTTATTGTATATTCCCCATGTATATTAACAGTTTGGTTAATTAAAATCAACAATGAGCTACATTCTGGAATACTTCTAGCTAGTTAGTGGTTGTAAATGCTTTCCCACTCACTTAGCTGCTCTAGCACAACTTAAGAACACCGTTTTAAAGTTATATCTATAGGTGCCTCATAACCCTTAATAGATTCCTACCATCTGTATCAAAATTGTGCTGAAGGTGCGGAAAAGATGAAGGCACTCTCTTACACCCGTGGTGGTCCTGCCCTCCTAATACTAAAATTCTGGAACCAAATTATAAACCTCTAATAAACTTACATTCTCTAATGTTCCTGCCTTCCATTAAACTGCCCTCCTCTCCAACTTGCCAGGTCCAATATCCAAGGTAAACATGGCCTCCTTTTGGACACATTATACCTCATTATTGGAAATCCACTCAAATCCCATCAACTAGAGAATGGGCCCTGAAATTGGGTCTATATGACATGTATATAATCCTCCATAGTTCATCTTCAAGATAGGTCTTCTGTTCATACTGATACTTGGTCAGTATGGTTTTTTTTTGTTGAATCTAAGGACTTCAATAAATGGATTACTTAATCAACATTCTTCCTTTTTATCACAAACACAGCTCCAATACTGCGCTTGTTTCCTTTCTGCTCTTCTCTCTTTAAAAACCTTTTCTCTCTCTTCTTTTTCTTATTCTTTTTTACTCGAAAGAATACCTCTACCTAGCCTTGTACTGCCTGCTTTAAAGACTCAAGGCTTTATACAAAGCAATCTGTTTTTATTTTCCTCGCCACACTTTCTTTTGTTATATTGTCATTTTATGGACGTTATCGTATTTTGGACTATTAGACGCACAAAAGTGCCTGCATCTTATGGTCCAAATGCACCACCCGCACGGCCATTCGGCAGCGGGTGGTCGAACCTTGGTTCCTGCCAGCACTCCCAGCAAGGAGATTAGCAGGGGAGCTGTCAGATGAGAGATGTGGCCAGATCTCCCATCTGAACTGTATTATTGCTTATGCCAGCAGAGCCCTGCTGATATATATAATGAATAGAGAGATAGATGAACTGTCGTGTCTGTAGAGAGAAGGAGAGGAGATCTGCAGCCGTTTCCCCGGCAGCCCCCTGCTCCTGATCAGTGAGGAACATGACGTGATGTGATAGTACTGCCACTAGTGACATCTACTGGCTGAATTTGATATTGCATTAATTTAATCTATTGCATTAATCCAACTGATTTGAACACTTCTAAATAAAATATAGTCTGAAAAGGTTGCAAATGTTATACATTTTATTAATATATTCCTCTCTTCTGTTCTACGTTTCATGAAAAAAAGTTATTTGTTACCTAGAAAAAGTTATAATACAAATGTGTGAATATTTATGTATTTTGTTTGGCCTTTTCTTTGGTTATGAATGAGTAACTAGCCATCAGCGAGTAGAACGTCTGCAGAAAGCTTTGTGTGGTTTCCTGTGTTCTGGTGTCCCAGTAAGCGACTGTGGTAAGAAGGTCTCATTTTCAGTAGAGAACGGCATCGATAGCATTTATTCTCATTGAAAAAACAAAGATTAGCTCACTTGAGAAAGCTTTTGGTACACCTTAAAGTCAATATCGGCCTTGTTTTATGTAAGTGGAACAACCGCTGTTGCTTTGTGAGGTTCTCCCAGCGTGAAAATGACATATTAGTCATTTTAGACACACATATGTATTTTACTACTGCTAAAATCCTTCTAATTAAGGGGAAATTGCCCTGTTAGTCTAAGTTACACTATCTGTGATAATACATCAAACGGATGTTTTGTACGTCTGGCACGTCAGAAAGCAGCAGGAGCTAAAATTTTACTGATGTCGCTATGTTCCTGCTCTTACTTGTGTTATAATGAACAGAATACCCCCCACAGAATATAATTGTTTCAAGGGAGCTCAAAGTTTTGTCATCTTATAAATCTAAATGATAACCAAACTTAGTTTCCCCTCCATTCTTCACAATGGCAACGGTGTTTTATCTTCTTTATAACCTTGTCATAGTGGGGGAACG
Source organism: Ptychadena robeensis (assembly GCA_036250615.1). Taxonomy (NCBI): domain Eukaryota; kingdom Metazoa; phylum Chordata; class Amphibia; order Anura; family Ptychadenidae; genus Ptychadena; species Ptychadena robeensis. The sequence continues at coordinate 39,384,403 of CM070042.1, read as the reverse complement.
AAGGCATGTTATTTTAGTGGGACATCATTAGAAAGGCAAGCAATATAAAAAATACCACCATGAGTTCCTCAAAATTTATTCCAGCAGGAGCAATAAATTGATAGTCCTCACTTGTCTAAAACTTGCCATATTGATTTTCAACAGAAAAAAATACCAGACCTTGTTTAAATTGCAAAAAAGGGAATTATCATTTGGTTTATTTTTAATTTTCCATAAGAAGGCCAAATGCAAAAACAGTTAACATTTCAGAGAAATTTCACAAAAATCTGTAATTTATTATTTGAGCCAAATCACTTAAGACCTCTCCTCTATTAACATGTCAATAGAGATGGTCGAATTTTTGTTAAAAAATGCAACTATTTGACGATTTTAAGTTAATTGCAAAGCCCTGAGGATGGTATTGCTGGAGATGTAGAGAAGGGATGGGGGTATACTACAAAAAAGAAAGAATGTCTCTAACACAAATAGTTTTTGCACAAATGAAGTTCAAAGTCAAGTCAAAATTTTGAAAATCGGAATTTCTACTTAATTTTTTAACTTAATTGATGCAAAAACAACACGTGCTAGAGAAAAACGTTTTTTTCAAATGTTTCCACAACCCTTCTCTACCTCTCCAGAAATTTTGGTGATAATGCCTTGTTCAGGGGCTTTGCAATCAGCTCACAAAATTAGCAAAAAGTCGAAAAATTCGACCATCTCTACATGTCAATACAATATTTAAATGTTTTGACGAAGTACTTAGATTCAGGAACATCTTTGTGCAATACAGTTGAACTTCAAGCGGGCAGTTTCAGAACTTGTAATACTGCTGCGTCCGGTGATGATTTACTGTTGTGTTGGGATCAGCTCCACAGTTTCCTCTTAGCCCTGTTGGCACTTCCTGAAGGACCAGTGTTTGTCACTTCCTGGAATTTAGGGGATTGGTCATGCGTCCTTGCTGACCAATGGTGGTTCTTCTGCATGTATATACGTGGCTTAGCCTTTTCAACAAATGCCTTAGAGTGAAGGTCCCTGTGTCCTGCTAGGGCTCTTTATTACCCTAGAGTTCCTGTGTGACTGATTTGTGCCTGTGTTCTGAGACGCTGCTACATGATTAACCCTTGTTTGTCTGCCTAGACTCTCCTGTTGCCAACCCCTGCCCTGATCCATTGCCTGTTGGCCCAGCCTGCTAATGACACCTGTGCCTCTGGGACCTTTCTTTGGTGTCCCCTTGGACCATCTGCCTCATGTGCCTATCCTCCCTCAAGAGCTAGCGACCTGGTGTTCCCCTCTGGAAAGTCTATCCCCACCTTCGGGGGTATTGTAAAGAACGAGTGGGCTCACTCAGACAACACCCTCTGTGGGTGGTCGCACATTCTATGGGCACCCTTTCGTGCATATGGAACAAGCAAAACATCATATGTCATGTGAAAGACAAATCTATGACATTTCTTTCTTAAACTAAATTTAAAAAAACAATCTCAAAGGCCAAAAACATTATACCAGGGGTCAGATTTAAGCTCTTAAAGACAGAGACACCCCTGTTATATGTAATAGTAAAGCAAACCAAACTACATCCTCTCCTTCTCCTGGAAGTATAAAGGTTCAATGATCCAGAGAAACTCTTGGCATGACTATTTACATGTGCTCTCCTAAATTGCATTTTGTTTCCAATTTTCAGCTACAACACATTCATTGGAATATACTTTTATTGACTTGTTTCATTGCCTTTTCTGACTGTAAATTAAGCATCTTGCTGGCTTTTTTATAGATGGTTCTGATTATTGTCATGCATATTTTATATTTGATAACAAGAAATAAATGCTAGAAATGCTAAAAATCTCAAAAAAAATGTCTAGTTGGCTCATAGCTGTGCAAGTTCAAATAAAACAATGCTGAGTCAAGCAAGAATGGTGTTCTGTTCCCATGATCTGATATCATAAAACTGAATAACATTAAAAGCCAACACAGATTTCTAATCAGAATATTCAGACCTGCAGTGGAGACATGTGCCACCTGGCAGCATCTATTAAATAGAAACCTGTCTCTTTGTCACATCCAAACATCTGCATCATTTTTCTTTTCGGCTTATGGCAAATCGGGATAAATGCAGGGTAGGGGAAGAATGGTCTGTGCAGATGACACTGTCCTTATAAATGATTTTCTGGGCAGAGGTTCTATGGACAAATCTGCAATGAAAAAATAGATAAACTTATTTTCTCAGCAAAAGAAACTTCAAAACTTTATTGCTTTCCAAACAAAAAACTAAATATAGACTCATCTTTAACAACGACAAGATAAGAGAATAAAGTGTAGGTAAACCAAACACTAAATATGTATTAGAGATTTTAAGTCTGATTTTAGGTGGGGGACTACTTAGCCCGTCCAAACCCACTTTTTCTGATAATTTGGTTTTTCTATACTTAAAAGGTCAAACCCAAGAACAAACAGTTCATATACAGTGGAGTGCGTAAGTTTGGGTAACCTTGTTGATGTTCATGATTTTCCTGTATAAATCGTTGGTTGTTACGATAAAAAATATCAATTAAATATATCATACAGGAGACACACACAGTGATATTTGAGAAGTGAAATAAAGTTTATAGGATTTACAGAAAGTGTGCAATAATTGTTTAAACAAAATTAGGCAGGTGCATACGTTAGGGCACCGTTGTCATTTTATTGATTCCAAAACATTTAGAACTCATTATTGAAACTCAAATTGGCTTGGTAAGCTCAGTGACCCCTGACCTCCATACACCAATTATGAGAAAAAGTATTTAGGGGGGAGGGACAAGTGTAATTTTCCCTCTTCTTTGAATATTCTCTGAAGAGAAGCAAGTTGGGGGTCTCAAAACAACTTGAAAACAAAGATTGTTCACCATCATGGTTTAGGGGAAGGATACAGAAAGCTGTCTCATATTGAACATATTGAGAAAATGGAAGACCACAGGCACAGGTCAAGTTAAAATCTCAGCTAAACAGAAGCGGCAACTGGTGAGAACAGTCAGAGACAACCCACAGACCAGCACCAAACACCTAAATAATTATCTTACTGCAGACGGAGTCACTGTGCATCATTCAACTATTTCCGCCCACAGCACAAACAGAGCCGCTTGAGGTATGCTAAAGCACATTTGGACAAGCAAGCTTAATTTTGGAATAAAGTGCTGTGGACTGATGAAACTAAAATAGAGTTATTTGGGCAGAACAAGGGGTGAAAAAGAATACAGCATTCCAAGAAAAACGCCTGCTACTTACTAGTAGCTAGTAAAATATGGTGGTGGGTCCATCATGCTGTGGGACTTGTCAAAGTTGAGGGATGCATGGATTCCACTGAATATCAGCAGATTCTGGAGAAGTAAAACTGTGCCAGGGCTGGATCTTTCAACAAGACAACAACCCTAAACGCTGCTTAAAATCTACTAAGGCATTAATGCAGAGGAACAAGTACAACGTTCTGGAATGGCCATCTCAGTCCCCAGACCTGAATGTCATTGAAAATCTGTGGTGTGAGTTAAAGAGGGCTGTCCATGCTTGGAAGCTATCACACCTGAATGAACTAGAGATGTTTTGTAAAGAGGAATGGTCCAAAATACTTTCATCCAGAATCAAGACTCTCATTGGAAGCTATAGGAAGCGTTTAGAGGCGTCATTTCTGCAAGAGGAGGATCTACTAAATATGGAGTTTATTTCTTTTTTTGGTGCCCAAACATATGCATCTGCCTTATTTTGTTTAAACAAATATTGCACACTTTCTGTATCACCGTGTGTGTGTCTCCTATATGATATATTTATTTTAAAAAATGATCGTAACAACCAATGATTTATACAGGAAAACCATGAACATTGACAGGGTTGCCCAAACTTACCCACTCCACTGTATTGCGGTCTACCACCCACTGCTATATCTATAGGAGAAGAATACAGCCACCCTTATACAGAAAAAGTGAGTCTGTGGACTTGGAGTAGTGTTAGATGTTAACGTTTAGACTGGCTTTACATAAGTGAAAAACAATACTACATTAATGCTAGAAGTAGACTTCTTCCTTCTTTATGGTATTGTTCATTTTGTTTTACTTCTGCTTTAAGAATCATAGTTTTAGAAGTCTATTGTGTCTAGCTTGTCAATACAGTGTCATCAAATTGAACATAGCTTAAAACTGTCTCTAATAACCATAAAGATTAGGAGATACCCATACCAATTACCACAATCCTGGATTTCTTCTATGGCCCCGTCAGATCAGTGTAGGGTAAAAAGAAGCCGTAGTGATTAGAGACATGTATAAAAGAGACCAAAAATTATTTTTTTGGTTAATGCTACTAAAACACACATGCAGTTTGGCTAAATCTGTTGAGAAATAGAAAACTTTAGCATTATAAAACACCTTCTTGGTTACATTACTTTTTGAGGAAGTCCTGGGTATAGCAAGACTTTATCTTTATTCTGTCTTTTTTAAAAGTAAATACCAGTAACATATTGGTTCCAACAGTGTACATGTGAATAACAGGTATCTAGAAGCAGAGATTGCAGAATACCTGCATTTGCATTTATATGCTGCGTTATGTGCATATCTATTGAGGTTGGATTAAGTGCATATGTATTCAATGGCTCAATGGATCATTCTAATGATAGATATGTATATTAAGTATGAATACACTGATGACATGTTTTAACCTTGAATACTGAACAACTAGCAGGGTTTTGATGCCAATGATATATATTAAACTGAGACAGTTGCTAATATACTGCAGTTGATATTAACATGTCAAAATTAACTACTCATATCCTGCATATCTCCCTGAGGAAGCCCAGCAGGGCGAAACGCGTCGGAGATTGGAGAGGCATTTATGTCATACACTTACCTGTTACCAGATGCTCAATGACATCATTGTACTGCCATATTTTGGTTTTAACATGTTGTGAAAGTATTTCCACCAGGACCATCTAATTGTGGATGCTCCCTACTGGATATATTTACTTTTTCACTTTTATTAGTTTGTATTATGTATTAGTCCGATATTAATAAATACTTTTTATTTAAATATAACATTGAAGACTCTCTGTCGACCTATGTGCCTGCAATGCCACTTTTCTTAGAAATGAAATAGGCATGTTCCATTCTTTGCCTATGTGTTAGGGTTTACCTATTGCTGCAGAATACCTGGTTCACTTGATAAAGCAATGGGTCCTAATGGTATTCATACACTAATTCCTATAGATTTCAAAGGAACTAGAACCATTTGCAAATCTTTTTTAATGGATCTCTTCTAACAAGAAATGTCACCTAACCCAGACAGCATTGTATCCACCTAGTAAGAAAGTTGTTGGCAAATGCAAACCAGAATTGTTAATACAGTAACACCAGGTGCGTGTAGCTTTGGGGTAAATCCGATAATCAAGTGCCACACCCCACTCTTGGAAATGTAAAATATCCCTAGAGGGCCAATCAAATAATTGGTCATGGTAAACTACAAGGGGCTTTACCTTTGCAAATTATATAGCTAATGCAAACAAAGGCATGGGGACCGCTCTTCGCTCTGCCCCCCTGCTGGATTTTCCCCTGCTGGGGAGCTCCGTGCGCCCCCCTGCACTGGACACCCACTGCTGGCCCTCTCGGTTCCCTTTGGGCCCCCGCGCCACTTTTCTCCTCCCCCCTGCCATTGCCTGGACCCTGCCCGGGGACGGGACCTCTACCTGGTGAATCCAAAATGTTGGGTAATTATCATTTGCCTAATCCAATTAGCCATCTCATAACAAATACGATCATATCTTTTTTCGATATTTTGCTTACTGACAGCCGGTGTACTTTTCCTTCCTTTTCGTTTCCAGAATTGCCCTACATATATGTATAAAAAATCCTCCTGATGAAGCGGTTGCACACCGCGAAACGCGCTGAGGTCTACACAGGTCATATGTCTTACCATTTGGATTTACTGTGCTATGTTATATAACATGATCTATTATTTAGTGGAATGCTTTTGATCATGTATATGTAATTTGAAGCTGTGATTAAAATTGTCACATTATTTGAACTATTCAATTCGCATTGACTTACTATTTACTTTGTGACCTTTAAAAAGTCCCTAGGTGTTTGATAATATTCAAATGGGTGCCACCATTGTGAGTCTAGCCTTTGGCGAAACTCTTATTTGTTAAATTTATTCTTGATTTATACTAATTGTAAATTACATAAGAAAGTCTTTAATACAAATGGACTTAATACATAAAGTCTATAAAATACAGTACAAAAAAGAAGATAATTATTTTGAAAGATATTCAGCATACATTGCAGTACAGTTTGTATCACAGTTCACCAGATATTAGAGCAGTCCATAAATGGCTGTATATCCATATCTTGCCCCCCGACCCGTTTGGCCCTTCAGTGGGCTCCAAAGGGGGGGGAAAGCGAAGGAGTTGGATGACAACAGAATTTTGTGAACACATCAAATCACAACTGGTTTTGTAACGTGATTTTCTGTTCTGTTTGTGGTGCAGTGGAAGACATCCCAGACATTAGTCCCCATAAGTTTCACCAATAATGGGGCAGCACCGCCCATGATGACCCGATGTAACGTTTCTGCGACCACAGGCCTGTAGATGGAACTGCCACTCAGTCGTCAATTGGCTGCTGCCCAGACAACCCCTGCTGGGGTTAGATGGTCGCTTTGTCCTTGATGGCAGGCACCAGGGTCCCAAAGTGTGTGCACCACTCCCTCTATAGCCTCCAGCAATGTGATTGCAGAATTGTTAATACCTGTAGTAGTAAAAGTGGTTACTCCGGAAATGTATTGTATGTAAAGTATTGAAAATGATCCCGCCATTTATAAAAACACAACTTCCTGGACCCAAGGAAGCATAACTTTACCGAGGTCAGATCGATCTAAATATCTTTTTTTTTTTCTCCAATGCAACTAAATATTACACCCAGTATCCAATATGTCGGTCATGCCCGAGTGCCTTCTTGATAGGATCCTTCCCCCTAAATTTGAATAAGACTGGGAAGAAGGTGTGCCCCCTGACTGCCTGTCCGCTCCTGCTCCTTGAGTTGTGCAATATGCACATTCTTGCTTAATGCTATGCTTTGCCAGTACTTAACGCAGCACATAGAGAACCCTTAGTAACAAATTTTGGAACAAATGTATAAAAAGAAAAAAAAGGATACAGTTCCACATAATGAATTCATAAAGCTGGCACTAAAACTACGGATGGATCAGTGGATATGAAATTGGCAAAAAGCAAATGGTACAGTGGGACACATACTGGCTTGAAGTTCAAATCCTTTCAGCGGTCACCAACAGTTGTCAAGCAGACCCTATAACGTGGGTGCCAATCCCTGCCAGTCCTTTACAAGGGGTCAGAACCATCGCACGCTGCAAATATCTGCCGTCAAATAATAGATTCAAAGAAAAGATCTGTTAGCGATTTATATGGGTGTTCACTTCCCTTGAGTGCCACACACACACAGA
>CM070042.1:39349454-39363155 GCA_036250615.1 Ptychadena robeensis | reverse complement strand
CCTTAGGCCCTATCAGTATTGCTACCCCTGCTCTTCTATTAGGTGATGGTGCTAAGTATATCTTTGGGTACAGTTTATCCATGAACTTAAATGACCCTTTATTGTCCATATGCGTCTCCTGCAAAAATAGTATATCTGCCCCCATTTCTTTAAATCCTTGATAGGCTAATCTTCTTTTCCCTAGGGAGTTCAGTCCCTTTACATTTAGTGTTACGAACCTATATTCCATATCTCTCACCATAAATAATAGTCTTTATACTACTGTTTACATACCATTTTGATGAGTTCCCCATCCAGATTGTCTTATCCATACCTCCACGGAAGGGCCCAGGTTCTCCATCTTGCTTCCCGGTTTAGCCGGCATTATCCATAATGATAGGAGACAGTGTGTTAAATCCTTTTTTACTACTGACCATACACATGCATTCAACCCCATACACACACACACTTTCCTCCTTTTAGTCTCATAATACACAATATCTATACAAATACTTCCGCTGCTATAGCAGCGTTTGATTTCCCCAGGATGTACGCCGTCTCCCCTCCAACCTCTCCACTTAGGGGAGAGGGCGCTCATCACAGGGAGATTACCCATCCGGATCAGGGTGTTACCCTCTCCGACCGCTTCTCCAATATTATAGGTCCCTAAAGGGTCCCTCATTGAATTTAAATTGCTGATTATGTTAGCATGAGAGAGGTAGTATGTCCCAGACAAGGGGGGACAGGGGAGGAGTATACAGTGTGTGGTATTAGCCTAATAAATGCCCCAGTGTATCCCTGGGGCGTTCGTTAGTACTTCCTCCTCATACATCTGTGGTTTTCAGGATGGTAATGGAGGTAATGGATCAACCCCCTCCCCCAGCTAATGTTTAATATGCCAATTAGTTTTCTAGAGAGTGATGTCTAAATGAGGGTATCTAGAGAGGGCCCTTACGCATAATAGGTGAAGGGTAGTAAAACAACTGGGCTCAGAGGGGCATACATATGGCATACTATAGGAGGGTATAAAAGTATCGCAGTGTTCTTAAGCACGGAGGTTATAAAACACTCTCATCTTTACCATCTTGTCCCCCCTCTTAGCACAGTCCCATTTGCGTCTCTGGTCACATTCGTTTCCCCTCCCCCACCCCTTCGCTTTACTTCGTGCCACATATCTGAGGCCGGGATTTTCTCCCAGACAGTCAATGGTGGCCATCCTGGTAGATGAGGTTGTTTTAAGCCGAGGTCTTGGCAGAATTTGGGGACATCTTCTGGGTATCTCACGGAAAGTGTTTTCCCGTTTCTGTTAACTACAAGGGCAAATGGGTGGCCCCATCTATATTGGATATTATGTTCTCTCAGTGTCTCCAGTAGAGGCGCCAATAGTCTTCTTTGCTGTAGGGTTGTCCAGGAGACATCCGGGTATAGCTGAATTTTTACCTCAAGATACCTTATGTCTGGATTCTTTCTGGCTGCTAGCATTATCTCGTCCCTCACATTACTATTCTGAATGACACAAATTACGTCTCTCGGTAAGCCGTTAGGGTTCCTAAGCCTCAAAGCCCGATGTACCCTTCCAAGACCGATCTCCACTGGGTCCGATTTTTGTAGGATTTTATTAAAGATCAGGCCAACTGTTTCTTTTAGGTTAGCATCCTGTATCTGCTCGGGTAACCCTCTGAGCCTGATATTGTTCCTTCGGCCCCGATTCTCTAAGTCCTCATTTTGGCGTTGAAGTTCTCTTATGGTATATGCATGCTGAGAAATCTCTTGTTTCAAATTTTCTACTGTATGCATAAGCTTTTGTTGGTTATTTTCTATTTGGCTCGTCCGAGTGAAGAGCTGGTGTATCTCTTCTCGTATGGCATTAATTTCTCCCTTACACACTTCTTTCACTTCTCTGACTAATGCCTGAAAGTCCTGTTTAGTTGGAAATGTGTGTGAGTATTGGTGCCATATTGCGTCCATCCCTGCTACAGATGTCGCTGAGGAATCCAGAGATGTATTAGAATTGTCCATATGAGTATCTAGTTGTACGGCAGGAGGGGTCAGGAGGGTCAATGGGGCTCTGTCAGGTCTTTCCTGAGCCATAGTTATTTGTGGGGCTGGTTCCTTGTCGCCTAGCCCAGCTGGTTGGGAGGGGGGAGGGGTACTTTGTACTTGCTGGCGTGGGGGAATTTCCTCTTGGACTTGGACTAGATTCAGGGTACCTCTATTTTCTTCAATCTCCTTTTCCTTGACACAAGTCCCCTCGCCCCCCAGTCGCTCTATATCTGGGTGCACAGCCCCCTCTGACCTCCTGCCTGCATTTTGCTTGCTCCCGTCCCCTCCTCCTCCCATGTCAGTCATTCTGGGTGGGCTCACCTCCATATCTCCCGGCTTTGTCTGCCGTATTGCCTGCTTTCCTCCGGCGCTGAGATAAGCCGCAATGGTGTGGGGTTGGGATCCTTCCATTTGCCCCCCTGACCGTGTCCTTGGCGTGGTGTGGACCTTGCCTCCTCTGGGCGTAGTGTTGGGGGTAAGCAGGTCCCTTCGCCGTCTCCCCATGCCTCTCTCTCGACCCGTACGCTACAGGCTGCTCCACAGGTCCTCCTCTGGGACAGGCTTATCGTGCGTGCTGGCGCGGTCACGTGAGGCTGCGCGTGCACGTGCGCGCCTCACGTCATCCCTGCTTCCATCCGGTTAGCTCCCCCCCTAGGAAAACATTTACAAGCACATATGTTGGAGTTTCGATATCTTCCACATAGACAGGAAATCTTCCTTTTTATCTGTTGCATCTAAAGTAGACTTGTACTTACCTTTTGTACTTAATGTGCCTTGCAGGTAAACCCCACATAATAGGAAACCCTTTCCTGTAATTTGTACATTTGGATTGTTCCTTATCCTCTCTCAAAGAGTCTTCTGTGACAGGGGAGCCCCACAACTCAACATGTGCTCATCCTATGTATGCAAAACTATGGAGATATGTTTTCCTAATTGAAAACTGTGATCTGGTGCCCTCCAGTGGCCTCTCATGATACAGCATTTCATTTACCCATAGAATACTGGCAGGTTCATATGGAATCTCTCCTATGGTTCTAGGGAACAGTAGGTTAGTATTTATTTTTTAGGATTGTGGAGCACATTTTCACCATTGTGCTCAGATTTAGTAAAAGTAAAAAGTTTGTGTGTGTATATATATATATTTTTTTTTTTTGTCAGTATCCATTAGAATCGATTAACCTCTTTGCTCTATATCTACCATATATATTTTAGTATACACCGACCCGAATATAAGCAGAGGTACCTAATTTAATTTACAAACCAGGGAAAACGTATTGACTCGAGAATAAACTGAGGGTGGGAAATGCAAAGTCAATTAGTGGAGTTTTCTAAATGAGAAAAAATAGAGAAAGCACCATTGCTAGGAATAAATCAACAGGTGAATCTTAGTGCCACACTCTCAATAAAGGTAAGATATCACAGATTCATTGTTATTACAGGATGTATTTTAAGGCACTTTTTATGATTCAAACATGATAATACATTTCCATTTAAAAAGTCTTTATAATAATTGGGACCAAGACATGGAATGGAAATTGTAACTTATTGTAGTGTATAGTGTTGTTTTCCACCTTTCCAGTAAAAACTTACCTTTTCCACTAGATGGCGATGATATCCAAGTTTGCTTACATTTCACCAGCCGATGTCGGAAACACATGGAGCATTCAAAGAGGCTGCCATGCCTGCGAACCAGCGACCACCGAAGAGCCGGACAAGTTAGTGGGACTCTTACTCTAACCTTGACTCGAGTATAAGGCGAGGGGGACCTTTTCAGCAAATTTTTTGGGCTGAAAAACTTGGCTTATACTCAAGTATATACATTCTTGTTCATTTTTAGGCCATGATTCCTCCTGTAAAATATATAATGTAGTAATAGAATATAACTCAAAATATTAATGGCACGCCTTACCTAATTCCTTCTGTATTTAAAGTCATACATTGCTACTGTCCACCATGATATGGACAATAAGGAGAGATACATATGTTAAAGTATTATTGAATAAGCACATTACTAGATATACATTTTTCATCTGTCTAAAATATATTTCAAATATATTGTTAATCTACGTTCATTTGAAGAAAGAAGGTTTTCTTCATTATGGTTTTACTGGCATAACAGACTCAGCTCTGTATTAAGAGCAACTGGAAGGCTGCATGCATCCATCATAACTGCCATAAGGATTATTCCAAGCCATTAGTAAAAGTAGTTTACCATGTCCTTAATCTTATGATCACTGCATGGAATGGCTGGATGATCACAGGATAAACTTTACAACCACTGCAGCAAGCACAGCATAATTTCAAGTACGAGTCTCATCAAATGTGCCAAGTACATGCGACAGTAATTCTTAATAACACCGCAATGTCTGCAAATATTAGAGGAAATATTCACAGTCATTTTTCTGTTTATGAACTTCAGTAAAACATTAAAAGGGAAACTTCACTTTTCTCTACTGTTGCGCTGAAATTCTTTGTTAGGGCATCAGAATAATGAATTTGTAAAAAGCACTTGTGTCTTAATTATGTTCCATTAGGCTTGTACAATGTTCCCATTGCCATTCGAGGACTAGAAAGCATTGAAAGGTTTATGCATATGAACCTTTCATATTTTTAAAAGAATGACTCCCGAAAAATAAAACGTTTGAAATGTTTGAATAAAAAAAACATAATAGTCCAGAGGTGTTTAGCACCCAGATCTTTTTCTTAGCATAATAGCAGAATGCAGACATAAGAACTAGACTATCACAAAGCACTATGGGCACAGAAGATACTAGACACCATGTTGGAATCCAATTGTGTGGTTTCCATGCAAACTCCTTTACACTTGAAACCAACCCAAGCTATATTTGTTTTATAATAAAGGGGGAATCTCTCATATCTCTCTCTCTCTCTCTCTGTGTCTGAGAAGGCATTTCCTATCACCTCTTTTGGTGTCTATGTTACAGGAAGAGAAAAATGTTCTCCCCCTATGGAATGAGAAAATCCAAAACATTTTTAAAAATGGCATTAGATATACTAGAAGAAAACAAAATAGGGCAATTTTGTAGAGTTAAAATGGGCTCTCATATACATGCTGATATACATTATCTGCTTCCATTCATTGGTGCCTAGTGGCGATAGTTAACGAGATGCTAAAATGTTTACATTAGTATGCGCGCTGAAACTGAGCCAATCAAGTACATGATGATGGGATAACTGATCTGTTTTGCCTCCCATTGATAAACCTTAAATTTAACTCTAACCATAGAGTGATAAAAAAATTATATAATGATAATACACAAGAGTATTTAATATATATATATAAATATACAAATGAAATCTAATACACAGCTTTAACAATCCTGAATTAACATAGGGGGGTCCCCTGGCAGTGCTTCCAAATCTACAATATTCCTTCCAATAACTGTATCAGCCACCAGCTCTTACGTAAACCAGCTCAGTGGGTATCTTATCAAATACTTCATGTCAGGATTCGAAAACAGTGATGCTTCAGTGTCTGGCTGCAGCTCTGTCTGCTTAGCCACCTGCACACCTGATTTGGTACCTTGTCAGATCTCTTGCACTAAAGGTCACCACAAATGTAACACGCGGAGACCGACAGATGAGCTGTGGAGAGCAACATGATAATGTCATCACGCTGCTCTCCATCGCTCACATTATTGGCAGGCACCCTTTGTGTGCCTGCCGTTTGTTTGAACAGGGGCGCCGACCAATGGCCATAAGCACGCACACACATCAGTCAGCTGCAAAATCGTCCGCAGCTTGTTATGTGTGTGGGGACCCTTAGACACATTGCTCTCCAGTTCCTTGTTCAACGCTGAAATCCTTGCTCCTCCCATGTACTTGCTTTAAAAGCCACGTCCTTGCTTTGCATCATTGCATCATTGCCAGAATATTAAACTCCTTGCCAGTATCTTGCTCCGTCTCGTGTTATCAATATTATTATCTGTGTACCAGTCCTTGGCTTGTATTGTCTGACTACGCTTGCTCTTGCTCCACTACTGACACTATTGGCTATTGACCCATGCTTGTTCCTGACTACTCTTCTGCTTGCTGCCTCCCAACTACCCGTTTGTGCATTGATCCGGCCTGCATCTGAGTTGCTGTTTTTAGCTACTGGACACCTGAACCTGAACGATCCTGAACCTAGATCATTATTACACTTCAATATCATATCATATACAGTGCTTCCAGAAAGTATTCACAGCGCATCACTTTTTTTTAAGTCCAAGACTACATATCATTAACCATCTTCCTGAGGTCCACTTGACCCTCTAACTCACCCAATGGGCTTATTTGTAGAGACTAGCATAAGAGGCACAAGGGGACCTCAGGAATGTTGGTCTTGATAATGTGCTGAACCATGTTTGAATAAAAGTCTTGGATCTGTGTGAATGAGAAAAGTACAAAAAGAACTGTGCTTTCCTTAACAGAAGCATCTTCATGCATGCCAATGCACCATCTCATTCTGCAAAGAATATCTCTGCATTACTAGATGCTAGCGGCATAAAAGTAAAAAACTCTCAATTCTATTGAAAACGTTTGGGGCATCCTCAAACAAGAGATCTCTGGGAGTGAGAGGCAGTACATCCAACAGGAGCTGGAAAGGAACTGCCCTTTACCAATCCAGCCACGTGCCCATCCATCTGGCCCATCAAGACTCACTCTAATTTCATCAGTTCTCAGTTCATGGGCAGTTATTTTGCACCTTTGTTGTTCCACACACTTCTTGCGACCCTGTTGACTATTTTGAATGAAACGCTTGATTGTTCGATGATCACGCTTCAGAAGCTTTGCAATTTTAAGAGTGCTGCATCCCTCTGCAAGATCTCACTATTTTTTACTTTTCTAAGCCTGTCAAGTCCTTCTTTTGACCCATTTTGCCAAAGGAAAGGAAGTTGCCTAATAATTATAGGGTGTTGATGTCATTACACCACACCCCTTCTCATTACAGAGATGCACATCACCTAATATGCTTAATTGGTAGTAGGCTTTCGAGCCTACACAGCTTGGAGTAAGACAACATGCATAAAGAGGATGATGTGGTCAAAATACTCATTTGCCTAATAATTCTGCACTCCCTGTAATACACATTCCACTTCCCCACATCTATAAAATGTATTTGACCTATTGGAAAAATATGTTCTTCCGCCTGACATCCCCAGCAATTACAGGGGCAACAATGTGATCAAGAGTTTTTAAATGTGTTTTGTGTTTTGCTGACAATATTTTACCTTTAATTTCAGCATTTTTCCCCCCTCACCCCACCGAATTGCAATTTTTCTGAGAATATCATTGTCATGGCCTTTGCAATTACCTCTTCAATTTGGCAGACACATTTTAAATAAATGGTTCCTTTAAAACCAAACTGAATGAGGGATATTTATGCTGAATTTGAAGATACACAAATTAGATATAATGATGAGCAGAAAAAACAAACTGCAGCATGTAAATGACACAAAGGAGACAACTTTTTCCTATGTTTTATGCTTTTGAGTAAAAAAAGTTAGATTTTATCACCATATATATATTTTCATGCTTTGGTACAGATTTTGGATCACAATATATTACCTAGTGCACAGTAGACGTTTGCTTCCGCAGGTATCCAAGCTTGTATTTCCGCCAGTATATTGACAGTCCCAGATAGTTCAAAGGCTGAATTCTACGGAAGCTTCCAGACTGGGTCTTCAGATCATCAGTTCTTCTCCATCTTGTTTTCTATTTGTTTTCTATTTGCAGCCTATCATACATTCAGTCTGCATACTATTATATCCAGGGCTGTTGTCTGTGATGTTAGCAGTAGGGATGAGCGGCATAGGCAATATTCGAATTTGTGATATTTTACGAATAATTCTACTAATATTCGATTCTATATTCGGAAATGCGAATATTCGCGGTATGACCATGTATTGCGAAAATCATATTCGCATTGCGGAAATAATATTCACATCGCGAAAATCTTTAAAATGAATGGTCACATGCTATGTTTATTTTCGCAATGCGAATATTCTTTTCGCAATACATGGCCATATTGCGAATATTCGGAATTGCGAATATCCGCCGACATCTTCGAGATATTGGCGAATTCTCGAATTGCCGATATTCGTGAAAAATATTCGGCATTCGAATATTCGAGCTCAACACTAGTTAGCAGAAGACTCTCCATTATTTCCAACATGCTCTGTACTTATCTTGCCATTGTGACAATGCCTTCTGCATACTGTTTTTCTTTTAAATATTGCCCCAATTAAATCTAAGCTATATGATATCATGCTTCTAATACTCTATTAAATAAGGCTTAATTTATATCATTGACTATAGATTTTCTGACAATACTGTGTATTTGGTGATTTACACAAATAGTTTTTATGTATTCTGATAATGGGATATGTAGAAGGGTGCTTTTTAATTCTATGAGCTCTCAGCAAAATAAATCTGCAGAACAACCCTCACAAAAAGTCAAACAGTAGCATAAATGTATTCGAAATATACTCTGCATGGCCAGCAACAATAAAAAAGATAAAAAGTTAGAAATGATATGTTGCCTGGCTCTAGCGTCAAGACAGTATTTGTATTTCTGTGCCAAAAATCCCCCCAGCGGTAACGTGGTTGTATTACCAAATGCTCATATCTTAGGTCTTTTTCTCCGGACCAAGCAAATGTAAAAGGAAAAAGGTAGTTTTTTGTGCATTTTGCCTCACTGTGCTGATTTAGGCTGGCCATAGACGTATTTTACGTTTGACATCTCTGATCAGCAAACAAACAATTTTCATTCAAATTCAACTTCAATTGCTCAAGGTGGGTAGGCTTTGTTCAAACACACTACATTGGTGGACATCTTTTATCGCTGTAAGATCGACCCTTTTGGCCTAATCTGTTTTCCTATCTGCCGGCTACTTTGAATACAGAGGAGTCAATCCTCTCTTTTAACTGTTCAACGATCTGGGGCCCAAATTGGCAGGGAATTGTTTACCGTTTGTGGTGTGCTCTTTGATCTTTGAGCGATCGGCTGTCAATGACTCAATCGCATGTCGCGTTCAAATGGACAACCGATCGCACTCGGGTCTTAGTGTATATGGGGGGCTATAGTCCATTCTTCACTTTTGCATCTGCATGCACAGCACCCAAACTTCTTTTTTTTTTTAATTTTCAGTATACAGCAGATAAATGGTATCATACCATTTCTGTGGCTTGGTTTCCTGAAAGTAAACATTAGAGATGGTCAAAATAAATAAAATTTGATTCTACGTAAATTTCGAGTTTCCCAATCGAATTTCAATTCGACTGAGAAATTTAGACATTTTTAAAGTCAAAATTTTTAAAGGCAAAAATTTGCATAATGCAGAAAATTCGCATAGAAAACTTAAATTTGCATGAGGTCAAAAATTCATATAAGGTGGAAAATTTGGATTTGCTGTATGAGCTGAGACAGCAAACAGTGCTGTCACCATAAATCATCCCCAGACACAAGATCACACATGGAGCAGTGATACTGAAGCACTTTAAACAAGAATATACAGTTGTATATGAGAAGAAAATTATAATATAATATTTATTGATATCATCATATATAATATAAGAAGCAAAAGAATCAAGAAATTCAATAGTAAATAGGGATTTGTTTAAACGTAGAATAAAAATATTAATTATTTACTTACTGTCAGAAGAGATGACAATGTTGTCACTCACTATCAGAAGGAATGGCAATGGTGTCACTTGCTGTAAGGAGGATGGCAATGTTGTCACTCATTGTTAAAAGGAATGGCAATCAGACGGCACTAACAGGTAATTGTTGGGGGCCAAGTTAATGAGCCAGTGAGGCAGAAGGGAAAAATAGTTCACTTCACTGGCTCTGCTGCAGGGGGGGGGGGGGGGCTGCTGCAAGGACATAGGGGAAAACATTTAAAAATGGGTGTTAAAACCTAGCTCTAGCAGGAAGAGCCAAAAATTAGGGGCTAGAGAACCAAATATGGCTTGGGAGCCCCACTTTGTCGACCCCTGCCCTAGGTGATGAGTAGTGTTGAGCTCAAATATTCAAATTGCAAATATATTCGACGATAATAGGCTATTCGAGAATTCGCGAATATGGTGGCGGATATTCATAATTTCGAATATTCGCAATCGGGATGCTTATGGGTATGGATTGCAAATATATATTTTATGTGACCATTCATTTTGAAGGCAATTGCGAAAGACGATTATGCGCAACTGCGCGCAATTTCGAATATTCGCGAATGTAGAATCGAATGTAGAATCGAATATTAGTAGAATTATTCGCGAAATATTTTTCGATTTCCAATATTGCCTATGCCGCTCATCACTAGTGATGAGTAGAGATGGTGGATTTTTTTTTTTTAATTCGACCAGTTCAAATTTGTGAGTTGATTGTAAAGCCCCTGAGCAAGATGCAAATGTTTCAAATGCTAATTTTTCAAATGCTAATTTTCCAATCGCTCCTGCATGTGAAAATTCTCAAATAACATTTAAAATGGTGATATTCGCATGCGAAATAGCGGCACAGCAAATCAAAACCAAAGTTCTTTTTTAAGTTAAAATTCCGATTTCAGTCGAAATATCAGGCTGATTTTCTACTTTTTTTTTTCGCCGTTTACAACGGTGTGGTACAGGCAATCGAGGCAGTGTACAAAGTACACTGCCTGTCACTCGTTCCCTCCCGCCGCTGCTCTTCACACAGCCGGTGTCATTATTGACACCGGCTGTGTGAGAGGGAAAGCCGGCGCTCCTCCATTTACATGGAGGTCTATGGCTTCCCTGCGGTTGAGGCGAGCCTAAACAGCGGACGAGCTAGGCTCGTCTCAACCGCTAGGGAGGTTAAACCAAATTGGATTTTCAGAACACCAAATTTTTTATAAATCAAACCTCATACGTCATATTTCATTTCATCATATGCCATACCCCAATAGCAGGACCTCTCCTATAGGTCCCCACATGTAGGACAGAAGGATGAGGTTTGACTACATGAGTAGAAAAAACTATTTATCAAAAGAAATAGGGTATTGTTTTTATTCATTCATTTACTGCCTCACTAATTATGGATCATAGTCCTATAGTTTTCATTGATTAGATAAGATGGAACATTACTCCCCAACCCCTTTCATATGTTGAAACAACTCCTCGTTTTGCCACAAGATTTCTGATCCAGGTATAGCCAGGTCATCTTATGCTTCAGGGCCCATTCGCACTATATGCATTTTTTTAAATCATGCATTTTTTATAGGCATGCAGTTCTTGCAAATATACAAAAACACATTTGTTTTTCACATTACATCTGCGTTTGCGTTTTTGAACAAATAAATGAAAAATGCAGGGAAAATGAATCAAAAATGCATATGGCAGTGAGTTTTTAAAAACGCATGCGGAAACACAGTGTTTTTAAAAATGCAACGCATACAGTGTGAATGGTAACATTGGTTGTCTATGTAAAAATGTGTGCAGTAAAAAAAACGTGTGAGTTTTTAAAACACACCGCAATGCATATAGTGTGAAATGGCCCTCAGGTCTAAACCTGTATATAAAAGAAGTAAAAATTTATGTGAAATAAAGTCTAATTTTGGAAGCTTTTAGAGGAAATGTATGGAGTTATATTTCAGGGGCCCCTATGCAAGTTAATGCTCAGCACACTTGTTGACCGAAGTAGCGAGTAGAGGGAGGGGGAAATGTGCTATTGAATTAGCGGGTGGCAGGCTGCTAACTGATGGAACTTGCAGCTGAATGGGTGGATATATCAACAATTAATCCTTTAAGTATATGCAATGTAGAACTTTAATGGGTGAATATGTCACACAGTAATAATGCATGAGTATATTTGGGAGACTTGTAAAAAGTTATATTTTAAGTTCTTTATTTTAGAGAAAGAAACAAAGTATTAAACACATTTACTTAAATAAGGTTAATATGTTAAAGCTTATAGAACAACATATTGTATATTATTTAACATGTATTTATAACTCTTCTTAACAACTTACAGCAGTTGGCACAACTTGCCAGCTGGCATAGATTGGAAGTGTATGTGAGTGGATGTGGGTATGAGGCGAATGCGTATGTTAGGATATTGATACGGTATAGTATACAGTATATAACTTCTGTTCTACCAGATATGATAATGAATATGGAAGTAACAAATGTAATGTGGACACACCACATAAATAGTTCTTACACCAGGGATAGAATCTATTTTGTCAAGTACAACATAAAGAAAAATGCATCCATCTGCTTACACTTTCCAGTCTCTTACTGTATGTCACAGTGTAAACGTATACCTTTAATGATATTTATAACTATCGAACATAACAATGTTCTCCATCTTCATTGAAAAATCAATTGCCTTTTCACCTCTAAATGTAAAACTTTCTTTCTCAAGCTTTTTTTCCCATAATGTTGATGTATGGCATTCCTTTTCTGTTGCACTGTATTGCCAAAGGTATTGGGACACCCCTTCAAATCAATGACTTTTGTTGGTCCAACCAAAGGTGTTGCTCTCTGTGGCTCTAGTCATTATGTAGTCCACAGTCAAATGTCAGTGATATTATCACAAAATGGAATCCATTGGGGACAACAGAAACTCAGTCATAAAGTGTTATGCCACATAAAAAGTCTCTGAGCAATGTCATCACATGCTAAGTTGCACATAACTTTAAACCTCATATGGGCTTGAGATTAGTTCAAGTAGAACAGAAGCTGCATCCAAGCCTGGAAATACCAAGTACAATGCAAAGCAAAATAGTGTAGTAAGCAAGTAGGGTAGACATGTTCTTTTAATTGATATCCCAAAAATTACCTAGTATGGGTCCCCCAAAAATTCTAGTGTTCTTAGTATGGCGGCCCTGGCAGCAGAAGGTGGGTCAACTAAACATTAAAGCCTTTAGATTTAGACTAAGGCTGTAGTGGTTCCTGCTTCCTACACTGGCCTCCCATGTTGGTTGTTTTTCCAGCCAGGACCCATTGCTTCATCTTTTTACTCCTAACCAGCTAAAGTCCATCCCAGCCTTCATACCCTACGATCCAACATGATCCCCAGTACCCTGTGGACCCTTCTCCATCCTTGGGTCTTGAAGGGTGGAACCCAGCTGGGTGAACACCTTCTTCTGAAGCGGGGACTACCCTTGGGGCCAGACTATCCCCTCTGGATTGACTGGCAGATCTGGACTGACACATACCCGGACAGCGTATGAATGCTCTGACATATCAAAATGTTTAGATTCCCTCTTCTCTGTATATCACCCTGAGGAAGCCCAAGTGGGTGAGACGCGTTGGAAATCCAAGAGGTATTTTGGTCACACTTTCAGCTGTTACTGGATTATTTTAAACAATATTTTTGTACTGCCTATCGTGTTTTTAAAGGTATTTGAAAGAGTATATCTGGACCACCCGATTCATGGGTGTTCACCTTTGGATATATTCATTGCTCATTATAATGATTGTAACTAGTCCGACACAATAAAGACTTTTTATTTGCAAAAACATAAATTACTCCTGGTATGATCCATGTGCCCGCAATGCCGTCTGTCTAGAATTTCAATTAGGCATACAGGGAGTGCAGAATTATTAGGCAAATGAGTATTTTGACCACATCATCTTCTTTATGCATGTTGTCAAGTAACCAAGCTGTATAGGCTCGAAAGCCTACTACCAATTAAGCATATTAGGTGATGTGCATCT
>CM070042.1:39334112-39349354 GCA_036250615.1 Ptychadena robeensis | reverse complement strand
ATAAAATTATTCCTCAAAAATACCACTTGCCTAATAATTCTGCACTCCCTGTATGTCCATCTTTTTGCCTACTAGGTGTTTTGTATATATATAAAATTTTCGGCTAGGGCACACACCTTTAACATTGTGACTTTATCCCACCTTAGCTTTATTTCATTCCTTAGACTGGGATGTAATTTATGTTTGTGTGTGTGAAGGCAGCTGTCCGGGCACTGGCAATATAGTGTATGATTAGATAGCAAAACAAAGTTGCATCCAGCTTGTAAAAATCAGCGTTCACATTGCTCCATAGCAATCCAAGAGAGCCTTTAATAAGCCATTAAAGCACCCCCTTCTGTTTTTCCACTAAACCCCAATTTATTGACAAAGGAGTGTCTTTTGGCTTTGTTAGTATATATAAATAGGCCTTTGTAAAAAAATATTATTTGTAACTGTAATATTACGGACCACCATCTCAGTTGATTTCCAACTTGCATAACCAATGAGCACATTGGAATTTGGTCTCTGATAAATTCATTAATACATTCAGTAACACTACAGACAAGTTCAACTCACCATAGTCATGCCTGATGGGCACAGTTACACATATAGTTGTTTACACATAGACTACACAGGAACTTGAACGCATTGCTAAATGATGTAGATATTAACACACCAATCACTCAGGAACTTCAAACACATGACACTTACATTAGCATATAACAAGACTTACTGACAGATAGAAGAGACGACATCTTCTTTTTTGTACTGGTTCAAACTGGAATTTCCCTTCAATTTTAACGGTATAAAGATCTGTGTGTGTGTCAAATAAATGAGATTTGGGATGCTATGCTTGAGTGCAGTGTCTCCATATCTTCCGGCCAAAGAGAGAAATATTCACAAGGGGGAATTCTAACTAGTGATGGACGAACATCAGCTGCAGCTGTTCACGAACAGGGAAATCGAACTTCTGCAAATAACTGCTGTGAACAAAATATAGATTTTAAAAAAATGCTGTTTTCTTTAGGTCTAATGGCCGGAAATCACATCTAGAGAAAGTTACCGGACAGTTCTGTCTGCAGTGCATCACATAGACAGATCTCTCTGCAATGCATAATACAGCATACCCCTCCCCCAGAGAAGGACTTTTGTGGCTCAGTTATGATGAACTACATTTAACAGAACACCTTAGCTATAGCTACAGATCACTGGATGGAGTATAATAGTATAGTAGCTGAGCCATCCCTCAATCAGCAGCAGTCCTCCCTATCTATTCAGTACTGGAGACACAGGATTAATGTAAAAATGGCCGCTGGGGGCTTCTTTTATAAAGGGGGGTGTCCTCCAGGAGCGAAAAGAAGTGTTATTGGCTGTACTGTAACACCTGACTATAGGGTGTGGGGTTGCACTTTGTCTCCATGTTAAGGTGTAGGGGGCGGGTCGAACACCCATAATGTTCGCTGGTCTTAACCAAGGGGTCTGTAAGTCGGGGACGTGATTGCGGTAACGGTTTGTGTCAGAAAAAAATAGCTAACAGGGTTGTTCTCATAAATTGTAGCTGTGTGTAGTGTGTAATGTCCTATAGCAGGGGTGTCAAACTCAAAGACAGAGCTGGTCAAAATGAAAGAGACTAAAGACTAAATCACAGGCCAACCTTGATTTTTATTGAAAAACTGTCTACAATCGTTTTTCTTATCAGATAAAACATGAACCTATTCACTGAATATGGAGCAACAAAACATAATACTATAACACATTTTACATCAAATCAGGTCTTGGGGAGTTTTTGTTTTGAGTTCATGATGAGATATAACCAATATTTTACTAATATTCGTACATACAAAATTCGTGTGTATGGCATATGTGATATTTAATATCGTGTTATAATTACGATGCATGGCCATATGCACAAGATGATGTTTTATTGAAAAAAGTTGAATATTTAAAATCATGACTATCTGCTGCCATATTCAAGATATTCACGCATTGCCGATATTCGCAAAAAAAATTGCCATTTTGAATATTCAAGATCAACACTAGTCTTGAGGGATCAGAATTGTGCTGGCGTCACAAGAGGGATTTTTTTAAATATTAAACACGTGGTTTTAATGTTGTGGTTGATCAGTACATACAGAGACATCAATGCTACACACCTTTCAAAAGTCTTTAACATCCTAAATAATCAAACAGTAGATTAAAGTAAAGTTTCTTGCACAGTTGTGTACTTACAGTAACGGTGACCTAGATAAATTGGCCCGAAAGTACCAGTGACACATCTGAAGATAGGCTGTGCTCACCCGTTCACTCATTTCATACCCCCTCCTAGAAACACTGTTCAACACGGATTCATCATCTGCTAAACAAATTGAAATTTAAGGGCTTCTGTCTCTGAAACATGAAAAACAATTACCATTGAATTTTAATAGCACTTTAATTTATTGGATGTGAAGTGATGGATGGTACAAAGGCTCCTGGCAGAGAGCAGGCAGAGCTGCTGTTACTCTGCTGATCTGGGGAAATGAACACCCAGCAATCTCATTTCCTAAACTATTTGCATCTGCCACCTAGACAGATAAGTGAAGTGGGTGAAGCACAGTATAATCTATCCAGCTACGATGTTACTTGTGTCACCCGTTCACATTATCACTGTCACATCCTTCAGCTGAATGCTGCCTTCTCTATCATCCTGACTATGTATCCACACGCAAACACACACAAACCCCGTGCCCCTTGCTGGAAATGTAATATTGTGCCTATTATGATGCTATCCCCATGCTGGCGTCTTGCAAATGTCTAAGTCTTCATATACTCTCGGCACAAAGCACACATCCATTTTCATCCCTAACCAATACATGGCTAACCACATAAATATGTTCAATAAAAAAACATTCTCATCCTCGGTCCTATGTCTGCCAAAAGTGCACATTATTTCCCACTAATTTAATTTTCTAGTAGTAAAGAGACTGACTTCACTTCACCCAGTGGACGAGTATCTCAATAAAACAGATGGAAAGCAGCAACTTGTAGCTTGACTGGTGAAAATTTTCTCAGGAATAGAGTTGTAAAATATCCCAAACACAAATCAGTGAAATGAGAGAGAGCAGGAGATAAAGAGGCAGAAATGAAGAAAAAACAAGGATAAAATATGGTAAAACAATAGACAATGGCGAAAAAAAGAAAAGACAGATAAACAGCTTGCGAGAGTCTCCCGGCTATTGATAGCCAACATTTTTTATTTCGAGGGGATGTAACAGGCTGCAAGATATTATTCTTTCCAAACTGGTGGACTCCGAGACAGTCAAGACAAAATGATTGATTAGAGCTCAGGTTAGGCAATCAATTGCCCTGATGTATGATCAGCCATGGAGAATAATTGGAATGGGATGCTATACAGAATACTGCTAATTAATGAAAATGTTAGGCTGGAGACATATGCTTTGGTTCTGCCTGGTGTCATGCTTAATGTCCATACAACGATACCCTCCTAAGGGGAGTCCTAGGGGGAGGTTTGGATTTTGATTTCTTCGTATAAATTAATACCAGGTAATCATTTTCCCAATGTGCATTATGTTTTTTGATGAGTCTGTTTTGAACCACGTTTCACTGAAATAGTCTAAGCAAGCACCATCAGGGCCAAAGAGAGGATTATACAAAGGTTGGATGCACTCCAAAATTCAGAGATGAAATATGATGGAAATTAACACAGCATCTAACATGATTTGCACAAATACTACAGTCTTTTCAAAATAAAATATAACTCGATATTGGACATTTAATTGATGCTTGTACAGATTACCCAAATTCTGAATAATTAAGCTACAATTGTGAACCATCAAAACACATTGAAAAATACTTTGTATTTTGCAGTCTTGTTCTTTTTGCTGATGTCTTTTGCTACAGAAAGTATTGATCTTCAGGTATAAGGGTTACAGTTTATTTTAGAGAGGGTAGTGTTATACCGTGGATTGTTGGGAGGGTTAGTATGAGGGTTTGAGATGGGACTGGTGTTGGGCTAGATTTACATGGACATTTGCTCTAGAAATTTCTGAGATATGGCATCAGGCTTGAGGGGGTGGGGGAGGCATTGCCACCATCCCTCCTTCATTGCGTGCTGGGTCTGTTGAGGGCCTATTTTTGGCTGAAGGGGTGGCCATGTCTTGTTCTCTCCCCTTACAAGGCTTTGCCAGTTCTATGCTAAAGCGGGTCTGGTTAATATGAGGGGTTGAGACGCTAGTTCGTTGACGCTTCGTCCCAGGTCTGCCGGTCTAAAAGAAAGGGTCTGGTATGTATGGGGGGTACTCTAAATTAAGTTTTATTTTAAATAACATAAAATGTATATATAATCACTCCCCTTTTGACTATTCATTTGTATCATATGGCACTCGGGGGGGGGGGGTCCAAATTTCTCAGTTGTTAAGGCTTTTGCACATATGTGGAAATGTGTGAAAAACTCAGCAAAAACATTCCTTGTGGGGTGTTTAGACAAGATTGAAAGCTGCCAGTTTGCTTGGAAGCTGCATAGTTAATCCTCCCAACTGGAGCTGCTTTTGGATGGCTACCCATAGGATTTGTATACAATGGAGTATAGATGTATAGAGGTGACTGGAGGTGGTTGCTGACCAACCACTACCCACCACCCAAAGGTGGCAACCACCAGAGGTTTCACCTTCCACATGACTCTTTTAACTGAAAGGGTTGTAACTCATGTAAGCTTGACAATCCTAGTCCAAGTTTCAGCATTCTCATTGAGCAGCCTCTTGGGAGTTAAGATGGAAATAGGATTTCGATGGGTAGGAGGGAAATTAATTTATTAGTGTGGACCAGGAAAGAATTCAGGTGATGCCTACAACACTATTAGGGATTTCATTGTATCTGAAGTGGTGAAAATATTAAAAAAGAGAAAAAACTAAAACAATGTCCCTACTACATATAAAGACTGTCCATCTTTAATGTATTAACATTTTATACTTGTGTTTAAGCATCCTTAACTCGATGCAGGTTCATTCTCTATTTGTCCATCTGTAGTATTTATCTGACCTCAACTACAACCTACTCCTGGCTCTGATAATTGCTTATAGATATTGATCTATATCTATTTTCTACTATTAGACTGGAATGGTTTTAGCCAGTTAGATTTAGAATTTAGCAATTAGCTGTTCATTTTACTGCTTCTATGGGTTCCAGGCAGATAAAAAGGTTAAATGCTATACTCGCTTTGTCTACTAATGAGATAATCTGAAGTTTACTAATGACATTATCTGTAGAGGCCTACAACCCAATAAATGCCTTTTCAGAGGAATACATTAGGTACAATGCATTCATTTATTAGGCACTATATCCTACCTTGCTATTACACATGGAACCTCTTGTCTGCTAACCTCTTGGGGATTGTTATATTTTTTCGACAGGATTGGATTCGCTTTCAAAGAGAGCCTCACATCGATCTCTTCACTAGGTTTCTATAATTTCAATATATTCCCTGAGATGTTTATTTTCATATTCGGAGTGCTGTAATTTAACCAATGTTTCTATAAAAAGCTGTTTCAGTGGTGAGTTTTTGCGCTGCCGTTTCTTCTACAGCACAGAAGAACTCAATGTCTCTTCATGTTACTTGGCCTTTAGTGTACCATTCAAGGTGGTTAGTAAGACAAAGCACTGAATACAAGGAACAATATGTGAGTCAACAAGAAACACATGCCACCCTATGACATATAAAAATACATCTTCAAACAATTTGAATGACTCAGTTATTGTGACCTAAAATAATCCTAAAACTTAATATCACATCTACCAGTCAGTTAGACCTAGCTTGGCTTTTGACCCTTGGTAATACAGTAAAATTTATAGCAATAAATAATAAAAATAATACCTGCTTGGTTTCCATGCTAGTGTAGACATCACAGCAAAAGAAATTGTCACAGGTCCATGCAGGCCAGGGGATCTGTATCTGCTGCTTCTGCATTGTCTGTATGCAGCTTTGCCCCTTAATACCTTCTTTGCCTCAGAGGGTTAAGTGTCCAGCAGAAGAGCTCCCTCTGCTGGATACTAGCTCTGTTCTCCACTCTGTCAGGTGCCCCTCCCTCCTGCCCTGTTTAACAAAGTCTCAGACAACAGGAAGTTGCCTGAACAAGAAGGTCTTTCATGTCTTTGCCTGCAGGTTCCCTGTTTGTGGCTTAAGGTGGCCATACAAGGTTCTATATTTCCGTTTGATCTACTTAAAACAATCAATTTTTAAGTCGATCAAACAGAAATCAATTCCTGCACACCTGTTATGATTTTTTAAAAGTGATACAAAATTGGTCGAAAAATGTATCGAAAAATTATCGGACATGTTGGTAAATTTTAGTCAATCATACAAGTATCTGATATCTATGGCTAGCTTTACTCTTTGACTTCCCGGTTTCTGACTTTTGGCTCGTCGGATTATCACTGTATCAACCCCTAGCACTTCGACTCAGTACCTCTGGGGACCACAACCTTGGGACCGTCTGCAGCAAAGCCCGTTACTCCTCGCTGGGTGCTCTGGTGAACACCAGACGGTTCCATAGATTCTGCGCCTCAGATTAAACCTTTGCCAACTGTGCAGTTGCTCCGCTGGGTCCACTCTGTTATATCATCAGTGTCACCAGGCATGTCACCCCTACTCTACCATGACAGAAATACCAGATGGTCCACTAACTCCTCCTTTTTTATATATACATATTTCCATTTTTATCAAACATGCTTACATTTATTTTAGTTAATTATATTGTTTCTTAGTATGAAGAGACTATGCTCCCTAAAACACCCTAATGTTTTTAGTTTTACCCCTCTCCCTGTCTTTCCTCAAAGCACATACAGTTTCTTCTGCTATGTACCATGCCATTTTTGTTCCCATTTCACTCTTTCAATAACACATGTGTTGCTGTATAGCTAGGATCCCCCAGCTATATACCCTAAAATATATTTGCCCAACTGAATGGGCTAACTACCTACTTACTGCAAACAAAAATACACATCTCCTGCATGCATTCCATCACACCACAATGCACTGTTTGCTCACACTGTACATTGTAGTGTCGCCTAACAGTGTGCCTATGTGGTGCCATCTAAAATAAAAGGTGCTTCAATGCCCATTTTGTGCAGTGCAGTACCTCATGTATCCTCATATTGGTTAGCCTCAAATATCGTAGCCAATTAAATGAATGGACTAAGCAAAGGTTACTAGTTGTCATGCATTAAAACGCACCACAATGAATGGTTACATGTATTTTCATGCACTCCCATTGGCATCAATTTAAGCTTTAGCATGCCTAAACAGACATTAAAACTTGCATGATGCTTTCTGCAGTCAATTCATAGCAATTGGATGGAATGTGTCCCAGTTTTTTGTCCTAGTTTTCGCAACAAATTCATACATTTCAGAATTTGCATTCTACAGTCATTATTACCTTTATTGCCAAAAAGATTTTCTAAACAAATTGCAGATATCCGGCGGAATCTAAAAGAAGCACCCCCCAAATTAATAATTAAGCCAACACTATAGTCTAAATATTGTATAGTGTGAAATGAATTCTTTTCCTTAGTACACCATTTGGCTTTTGAATACGGTGAACTGCAGTTTTTACTATTTTTACAATTTTTTTTACCAATCACAAATCATATTCCATGCTGCATATACCCTCAGGTATATCTACCCTAATATTTTTTACTCTATGTCATCATCAAAAAAAAATCTCAAACTTTTCTCTTTGACTTGTCTGACTCATTATATTAAAACTCCCTCCCCCTAAATAAATTTTTTTTGGTAGACGAACTTTATATTCATGCTTATGAAGATATAGCACTATATTGGAGATCTTCGCAAATTCTCGAATTAGTGATATTCGCCAAAAAAAATTGCAATTCAATCACTATTCATGCTCAACGCTAGTCATTGGGTGTTTGTCTTGGAAAAACTTGGTAACACGTATTTTTTTTAAAACAAACTCTGGACAAACTGGGTTCATCTCAATCATCAGGGGGGGTTACAATATTTTTTTATTTAAATGACTGTATTGTCCTTTCATTTTTTTCTTTGCACTACAAGTAAAATGTGTGCAGTATGCAAGGGAACTCATTAAATTTTTATCAGTTTTTTAGTAAGTTTTATAATCTGGCACCCCCAATAATCTCAGGGATGTTATACTGGCCCCTTATTTATAAAATTTGAGGACCCCTGGTTTACATGCTCAGACTACCACAGTCTGATAACTGCATTGTATTTGTAATAATGTTAAAAATAAAAAGTATAGAAACGTACATTTGAGGAGCTTCTTACTTGTAAATCTTGGCCACAAAGCAAGTACTGGGATCATATACTGAGGATCTTTTGAAGTTGCAGGACTGCATCTCGTAGGGTTGGCTAAGCTTAAAAAAGCAAATTAAATGCAGCCTCTGAATGCTCATTCACACTAGACAATTAAAATAAATTGAAATTTGCAGACTTCGGTAAGGGAAATATTACGCCCTGATAACAGATTGCAGCGATTACATATAACTGGATTCTGTATGTGAATTAAATTTTTTTGCACATGCTTATGTCTATTATTTTCTCTATATTTATATTCAGACCCAGCAATCTATTACAATTGAACTCTAGGAAGATGGTCCTTTTTTCTATCACCTGAAGCACCATTCAATAATTGTTATATTTTATTGTACAGAATCAGCAGCAATCATTTATTACCTGTGAGATCATTCCAGACAATTTATTTGGAAGGTCTTGGGAGTGAGGAGGGATATGTAAGGAGCAGGAGGCAGATCTGTAATGGTGACAGAGGAGCTCATTACTTCTGTACTGTAAACACCCCAAACTTATAAGCTACTAGGGCACTATTGACTAGTGATGACCATGAATAGTCTAATGACAAATTTTTATTGCGAATATCATCACTTCGATCTTGAATATAGCGCTATATCTTTGTAATCATGAATATTTACGTTTTTTTCCGTCAGTACCTGGAACTACCATACATTGCATTCACAATATGCGCATGTACAAGTGCTGATTTGTGCAATGAAGATAGAAATGACTGGAGACCACGTATTCTCAAATTTAGAAATTTATTGTGAATATTAGACTAAAAATGTGTGATATTTTGCAAATACAAATATTGTCTATGCTGCTATTCATCACTATTTTTGACTATTGATTTTGCTAAATCGAATCATTGGTTACTAAAGACGGGGTCGAGCGACATCGTGAGATCATCACACAGACCTCCTCGTCCTTCCCCGCCAATACTTACAGAGAAAGAAGGTCTTGTGCTAAACGCCAATGAGAGGCAGAGATAGCATGTATGTCGGCCAGCACACATACAGAGAGAGAGATGTCTTATACTGGACTAGTCGAGTCCTCTCAGGATTGGGCAACTCTGCCTCTAAAGTCGACTAATCAACCAGTTGGTGATGTAGGCAGTTTAGCTAGGCATACACGGTTCGATATTAGCATTCGATCGACCTAAATCAATTAAAGTTCAGATCGATCGGATTTAAATCATATACTACACACATGGTTCGATCGGCGGAAATTGTTTGGTACCGATCAAAACATCGATTGGAAAATTATCGGATATCGGACCCATTGACCAGCAATGGATGCATTAAAAAACGCACCAAAAATGCATGGTATTAGACGCAGTGGAAATACAGCCTTACACCAATAAACGCAGAAAAGCAGGAAATATAAAAGCAGGGTAATCTATTAATATTGAGTAACCCAATGCTGCTTATATTTCAACCCCTAAGTGAGTCCAGAGATAGTACACAGCACACAGCGTTTAAGTCTATCTACATGAGCCCTCAGGCAAAAACATATGTACCTACATGATGTAACGGGGGCACAGGGAGCATGTTCCTCCAGCTTATCGTCCCACAGCCTGTTCATATTCTAGGAGTGCACTTTTCAAATTACTCTTACAGGCGGGAAATCTATTAGGCAAACAAGATGCATGAGGGGCTTTGAAAAATAAATAGGCCCGCATTGAGATCCAAAGATTAACATATGTTTGTACTGCATATTCATTGTATTAAGTGGCTAACCAGAGCGACATGTGTGTAGGAAACATAAGCAGTAATGAAAGTGTAGTCAATAGAAAACGGCCTCTTGGATGTATTGTATAGGAAATGAAATCAGGTGGATGAGACTGTATGAATGATAGTGGCTCTGTGCTGTCTGAGGGGCTGATGAATTGTGGAGAGTTTGAATTACATATGAAAACGCCTGACACATGATGGAAGACCTTGGTGGAATATGAAAAATCCAGATTTAAATGATAAATCTATGCAGCTTTGGTCTGATACCCCTGAAAAATACGGCTCAAAGTTAAAGGAACTCAGTAATGACACAATTTATTAATTGCCTTTTGTAATACAGAAAAATAATTATGTGTAGAAAGTGCAAATTAATGATAATTTATGGGGAAGGGGCTGGCCCTCTGGGACTAATGGTAAAGGGATGAATGGAAGTAGATTTAGACATAAAGCAGAGAATAAAAATGTGAAGGGGTCTGCCGGTTCGCTAGAGGGAGCTCTAGGCTCGGGGAGATAAAAGGGTCTTAGAGGAGGAAGTGATGCCTCTTGTTGAGAAGAGACAGAGGGCAGATGCAGGCACGGGTGAGAATAGAGAGAACATCGGTGAATCACTAGAAACATCTGTTGATGTGAAACAATCATCGATGTGTTTGTATAAACCCTGTATGGCAGATTGTAAAACTGTATATGTTTACTTCTGTAACCATTTTTCATGTTGTGCTGTGATTAAGTTGCTGATTTTTTACTGATCTATATGAAGATAGGTCCAATATTTAATAAAGACCATTTTATAGACCCTTTGTTACTCCTCTTGTGCCTAAAAACCTTATTCTAGTAGTCGGTCTTCCAGGACCATAATCTGGTGTTAAGGTTTATTTCTGAATTTCTAATCAAGGGTGGCACTTTCCCATAGTCTCCTGACTGACCATTACTCTTGGTGCCAATACAGTGGATTATAGAGAATAGAGAGAGACCCTGGCCTGTAGAGGAAAGAGCGCTGAGCATGCAGGTGGCTCCAAGGCAAAAACGCCAGCAGAATAAGAGGAAATGCCATGAGAACCAACTTGTTGTCTGAGTTACAGCTGTCCACTAAACCACTAAAAACCCCTGAAGTGCCCCGTTGGGACCAGGAAGTGGCAGGGGTAAACGTTTCTTATATTGTTTATTATGGACTGGCTTTGGCCTAACCATGTTACTAGTTGCTGCTTTTCGCAGCTGTTCCAATAAAACACTTTTTTTAGTCCTAGTTCACTACCCACGGGCCACCACTGTTACAATAATACAAGGGTTACAAGGGTTAAAATAGATTTAATGGCATTACAATTACAGTGACATATATATATGTCAATGTTACCTTAAATGAAGGTATATATATATCTATATACAAATACACTCACCTAATGTACTTCATGTCCCATTCAAATGGACAATCTGTGAAAACCTTACCTGTAATGATTAAATTTAGATATTTCCCTAGTTGGTCCTCCCCTTCAGTGCCGAAAATGTTGCGGCACCAAGAGCTTAAAACAGACATTTTCGAGAAAGGACAAGTGAGTCACATTATCATGTCCCCTTTTTCAAGCCTACAGAGCTACGTTTTCACCATTGAAAACTATTATCTAGCGCCATCTAGTGGCCACACAATTGACAGCTGTTAATTAACCCCTGGTATACTGGCAGACATTGAGAACCCAACGGGCCCACCATCTCAAGGACACAGCAGGTAAGTATATTTTTTTAGGATTATAGAGCGCTTCTCCATCATTGATACTGCAGTTAATAAACCCCTGGAAGACTGGCAGCTAAATATGGTATCTCTCCTGTGTTTTATTCTCGAAATTGTTTTTCTCCTTACACCCCTTCTTTAAATATAATGAGTGCATAATACATTCCTATGTGTAAAAAAAATTATGAATAAAAATGCTTTCAGTACCAAGTAGATAAGGCATCTTGTGAATTATTTATCCTATTAAACTGTGCACAATATAAGTGCTGCATTCCTGGAACCATCATTTAGTTTTGAAAACTGATCTGTATACATTACCCACTTGTAGATGACCTTTTTTAAACGATTTAGAGCGCACATACAACATAATCAACCCGATTCTAGAATGATGTCAATATCTGCAAAAAAAAACAGTCCTTGACATGAAATGGAAATGCTTCTCCCTTTGTTGGAAATAATAGAGTATTCTGTTCTAAAACAATTGACTAAAGTGGCAAATGATCTGTTATCTGACAGTGCTAAAACAAAGGGTCACCATTGATTTTGCTAAATCCTACTACAATCTCTGGTCTCTAGATACTTCATTCTTTATTTTGGTGTATTTTTTGTTGAAAACAGAAACAACGCAACTGCACAGAA
The DNA here is from genome assembly GCA_036250615.1 of Ptychadena robeensis. NCBI lineage: Eukaryota > Metazoa > Chordata > Amphibia > Anura > Ptychadenidae > Ptychadena > Ptychadena robeensis. The sequence continues at coordinate 39,336,957 of CM070042.1, read as the reverse complement.
ATAAGGAAAACACAGAGACTGTCAAAACTTCTTTTCATCCGTCAACTTCTAGTTTCCTGACTCTCTTGCCTCAGGAACGCATGCAATGTGGATTAAGTATGCAGAAAGGGATTTCTGGCTTTATTCAGATGTGTGTGTCTATTTTGAGCCAAGACTCAAAAAGTTTAAAGGTTTGTGGGTCAAAGTAAAAGCCAGGCAGCTGTCTTCATCCGATAGCAATCACAGCCAACATGCTTGCTCAAGAATGGTTTACTTTGATGAATAATTAGGTTAGATAATAAAATGGGAAACCCCTACTGAAGGGTATCTTTTGTAATATGTACCTGCACCCTTGTTGGCAAAAATCACCTTCAGGGTCTGTTCACACTAGATGCGTTGCACATGACATTGCTGCGTCATGTGTTAGTGCCAACAATGTATGGGATGTATGCTAATGTATTGGAAACGCTTGCACTGTGGTAATAAAATGAGTGCATCAAGGTGTCATGTATTAACGCACTGCCTTGCATGTTAATGCATGTTGCAACACAAGCAAGTGTGAATGGTAGAACTGTTCCCTATGGAAAGCTGTAAGCAAAGCAACGCATCTAGTGTGAAAGGGCCTATCAGTTCCTCCTAACTGCCCTCCCCGCTTGAGGTTGTGTTCATCAGCACTTCAGCTTGTTAGCAAAAGCCCTAATGCTTTCAGTGAGTGATTGGTCAGTCCTGGACCCCTGAGGTCTTCCGATAGCACCAGTGCTGCCCAGCTTAACTAAACCCAGGAAAACTAACATGCTGCCATAGAACTACCCCTAAACATGGTACACTGTGCTCACAATCTTTTTGATAGATTGTATGTAGAGTGGAACTGCCATGAAGACATCATCCAGGATAGGTTAAAGGAATAGAAATAACGTGTCATGTGACTGTCATAATGTACTCATGGGAGATGTCTTGGTCAGTTGATTTCTGTAAAAAAACACTTCTTACTGTCATGATATAAATGCATTATTTCATACAGTAATTAAGTATGTTTGTATTCTTTCTCAAGCCCCCCATACACATTCCGATTTTTCGTACGACCGTGTCTCCCAATTTCAGTTAAAACAGCAGATCGACCAAAATATATGGACAGGAATGGTCAGGTACATAATTCTGCATTCGATTATTCTCCCTATCGATCACCCCGTATGAAGGTGTATGGAGGCTTTAATGTTGGTTTTAGGGGTTAACCTTTTTTAAATTAAATTTTTTTAATGAATAGTCTACAAAATTAACAAAACATAAATGGAAACGTATAATGTAGTGTATTGTTGTAAAGTAGAGATACACTGTAATGTTGCGTACATCTAATTAATGTGGATATGTGTTGTTACTTTATAAAGGATTTTTAAAACCAGTGCGTGACATTTTGAGTATTATGCAGACACACAGCTCAGCTAACACATAGGAAAGCAGGAAAGTAACCCCCCCCCCCATCTCTCCTGGTTCAGACACAGTGGATGAACATTATGCTTGCTGACAGCAAAGCCAACACTAAGGATAGAATTGAATAATGGCATCTGACATTTTTCCCCATTGAGATGACCATAGAGGTAGAGTTGACCACACCCAGAAATAAACAGAAACAAAAAGACACAAAAAATGTGGGCTTTTGACCATCAAAGCTGCTTTGTTGCAGTCTGTCAAGTAATAGTGAGATTACACATGGTATGAAGCCATTTTAGATATAATGGATCAGAATTTTTTTTCCTTTAAAAGGGAAATGACCTTTGATATCTATGCCAAAAAAAGAAAGCCAATCAAAGTGCTCAACTCTAAATTACCTACAGACATTACTGATCATTTGTTTTCTATCTTTTCTTCCACCATGTGTCTCTGCTTAGAGGCAGCCATCTTGATAGCAGCTTGGTTTACTTCCTCATGTCAGAGCCTCCAGCAAGGAAAACAAAGGGCATCACAATGGTAACAAGAAAATGTATTAACAATATATGAAATAAAAACAGAAGGGTTTTATCTGCATATTAAAAATGTCATCCCATTGATGATGAGAAGGTTCGGGAAAAGCATCACAGACACATTAAGTCAGCTTTAAATTGAACTTGTCTGACGGAATATGTTTTGGCTTGTGTTACATGTTTGCAGCATTGCTTAGCATGTTTCCTTGCATGTTATCATCGAATAGTGACATTACACTGACACTGTATTCTGTGTACTGGTTTCTGGCGCCATCTAGAGGAGTTCGAATGGAATTAAAGGACGATTCTGGTCTTCATTCTATTTTTGTGAAACTCTGCTCATTAAAACGTTTTCTGCTTCTACTCTGGCATATAGGCCACCAATTTAAAGGTATTAAAACTAGAATATTCTATATGTATGGTTTAAGAAAAGTAAAGGTTAGCTTTCAACTGGTATCTGGTCTCAGAAAAGATATAGAAAATGTAAGGAAATGTAAGAGCATATGGAAATGTTAAAAAATGTCTTATGCCCCTCAACTAACTGAAAATGTACCAGAGAAACCGGGGAGCTGTGTTACGGATACATAAAGTTATAATACTTGAAGCATTAAGAAGCAATATTATCACAATAGAAACAATAAAATCACAACACAACCCTCATTTCCCCTTATTAAATGCGCACCTAAACTCACCCAATGCACTTTATGTCCCTCGCTGTCAAACACCCCATTATATGGTCAGATAAATATGAAAACTCCTTACTTCATAATCCTAAATTTCTCTTGTCACCCCACCCCTCCCTTCTTCTCCCACACATTGTCGAGAAGTACAAGTCATGTTATTATCATGTCCCCTTTACAAGCTGTACAGGATGCCAGGGATGGGTCCTGAACAGTATATATGTTTCA
>CM070042.1:39276507-39290986 GCA_036250615.1 Ptychadena robeensis | reverse complement strand
TAAGAGTTCGCGAAACTGGCGAAACCAGCGAAAACCCCATAGACTTCAATGGGAAGCGAACATAGTGTTAAAAAGTATTCAAGGGACAACACCTGGACAATGACATGACAGAGGGGGAATCCATGGCAAAAATCCCAAAGAAATTTTGTTCATGCAAAATAAAATCCGCACGAAGATTTCTACAATGAAAAAAAATCAATGGATTTGAACATAAGAGGGAATAAGCATAAACAACATGGTTGGTAAATGCTGTGTGAATTCCACCTGAAAAACAAACCTGTGAAGATCTCTTTCCAAGTGCTACAGAAAATTAAAAGTGAATTTTATTTTAGAGGACACCCTGGTGGAGAGTTGGGACAGTGTGGAGTACAACTGGTGGGTGATTGTCATTGTGGTATGGACCGTGGTGGTTATGGACAGTGTGCGGAGGTTCGCGTTCGCCGTTTGCGAACATCAAATTCTGGGTTCGCGCCATCACTAATTGCATGCACGCAACCCTTCTTTATATCTTCAGCAATTGTGGGGATGATAAACTGCTCAGGGGCTTTGTAATTTACTTGAAAAATCTAATGTGGAAAATAAGTATCTGATCTCTTTGCAAAGGATTACTTTTGGCAAAACCTTTGTTAGCAATCAAAGAAGTTTCTTGTAGTTTGTTTGCAGTAAGGATTTAAGGATGCTATTTGTCAAGGCCTTCAGCTCCCTCCACAGATTTACTTTGGGATTGAGGTCTGGAGTCGGGCTAGGCTACTCCAGGACCTTCATGTGCTTATTCTTGAGCCAGTTTAATGTTGCCTTGCCAATGTAATTTTGGTCTTTGTCATGTCATTTTAATGCTTTCATTTCACAGTACATGATCCTGTTCATGGAGGTAAACACCCCTTAGGCATAATGTGCCCACCTCCATGTTTGACCGTGGGTATGGGGTTCTTGAGGTCTTAGGCAGCATTCCTTCTCCTTCAAACACTGGCGTCATCTAGTGCAGCCGGTCAATTTATCAGTGAATTTAAAGCTTGAGCATTCTATTTTCGGTCAATTTCACGCCGTGAGCGCACATGGTGGTCAATTGGACGAGAAATTGGGTGCAAATTAGAGCATGTATGAAGGGCTAAAGAGCTTTAATTTGGTCTCATTTGACAACAACACTTTTACCTAGTACACCTCTGGGTCATTCAGATGTTCATTGGCAGATGGGTCTATACATGTTCTGTCTTGAGCAGGAGAGACCTTGAATTGTTTTTTTGATTATGGTCCCTGCTGCTTGGCCATGGTAGCTATGCCCCTGACCGCAGCTATAGACATAATTGGCCGCGGTTTTCAAAATTTTTTAACAACGCCCATTCAATCACATGGTGGGCGGCTGCACATGTGGGAACGTAGCCTTACACACTGCAGCTTACTAACAGAAGCCGACTAGCTGCAGTCCCAGGTGGGGCATTTATACGGGGATGAGACAGCAAGGCCTAATTTCTCTCCCTGCTGCCTCCACACGTGCTCAGTAGTCTTTACCACTGGAGTGCTTTAGGCCTCCGCCCGGAGAGATAACCGCTGCGAACAGCGGCCAGATTCTCTGTGCGGCCTGTGTTCTTTCCACTGAGGAGCTCTGTCAGGAATCAGATGTACTGATGGGCCTCAGACAGCTACATTTGGAGTTAATGGTATCAGCAGGAAGTCACCACAAGATTGCTGTGGTTATGGTATAAGTGAGGGGTCTAGCTGGGCTCTGTTATGTGAGGCATACAGGGTCAGATTATTCCCTTCCATCGATTTTAAAATTGATTGTTTGGTTGCTTGTTTAAATAATGATTTCTTTTACCAGAAGCCAAACTGATGGAAGCAGGTATCCGAGGAGTGATAATTGGTCACATTGGTTAATGTTGGAGGCTTGCGCTGTAATTTTGGTGGTATCAATGAGGCCTTTCAGAAACCAGTGGCTCCATTGTAAGAAGGTGGATTGTAGTGTGCTGTACCATGGTCAACAAGGGGTTAACTGTGTCCCCAGGAGTCATGTCAGTGATTGTATTTGTGCTGTATGAGGGCATTGTAATTTGAGCTGTTGCCAGGCAGAGCAGGTGTCCAACTGAAGATGGGAGTGAGATGTATTAATTTAAGGAATGTGCTGGCAGAAACTGAACATGTGATATTGTAATCTCAGTGAGCCATCTGGGAGGAGAATGGGAGTCTATATAAGTTAGTGACTTACAGGAAGTAAGGGTCTTCTTAGGAGCAGAGAGCAGAGGTGTACTAGATCTTGTGGGGAACAGGCCTCACACCTGTAGATCTGAAGACCAGGCATGTAACTAAGGCCTCACCCTTGTACCCCATGCTGGGGACAAGGGTAAAGTCCTAGCCTAGGAGGAGACACTTGGGTGAAGAAGGTTAGGCTAGAGAGACTGTACCGGCAGTTGCTGCTCCCAGATGACTCCCAGGACTGATGTGGAGTGTACATGGCACCGTGATGAGTATCCAATAACTGCATTGACAACAACTGGAAGTGTCCTGGGCCTTTATTGTGGTATGTGCGCAGGCCCTGCCAACCGGAAGAGAACCCGCCCGACCACCGTTGCAGGTTAGGACCGTGAGGCCTGGCTGCCCCTGTGTCTGGAACAGGGAGGTACGTGTGTGTGGAGGCCTAGAGAGTGTCCGCGGCAACATAGGGGTGAGATCATTGTCGTCCCCTGATTCACCCCGGTACATGCGGTACTCACGGAGACAAGTGCTGGGCGGGGCTCCCTCTTTCACCATCATAGATCCCGCTGTGTAGTACGATCACTCGGTTTTATCTGACTGGTGATTGTTGAAGTGTGTGGAATAATAGAGCAGAAAGTGTAGTGGTGTTTTTATGTGTCTAAGGAGGGATGCTGAAAGATCTATTATATGTGTGTTATCCCCTGGTTAATTGTGGTTGGGCAACCATCATTGGTATGGTATACACTGCTTAGGCAAGGTCAGGTGGAATTGGCAATGCAGTGGGTACAATGTTTGGGAAACTGGGCTGTGATGGGTATGACAAAAGTTCATAACATGAGTTATGTATGTATACACAACAGGGGTGGCTCCAGCCATTTTTTTTTGAAGGTGCTACCTGGGTGCTAGGAGAGCTTGCCCTCCCAAAAAATTTGATTTCCATGTACAACATGGGTGCTGGACGAGGATTTTGGGGGTGCTAAGCACACCCAAGCACCCCTCTGGCGCCGCCACTGATACACAAACTATTCTTCTTGTTGACAAAGATGTATGTTGGACATTACACATTTGTGGTTTCTGAGCCTGCAAGATGGGATTCACTGAGCGGTTCGTTTGTGGGGGAGGACACAATCGCAAGGTGTTTTGACCCGCTGCTGGCGGGTTTCGGGTCTTTGAAGGTGGACAGTTTGGAGGAACAAGGTTGGTGGGAACCATCTGAGTATGGTATCTCTGGATTTAGGTCAGAGGAAACTGACCCGATGGTGTGCGATCTCAGTGGGACCTGTGGGCAGCCTTAGTCATCTTCGAGGCGGTGAGTGGTGGCTGAGGACATTCACACTAAGGCTGCAGGCACTGGGGATCTACAGGGGCTGATGTGATGGGATCTTCAAAGACTCACAAGGTTACAGAAAGACAAGGTTAAAGAAATGTTATTTAATATGTTACGTTTTGTGTTAAGTAAAAAGTGCTATGGCCATTTAAATCCACAAAACGTGTGCAGTGTATTATTGAGGGGTATAAAGGGGGTGAAGTATGGAGGATTTAATGGCTCACAGCGTGGGTTCAAATGCAGGTCCATCTAATCTATCGATCCCCGTTGAAAAACAGCCACAGAAAGCTCAAAGCTACCATCGATTTGGCCTATATCTCTGTGTGTGTTTCCAGCTTTAAGGTCCCCATACACCTTACAATCTTACCATACAATATCTGTACAATCAACTTTTCTTCTACCAAATGCATGTAATATGAGAACCTGGCCCTACATACAGTCCTGGCCAAAAGTTCTGAGAATGACACAAGTATTAGTTTTCACAAAGTTTGCTGCTGCGCTGCTTTTAGATCTTTGTTGCAGTTGTTTCTGTGATGTACTGAAATACAATTATAAGCACTTTATACATTTCAAAGGGTTCTATTAACAATTACATCAGATTTAAGCAAAGATTCAGTATTTGCAGTGTTGACCCTTCTTTTTCTGGACCTCTGAAATGCAACTGGGCATGCTCTCAATCAACTTTTGGGCCAAATCCTGACTGATACAACCCATTCTTTCATAATCACTTCTTTGAGTTTGTCAGAATTAGTTGTAAACAATGTAAAGCACTTTGCCCTGTGTTGCAGCAACATTGGCATTACTGCAGCACAATGGTATAATAATTAAAATAGTATAAAGAAAAATAGATTTAAGGGCCGCCATACACCTTACAATCTTAAGCTAGCTATACTCGTTAAGATTCCCGTTAGTTTTGCCCTCACCACACTAAGTGTGATTACTTGTAAGCCAAATGGGAATCGCGGGACTCACCACCAACACAGCGAGTACCACGCGACTCATTGGATGGGGACCAAAGGTCGGTAAATCAACCAATCGGCCACTGATCACAACATGCATGGCTGCCTTAAGCCGGGCACACACAGCTCGATGAAGAAACAGATTAGAGCAACATCAGGCGCCATGCGTGCTCACAACACCCGATGTTGCTCTAATCTGTTTCTTTATTTGAGCCATCCACGGTTCCTCGGGCAGGATCGGATGCTGTTTAAAAGAACTCAACCAAACAGGTTTCCAACATGTTGGAAAACCTTTATTGAAATACATTACTGAATGGGGATCGCGGGTCTCCATCCAATGTAATGGATGGCTGCAAGCTGCACGGCACACAGACGGCTGTGATCAGCTAGCTGCAGGGGGTATGGCCAGCACGTCCCGGTGGCAGGTGGAGAGGGGGGCACAGGGTGGCTGACTCTCTGCTTCTCCGGCTGGGAAGATACAGAGATCCGGGGGATCACAGGAAGCCGGGTCCCCATCGTACAGTAATTGATGTGCCCATTCATTACCCTTCGATTGATCCTGGTGATGCTGTGATTGATCGCCGGTCAATTGCACGGGAATCTATCCATGTGTACCCAGCTTTAGCCATACAATTTCTATACAATCAACTATTGTTCTACCAAGACCATGTAATATGAGGACCTTTCTAATCCTTCCAATCACTATGTATTCTATCACGGAGGACCCGGAACTACATGGTTGTTTTTAGATCTAATGGAAATTGTATGGAGTGATCTATAGGTGTATGGGGGGCATAAGAATGTCCCCAATTTTATTTGTATCTTTTTTTTGTTACAATGTGATATAATCGCAGAAGAAAGAAAAGACATTTGAGGTTTCCATCATATGTAGGCGGGCATAGGTGGAAAGGTCATTGTGTTATGATACATATACTTTCTGCAACGTTCTGTAGAACTCAGATGACAGAAACCTCACAAGTGAACAACCGCTAAGCGAAACCTGAAAGGAAATGCTGCTGAAGACCTGTGTCTTGGTCCTGTGCTCTGTTACTGCGGCCTTACAGACTTGTTTTCATGGTAAGTAAACATTTTCTTCACTTATTCATACTTTGCTAGAGGTGATCTCCTACTTGCCAAATGTGTTTTATTGATGTGAATATTATTTATAAAGGAACCCCATAAATGTTAGAATGATTCATTTTAGAACATGTAACATTAACTGACAGATAACCTTACACTTTTGTTAAAATCTTAATAAAAATAGTTATAAAAAATATAATGCAGATAAAAATACATTATCTACAGATCACAAAAACATGTCATGTGTTTTTATTTGTGACTTAAGCCCCCCACTCACTTAGATTTTCTGCCAATCTCCCGGCAGATCCACCGGGCGTGATGACGGCCCTGTCAAGAATCGTCCGGTCACCCTTTGTATGTCGCCAGTTACTATGGATGGGGACCCCACCCAAAGGAATGTAAACGATCTAAGAATTACAAACATGTTCGTAAAGGCTTAGATGGATTTGTCGGCCGATTTCAGTCCGAATTACAAGTTTAAGATTTCTATTTCCACCTGTTTTTCCTGCCGATCGAACGCAATGAGTGCGCACGTGGTGGATCGCCTGAAAAATCGGGTGGAAATCTAAGCAGGAGGTCTTTACTTAGGATTACAACCAAAAAAGGAAATTTTTTAACACCCTACTATATATATATAGTTGAGTGCATAATTCTATATATATAGTTGAGCACATAATTCTATAAGGATAGTTGAGCACATAATTCATACCCCTGGCAAATCTTGACTTTAAGTCACTTTTATTCAACCACCAATTTATTTTTTTGACGGGAAATGTGATTAGGTTCCCTGGTCCATTGGTTTAAAAATACCCCCAAAGCATAGGGTTCCCACCACCATGTGTCACAGTGGGGATAGTGTTCTTTGGGTTGAAGGCTTCTCCTTTTTTATGCCAAATGAAGGAAACATCATTGTTACCAAACAAGACCAGAAGTCTTCTTCTTTGTCCAGATGAGCATTTGCAAAGGCCAAGCGAGCTTTTGTGTGCCTTATCTGGAGAAGTGGCGTCCTCCTTGGTCTGCATCCGTGGAACCCAGCAGTGTGCAGTGTCTGTTGGATTGTCTGCCTTGAGACATTGCCACCAGCAGACCCCAGATTGCTCAGGATGGTCTTAGTGGTGATCCTTGAATTCTTTTTCACCTCTCTGTCCTCCTGGGCAGCACAGGTGTCACTTTTGGCTTCCGACCACGTCCTCTGAGATTTTCCACAGTGCAGAACATCTTGTATTTTTTATTAAAACTTTGCACTGTAGCCACTGGAACTTGAAAACATTTAGATATGGCCTTGTAGCCCTTTCCTGACTTGTGAGCAGCCACAATGCAGAGCTGCATGTTTTCACTGAGCTGCTTTGTCTTAGCCATGACTTTCCACAAACCAACTGCAGAGAGCTGCTGTTTTTCACCTGTTGAGTTGATTAAAACAGCTGTTCCAAATTAATCAGAGTAATTAGGATGCTTTAGAACAGCTTGTACTATTTGGAATGGTATAGAACCCAGAGACTGTGACAGTTTGTGAAGGGTATGAATAGTTTTGGCCATGACACTTTTTGCTAGAATGTAAATAAAAGCTGAGAATTTTTTTACACATAAATGCCTCTTCTTCGTTCGTTATTATCTTTTGGGAGACACCTATGTCATTTCCCATCAAAAAATTACTTGCTGGGTGAATAATAGTAACTTCAAATTTTGCCTGACTGGCTCAACGCCGTGGAAACCTAGCCAAATAATTTTTCACAATTAAATATATATTCAGAGAAAAGAAAATATAGACCAGTGTATAATGGGATGGGTGCATCTGCTTTGCATGAACCAGTGACAAGATTCAGAAATGCCCCTAAATTTCAGCTAAGTGGTCCATTTATGGTCCCCCCAAGAAACCCTTGTGCGGTCCCCGAGAGGGATGCTGACCTCAGTTTGTGAACCATTGCTCTAAGGTAAGTCACTGATTAGAATTAGTTTTTGTTTTTATTGTATGCTGTATATACTGGAATATAAGCCAAGAAATGAAAATCGCTGCATTTTGCAGTTGGACTACAGTATATAATCACCAAATTTACTGGAGGGTTGTGGGAACATTTGAAAAAAAATGTTGCTCTAGTATATGTAGAGTTTTGCATAAATTAGGTTCAAAGTCAAGTCAAAGTTTTTAAGTTGATTTAATTTGAACTTATTTTGTGCAAAAACTTCATATGCTAGAGCAATCATGTTTTTCTTTATAATGTTCCCACGTCTCTTTTCTACATTTGCAGCAAATTTGGTGATGATACCATGTTCAGGGGCTTTGTAATTAACAAATCTGCTGAATTAAATATTAACATCTCAAAACAAAAGCACATTAGTCATTCAGTTTTTCAAGTTTTTTATCTTCTAAAATTAGGTACCTCATCTTAGATTCTGGTCGGCTTATACTCGAGTATACACATTGTTACACACTTAAATGTGCCTATTAGCATTATAGCAGAATACCATTAACATACCATGTCATGCCAAAATAGCACTCTTTTGTGCAAGAGGATTGAATAGGTTTCCCTAACTCACTGCATGGTACTGCAAGATTAGGCAGGCATCACAATGCATATATTGGCTTATGGGTGTATATAGGCCCATTATACTATTTTGTGCCCAACTCGTTTATTTGGTAGACCCTGTCAACCAGGGCACATGTTATTTGATAACTCTGTGTCCCTATGGGTCTCATGATACATAGAGAAGATACATTGACTGCAAAATACAGTAAGGGATTTTTGTTATTTGCTACTTTTTGCTACTTTTCATTTAGCTATTGTTATTTATCTCTACACAATTCTAATATATTTATTTCAGCTGTCTCATCCTTACCTTAGGCCTATGAACCTTAGGCTATGTTCCCACTTTGGGGATTAACCACCTGCGCTGGCACTGGTAGTCGCCTGAGGTGGCGATTTAAAATCCTATCAATGGGGACAAGCTCATTGAAAGTAGTGTAGGCGATTGGCAGTGGCGACATAGCCTTACAATGTTGCCATACAATTTATGTACAATCAATTTTTCTTCTACCACAACCATGTGATATGAGGACCTTTCTAATCCCTTAAATCACTATGTATTCTATCAGGGAGGACCCAGCACTACATATTTGTTGGTAGATCTAATGGAAATTGTATGGAGTGATCTAAAATTGTATGGGGGGCTTTTAATATTAGTTTAATAGATTATGTTAGCAGACTTAAACTTTGGATAAAAGCAGGGTACAGACGGCTCGATATTTGAGCCGTCCGATGTTCTCTGCAGCAGCGTGATGACAGACACAGAGACAGACAGCTTTGCTCTCTCCCCAGCTCAGTCCAAGCTTTGCCTGGAGACCAGCAGTCTCTATGGAAAGCATCGGACATTAGCCGTATTTAACGGTCATGTCCGATATGGCTGTTTTCAAGCAGGATTTATTGGTCCCGCTCTAAAACAGCGATGATATGGGCCAGATAGATGGCCGTGAGCCCGCACGGCACTCGAAACTGGCCCATATCTTCATGTCTGTACCCTGCTTTAGTGCTTATCTGTAAACAATCAATAGTAGAAGCTGTATTCACTTTAAATTTAATCATCTAATCTTGTGATAGTAAAAATATTTTTTCTTGTAGCTTACAAATAATTATCATATTATAAATGATCCTGTTTTCTAAACCAAGTGATCATTAGCTGCCACTTCAGCCTTATTGCAGTCTGGGTTATGTGGGTTCGCTTTCTGGTTGTAGCTTGGTATCATATCCATTAAGCTTGCCTCATTTTCAAAGGCCTGGATACAGTAAAGGTAGCCATAAGGCTTCGCACCAACAAAGGGTCGCCCCTTTTCCTTCAGGAAACCTTAATGACCTGACTCCTAGCAGTCACCAGCCTGGGCCACACACTCCCCGTGTGTCCTGTAATTGCTGCACTGTCTCCAACCTCATTAGGAGCCCTGAATGTGTAGCCTCAGCTCCTTTTGTGGAGACACATCCGGCTCCCTTGCTGACTTCCAACAGGTTTAAATTCTGGTGCCTGCACCTGGAATGGAATGAGAAGGCCCACCCAATTCCTTCCTTCACGTTACAGAGTCTGGGAGCCTGTTACCAAACTAAACATGCTAAGCAACCTACTGTTGTAGTCTAAAGCTAGCCATACACGTGTCGATTCCCGAGCGATCGATCAACCATCCGATCGATTCCGGTGAAGCCACAGGCGTTGATCGATCGACCATACAAGTCTGTGCCTACCACCTTAGGCCACCGATTCCTGGATGATTCTGTTACCAGTCGATCGATTCACAAATGTCAACGCCCCTTGATGTGTGCTCAATCGATCAGAAAACACCAACAGGTTGGTTCTCTGGCCGATCCGATTTGGGGGCCATGTCGATCGGGCGGGGTCGATCGGTCAAGGTGGGCTGCACTCGATTCCTCACCGATCGATCGGCGTGCACACGCCCGGTGATCGGTCAGCCAGGATTCGTGTGGGAAATCAACCTGTGTATGGCCACCTTAACAGTCCAAACTCCTTTCCAGGACACACATCATGGGACTCTATCCTTGCTGGCCAAGGCCCATTCACAAAGTGACAGATGTCACAACAGCCAATCAGCAAACCCTCAGAAAACTGCTTTGTGTAGCAACAGACACAAGTGTCAGCAACCATTTACACCTTTGTAAATTTCGGGTATGTTTCCACTGGGCAGTCTTTGCGCCTCTTGCTGGCACATCTTTTGATAATCAATGGACGCATAGCTCGCCATTGACAGCAATGACAATTTGGCACCCTGATGTGCAAGGCGACATTGTGTCGTTCACTAGAATGGCCTGTGTTGTGTCTGCATCTTTTGACGTGTGTCCAACCCAGTACAAGCAAGCCCTGCATGCAATGATACATGGGGTACTGATGCACTTAAACATTTCTGATCAGTAGAGATTAATGACATGCTGAAAAATTTAAATTACCATGCAAAACTTCAGTACAACCCTTACTGTGTTTGATCATTTTGCATGCTATTGTCTGAATTTCATTGACTGGTCCTACTTATTAGCAAGCTTAGAATTGAAGTTAATTGAAAAGCAATTTGTCCCTATGAAGAATGACATGTATTTTCAGTAACCACATATTTTGAAATATTGACATTTTGCATCTCATGGTAATTTTTAAAATCAAAACTCCCTGGTGATGGTCGCGGTTAGTGGATCCGTTACTGCTGGTGTATCTGTTACTGCCCAAAAATCCCACCGCAGTGTGAAATGGCCCTAAAATGTTCACACTTTTACAATTTTGGCCCCATACCGGAATGGGGAGAATGCAAGGAGCTCAGAAACCCCACATGACATACCCCTTACCCATACACAGGACTGTACCAACCCAGAACAACTACCCCCCCCCCCCCCCCCCCCCCCCACAGACTTTTACCCCCACTCACACACAGGACTTTACTCCCAACCCCCCTCAGGACTGTAGTACAGCTGCGTCTCTGCCTGTACATGCCCGCACGTCACCATGGCAATGGGTTTTGTAGGTGAGGATGCATCACCTTAAAACAAATCAAAAATAGGCTAATAACTTGAATTTCCTGGTAAATTTAAGCGCAAAACAGAAAGTGGGTACAGCTTTAACTACAGCAGCAAAGGCACACATAATGAGTCAACTGAGGTTCACAAAAGAGCACATTATTAAAAAAATATACTGTATAACATATTATCTGGTTTGCATGCTTCTCAAAAAGAGAGGGATTAACCACCCTGGCTGTCTGATTCAATCTAGTTTTCTGTATCCAAAGTGGTCCGAAAAATGTAACCACTCCAAAAGCGGTTCATAGGATAATTTACTGAAATAAAAGATAAAATTCCACCATCTCTAGAAAGAATGTACCAGAATGTCCACAAGATGGGGCCGAGTCCAGCTCAGGAATACAATGTCACCCGAGCTGAAAAAATCACCTCACCTCCTGTCCCCACCAATCAGAGACAGACACTGCAGACACATGATACACAGTCTGTGTCTCTGAATACACCTGGGATAATGACGATCACTGCCCAGGTCTGCGCTTCTTGTTAATGCCCTACCTACTAGGCATGCCAACAGAGAATCATGCTTCTTTACAAGGTTTGTGTACAAGTCACATATGACCAAAACAATGGTCCGGAGTCCTGCTTCTGATATACAAGAGAGCAAGCTTTAGGGGTCCATGCTGATTTGTTTTATAATTGTAGGGACCAGGAAGCCTGACGTTATTGCACTTGCAGGAAACTTACTACAGGCAGCAACTTGCAGGCTTGTATCAAGCTCTGTTGTAAAGCAGTCATCATTAGCATTGCTTTTTCATGCCATTGGCGCTCATAATTTTAGATATTAGAGATGGCTGAGAAACTTTGACTAGTTGATGCATGCTTAAAAATCTGATATATTCGAGGTAATGGTTCAAAACACCAGAAGAAAAACCACCAGATACCTGTACAATGGACTGAAATATTCCAACCTGACCTATTAGGGCTTTTCTATTTTCAATAGCTTTTAGTCAACTGAAGAAAATTGATTTTCAAGTGATCTAACTACAGTAAACAATCTTTCTTCCTGCTCAATTAAAGAGAAAAAACTGTCCATGTATGACCAGATTTGTCTTATAGTATGTCTAACCATGTGGATGTTGAAGACCTTGTGCTCCTACACCTTCTGTTGAGGATGCCCCTCAGATGCTCAGGGTTTAGTTCTGCTTGGCCAGGTCAGCACCTTTACCTTTATGTTGGAATACTGCTCAAAGAATGTTGGCATTCCTGGTACCCTCAATGAACTGCACCTCACCAGTGACGGCAGCGCTAATCCAAAGAATGACGTTCCCACCACCAGGCTTGAGTGTAGGCAAGAAAAACTTGTCTTTGTTCTCCTCATCTGGTTGCCACCACACACACTTGACACCAAATAGGTGTCATTAAACCACAAGTGTAAGTAATCCATGTGCTTAGTCTGCTCTGCTTCAGCAAACTGTTCGCCTGCTTTCTTGTGCATCAGTTTTAGAAGAGGCTTCCTTCTAAAAGATGAACGCCATGCAGACCGATTTGATGCAGTGTTCAGTGTTTTGTCTGAGTATTGGCCCCCCACCCCTTCTTCCAAGGCAACAAAGTGGGCAGCATTTGTCTATTTTTAAAAGAACCCCTCTAAATTTAACACATATGAACTCAACCTCTTTTGTCCACTATGGTGAGACTGTAGTGGGGATCCCTTTCAGGTCACTACAGGAGAAGGGGTGCCCATGAGTGAAGGGGGGGAGCCTTGTTCAGATGCTGCAGTTTGTCCTCCCGACACTAGGGGGCCCAACGTACAGAATTTAAAAACCCGTCCAGCCAGAAGTAAGGTGCTCGTTGGTCTGGGTAGAGTGGAGGAAGGCAGCACAAGATACTGTGTATAGGTGGCTTTGGAGCAGAACAGCCCCAGTGTACAGAACTATGCTGATGAATTACAGTCACGGGCACAACTGAGAAAGGGAAAAGTGGGGCGGATTCCACCCACCAGAGAGCCCAGGAGCTGACGACGGCTGGAGCTGGGTGGAGCATCAGAGGTCCCCTGCCAGTGCCCTTACTGTAGGGACTGCCTGCTGTTGTGCTCAAGGCGTGGTTACTGGACTATTGAAAACTCTAACTTGTGTTGCAATGCGTCGTGAAGCCATAAAGACTACACTTCATGCTAAGTAAGACTGAACAGTTTCCTATTGTTGATTTTGATTGTTGCCAATCTTCTTCTAGCCCAGGCCATCTTTATCTAGGGCAACAATTCTTTTTTTTTTTTCAAACTTTTCAGATCCTCAGAAAGTTCTTTGCCATGAGGTGCCATACATTAGATGACACCTAATGTAACACATCTGCCCCCCATTCACACCTGAGACCTTGTAACACTAAAGAGTCACATGACACCAGGGAGGAAAAATAGTATCCACAATCTGTAAATTTTACCATTAGGGGTGTACTTACTTTTGTTTCTAGAAGATTAGACATTAAAGGCTGTGTGTTGAGTAATTTTAGGGGACAGCAAATTTACACTGCTTAACATAAAATTGGATATTATTGGATTCTCAACACCTGTAGTAAATCACATTGCTCTGCATTTTTATTGTGACGTCAAATGTAAAATAACGATTTGTTGGTCTCTCTTAGATGAATCCAAATTAGTGAGCCAAGAACCTGCAAAATTACTTGCGCATCCTGGAGAAACTGCAATAATCAACTGCACAGTAACCACTAACAAGGAAATAAACCAAATGTACTTAAGGAAACGTTTCCAGAAAATCATTGTATTCAATGCTAAGGGATGTAAGGTCAATGGAGAATATCAGAATCGCCTTACATGCTCTGGCCAGGTATCAGACTTCACAGTTATTTTGAAGAACTTGACGGAAAGCGACTCAGACTTTTATATTTGTGATGGTTTCATCGGAGGTTTTGAGGAAATCCATGGACAAGGAACCCTAATATTTGTCCGTAAGTTTATCAAATACAATATCCATATTTATGTGGAATCTACTGCTGCTCTTTGTATAACTGATAACATTTACATGCAAGTTAGTAAACTGGTAAAATGTATTAGTGGATAGGCTTGTGCCAATATATTAGTTTTACACCACTTTGGGATGCTTCTTTAACCCCCCTGCCTTTCCTGATGGTCCCAGCTCGTCCAGCTCTGACCTGTCAGAACAGCAGTGGACGAGCTGGATTCATCAGGCAGAGATCGGAGCCACAGGAGAGCAAACTCACTGCTCCATGTGTCTCCGATCTAATGAGGCAGCTGCATGGGGAACGGATCACTCACCCCTCCCCTGCTCTCCTATGTAACCTGGCACATCTGCAGCGCCCTCTAGTGGTTGCAGTGCTCATTTACCTGATATCGTGAATTATTGAAATATTCATTATCTGATATTGTGAGTTATTCACAAAGCATCTGAACA
>CM070042.1:39253821-39276407 GCA_036250615.1 Ptychadena robeensis | reverse complement strand
ATTATCTCCTGGTACTCATCTGAGGAACTCACTAAAAAAGTTATGTGCACCCCTGGTTATTATATTCTGGATGTCACCAGACTCCTGTATGGACATACATGGCAAATTACAGGCCAACAATGTAAAAAACTTTTTTCCATTGAAGTTTATGGTGCGCTTTTGGTACAGAAATCTGCACCTCAGCAGTGCGCTAGGGAGGTTAATCAATCATGGTCCTTAAACTGGTCATCAAATCAAGCAATGCAGAATATGACTTATTGACTCCTTTAAGGTGAAATGGGGGAACAAAACACTGAGTTCATCCACTTTCCTTCACTAGTTGAGGATTAGCTTGCCCAAGTGATTGCCAAACATTTATAAACTTGAATTGAATTGAAGATAGTGCGGTGATCTTGTCTTGGCCCTGTTCCTGTACACATGTCTGTGGACTAAAGATGAAACCTCCCACAAGTGGCCTTCAGTCACAGTAATCCAAAAAGGATTCCAGCATTATTGCTATTTGGTAGTAATCCTTTCCCATGTAATAACATTGCCTTAAGCATATATTTACATTGTCGATTCCTGGGCTGCTGCATAGGGCTGCCATCAAGTAAGTACAGGGACCACTCCCTTTCCTGCACGCTAGCAGCCTTACCGATGTGTGAGAATGTAGCCAGTGACATGAACTGTAAATTTGGAATTGCATATTGAATTTAGATAAAAGCTCGAACGCATTAAAAAGCTGGACTAACAACTTCACTTTATCATGTTTACACTACTGTAAAAGTAAAAAAAAAAATATTGTTATTGTTAAATGTATACAGTTTATGTCACTTGGATAACCACAGGGAAACATGAATACCTATGAAAGGTTGAAGTTAGGGGTGGGAAATTGGGAATGTAAATTAATAATCCAAAAGAACGTTTGGAAATCTGGGTGTTAGGCATATGTAAGAGTAAAACCTCACAAGAGAAAAGCACTGTTTGACTACTAAGTATGAGATCTGGGGGTTCAAACAGTGTTGTACTGTAAGAGTTACATTTGACCCCAAGCCAGCTGGGGACCTGTGGATGGAGACAGCTAATTGGAGGATCAATCAGGAACAAGGGGGTCCATCTGCAGCAGAATCTACCATGTAGGGAGCTGAAGGAGATAACAGTGAGGTAGACCATGAGGAAGACTGTGCTTAAACCATGCCACATATGGGGTGTGCACCAAACAATCTCCTTGTAAAAGTTATGTGCACCCCTGGGTAAGCATCAACTGAAGCCCTCAGACCAAGGAGGGGACAGGGGGTTAAAGGGGTAGTGGTAAGCTTTAGGCTATGTCAACCTCTGGCCGGCAGATCAGCAGAACGCTGTTTTAAGCTGCTGTTGCAGGAAGGAAATGTGGATGCCGTAAACGCTGTTGAAACATAGCCTCAGTGCCCACAGACCTGGGCCCTGAAATTTCTCATGGCAGTTCTGCTGCTGCGAACTGACGCTCCTGCACAAGTTTGTGACAAGTGTATCGGGCGGAAGCCCGAAAACCAACTGGCGGACACCTCATGTTGCGTTTGCCGGTCGGTTCCGCTAATTGCTCATGTGTACACAAATGTTTTTCCCTTTTTCTCATGGGGGGGGTGGGGCGTCAGAGCTGGTGCCCAGGGCGCCCCTGTGTAAACAAGCCCTTAATGTTCAAATGGTAATGATGTCAACTATAATTTTTAATACTTATTACTTTTTTGGCCACTAATAATCTGATAATTACAGTTTTGTTTTTTATGTATGGCATGTGTATGGGAAACTCCAACTAATGAGCTAATATGTACAGTGAATACGGAAAGCATTAAATGTTTCACTCTTTGTTATATTGCAGCCATTTGCTAAAATCTTTCTTTTTTTCCTCATGAATGTACACATACCACCCCATATTGACAGAAAAACACAGAGTTGTGTGCCTTTTTGCAGATTTATTAAATAAGAAAAACTGAAATATCACATGGTCCAAAGTATTCAGACCCTTTGCTCAGGTGCGGTCCATTTCTTCAGATCATCCTTGAGATGGTTCTATACCTTCATTTAAGTCCAGCTGTGTTTGAATATACTGTTTGGACTTGATTAGGAAAGCCAAACACCTGTCTATATTAGACCTTACATCACACAGTGCATGTCAGAGCAAATGACATGAGGTCACAGGATCTGGCCTAGGTTACAAAAAATTTCTGTGACACTAAAGGTTCCTAAGAGAACAGTGGCCTCTATAATCCTTAAATGGAATATGTTTGGGATGACCAGAACCCTTCCTAGAGCTGGCCACCCGGGCAAACTGAGCAATCAGGGGAGAAGAGCCTTGGTGAGAGAGGTAAAGCAAAAAAAACAAAGATCACTGTAGCTGAGCTCCAGAGATTCATTCAGGAGGTGGGAGAAAGTTGTAGAAAGTCAACCATCACTGCAGCCCTCCAACAATCAGGGCATTATGGCAGAGTGGCCTGAAGGAAGCCTCTCCTCAGTTTAAGACACATGAAAGCCTGCATGGAGTTTTCTAACAAACACCTGAAGGACTCCTAGATGGTGAGAAATAAGATTCTCTGGTCTGATGAGACCAAGATAGAACCTTTTGGTGTTATTTCTAAGCGGTATGTGTGAAGAAAACCAGGCACTGCTCATTACCTGTCCAATAGTCCCAACAGCGAAGCATGGTGGTGGCAGCATCATGCTGTGGGATGTTTTTCAGCTGCAGAGACAGGACGACTGGTTGTAATGGAATATCCTGAAAGAAAACCTTAACCAGAATGCTCAGGACCTCAGACTGGGCCTAAGGTTTACCTTCCAACAAAACAATGACACTAAGCACACAGCTAAAATAACAGAGGAGTGGCTTCACAACAACTCTGTGACTGTTCTTGTCAAATGACTTGCAACAGAAAAAAAAACGAGACAATCCATTGTGCAGCTTTTTCTTATTGTTTGAAGCAAAAAAAATAAAACCCAAGATTTTTTTTTTGTCAAATGAATCTGTGACTGTTCTTGAATGGCCCACCCCTGACCTAAACCAAATAGAGCATCTCTGGAGAGGAACTGCACTGAGGAATGGCAGAGGAACCCCAAATCCAGGTGTGACAAACTTGTTGCTTCTTTCCCCAAAAAAACTCATGGCTGTGCTTCTAAATACAGAGCAAAGGGTCTGAATACTTAGGACCATGTGATATTTCAGTTTTTTTTCTTTTTTAATAAATCTGCAAAAATGTCTACAATTCTGTGTTTTTCTGTCAGTATGGGGTGCTGTGTGTACATTCATGAGAGAAAAAATTAAAAGATTTAAGCAAATGGCTGCAATATAACAAAGAGTGAAATGTTCAAGGGGGTCTAAATACTTTCCGTACCCACTGTATGTATGTATTTGTATTCATTTGCCTTCTAACTGTAAGAAGCTGGTATTTGGTGGATAGAATAAAACTTCCAATGTTATTTATTAGAAAAAATTGGTACAAATAAGAGAATTTACTGTTAACAGCCCGACTGGTAATTATATTTTTATGTTATTTAATGTAATTATTTTATTATTGTATAGCTGTACCACAGAGCCAATTGTCACCACCATTAAAAATGTACAATTGGTGACAGAGTTTCTTAAGCTGGATGTACACAGGTAGATTCCGTGCAATCGATGACGTCACCACGCTGTGATTGAATGGGGCTCGCAGCCCGTGATGAGAGTGAGCTGGAGAAAGGCAGCCAAAGAGCCTCACAGAGAAGTGCTGGCTCTGCCCCTTCACACTGAAGCTCCATGGGCGCGCACAGCGCTCGATTGTACTCAAATCTATTTACAGATCTACCCGTGTGGGCCTAGCTTTAGACTGCTATGAACCCTGTAGCTGCAGCAATGATGCATGTCAGGGCATAGGTGGCCATTTT
The DNA here is from genome assembly GCA_036250615.1 of Ptychadena robeensis. Lineage (NCBI taxonomy): Eukaryota > Metazoa > Chordata > Amphibia > Anura > Ptychadenidae > Ptychadena > Ptychadena robeensis. Next base: position 39,272,531 of record CM070042.1, on the reverse strand, counting down.
TTGTTTTTATTTACATTTACACTTTAGCCAGTCCTATCTTCATAAATTGTAAATAGATAAAGCTGGGCAAAGACGTTTAGATTTCCCAGCGATCGATCTTTTAAAAAATTTTGCATGCTATTCTGGAATCGATTCCAGTTACAGAATCGATCGCACACTACACCATATGACATCTTGGTTCCTGGTTGATTCCTTCCTACGATCGATCGATCACGGATCGTGCGATCTCCAGCTCGCAGCTGTTCTAATTGTAAAATGTTGTAATGTGGGTTGGACGTCGATCGATAGGAATGATCGCAGGTCTCCATTAACATTCCAAGATTTCAGAACGATCAACTAAATTTTACAGACAGGTCCGATACTTGCTCGATTGCGATTGCATTCGATTTGTGACCGATCAATTGGGCAATCGATTCCGGTGATCGATCTCACAGAAGTCGTAAAATCGATCTTTCAATCAATCTATGCCCAGCTTAACAAACAAGTACATTACCTATTGTATACATCAGGCCCGCAGGATGTCGTTTGCCCATGTCTGGTATACATCCATGATAAATGTATGGGAAGAATATTTTCTATAAAACCAAAGAATATTACATCAATTGTAAACTTTGTTATTTTATTTGCAGGAGCACGAGAAGTCATAAAGGGAGATGATAAAACAGAAGAAGAAGCACATAAACCCCAGTATTTTGCCCCTATTATTATAACAGTGACTGCTTGTTTCTGCATGTTACTTGCAATTATTGCATTTGTAAGATACAAAAAAATGGTAAGTGTTCCAAAATGGTAGTTTATAACTAATTAACATGTATAGTTGTAGTAACTATTTGATCTTACTACTCAAAACAGAGATGGAAAATTTTATACATCCTTGTTCATTCTGCAAACACCTGGTTGACCTAACTCAAGAAACTGGAATATGACTATCCGTAAATGGTTTCTATTGATGATCTATGCCCAAAAAGGTTGGGCAGAAAGGTCCACATGGTATTCAGAGCTGGAAAGTGCAAAAAATTTCCTGGCAAAGGAAATCCCTGGTACTTGCATGAAGACACATGTTCTGTTCTCGGGATGCTTAATACAGCTGGACCTTCCCACCAGCTATAATCTTTTTGAAGCTTAGACACTTAATGATAGTCTTAATGAGAGAAATGAACATATTTCTCCAAAGAACATTTGTATATCTGTAGGTATTGCCTAACCATGGAGAACATCCCTTTGTCTGAAGCTTTTGACGGCAAAAGTAGATTGACCTGGTATATCTTATACCAAGACTACACTAGACTTAATATTATATGGTATCTACTTTGTTTGTGGAGGGTTTAAACGCAAAAACAAAAAACTTATTGTATTGCAGTTATAAGTCCTTGGGTGTAATGGCTCTTTTGCTTTTCTTGTTATTTCTTTATTTTCACTTGGTAGTTCTGCAAATACCACAATTCCTATCCCTGGCTAGCAATGTCCATTGCCCAATTAGGAGGAGTCCATGGTTCAAAACATGTCTGCCTAGTTCATATTCTTTTGATAAATGCTGATAGGAAAGGAATGTGCTTTGCCCACTTTGTGTTTCCCTTCCTATTGATACCAAAAATCGAATGGAAATACTCAGTTAATCCCATTTGTGAGGTGATGGGGCTTTACAGCAGAACAGTGTTATGCCAATCAGAACCACCAGTCTTTACATCTATAGTCTTGTATAAGTGTGAGTATAAATTCTTATGCTTCTGGCAGCTAAACCAATGGTGGTAATGGGCAAGGGTGCACATAAGTGGTACTCTGGTACTCAAAAGGGGACAAAAACTAGCTATGCGTACCTGCATTATTGTTACACCGCTCATATGTGTACTAACAACTTGGAGGAACTCTGTGTCTGGGCGCCCGCAGCTAAATGTTACATGTATACAATTTATATCACTTGGATAACTGCAGGGAAATTTGAATAACTATGAAAGTTTGCAATTAGGGGTGTGAAATTGGTAATGTAAATTAATAATCCAAAAAAGATTGGACTTCTAAGAGTTTTGGAGATCTCCGGGATGAAAGTCACAGTAGGCATATGTTAGGGTAAAATCTGACAAGAAAAAAAGCACTGTGTGACAGCTGGAATATGAATATGAAAGGTTGCCATTTGGACTACAGGCAGTCTCATGGGTTAGTTACTTAGCAAGAAAATGTCATGGTTGTACTACTGAGGTATGAGGTCTGGTGGTTTAAACGGTGTTGTACTGTGAGAGTTACATTAAACCCAAAGCCAGCTGGTGACCTGTGGATGGAGACAGCTAATCGGAGGATCAATCAGGAAGAGGGAGGTCCATCTGCAGCAGAATCTACCATGCAGAAAGCTGATGCAGAGGACAGTGAGGGAGACAGTGAGGAGGACCACCCTACATATGGGGTGAGTACCACACCCCAATCATCTGGTACTCATCTGAGGAGCTCACTTAAAAAGATATGTGCACCCCTGGTAATGGGGGCAGTCAGATATTGTGCTACTAGAGAAGGATATATTAAAGCTGATTTGTAAAGTAATGCTTACTACTGGTCAGAGTAGATATCAGATCACTTAACGTTTGTGAATGACAATATTGCAAGTACATGTTTTCAAAAGACCAACCAGTGAGAAAACATAATGTTCAACCAACCAGTGGCATAGGAACCACTAAAGCAGCCATAGCAGTGCTAAGGGGCCCATATTCACAAGGGGGCCCACCACTCCAGGAAGGGCAGAGATTGGAGTGACATGTTGGGATGGGGGGAGCATAAAATGTTTTGCTATGGGGCCCAGTGATTTCTAGCTACACCCCTGCAACCAACATTAAAAAAATCTAGCAATGGTTTATGAAACCCTCATACCAAGACAAATACAAAAAGGTATAAATAAACATAATACATTTTTAGAAATTAAAACATAAAATAATGAACGCTTTTGCTGCTATAATTACCCTTTATCTTAAAGATTCTGTGATTCTCTGTCTGAGTCATTAGTACATAACCCATTTTTGAAATGTTCCTATGAAAAGCTACAGTGGGATTAAACAATGAGACCACACAAAAAAGTGTATAAACTTTTGCCACCTGTAATGTGATCTATATTTTGTTCAATCCAAGGGGAAAACTGGTTTCATAATTGTAAACACCCTTAAGCTAATACTTTATTAAAGCACATTTTTGATTTAATTAAGTCCTCTCTCATCTTTAACTTCCCCCCACAGAGATTATTTGGGTTTAGGTCTAGCCTCTAGCTGGGCCATTCCCCCAAAAAAATCTTTTTTTTTTAATATATGCTGCACTTATTCTGTATGACATGTCAATATCCAAAGTGACTAATCTTGCACAGTTGATCATTTTAAAGACCTAATAAAACTATTTTGAAATAACATATTTTAGCTAAAGTTCTGGAGAATGTTGTTTTTAATAAGGGAATACTATGTTTTTAATATTTTTCTTTTTAACCAGGAAAAACTGAGGAAAAACCAATCCTCCACCTATGTGGATATGACACAAACTCTTCGTCGCAACACCATGGCTAATGATAATACTTATTGTCGTCGATAAAATGAAGCAACTATTTGCAAGTATGTTATAGATTAGACTTAAAAAAAAACAAAAAAACATTTGATCATTCTGAATTGCCATTCTAAAACTGACTGAATTTTTAATATTATTGTCAATGTTATTATAGCACACCATTTCTACATTCTTAATGCTAGTAGAATACGTATAGATCACTCCTTAGTGTCAGACTAGACAAGGAAAAAAATATCAGCTCCTAGGTACATAGACTTTCCTTCATGAATCTCCTGAATCCTGCCGCAATAGCCAATTTCAAGGAAAAAAGTGGCACCACCGTTGACCTCCATTTAAAGGTGGTGTTGTCAGATTTGTTCAGCACATTCCAGGTCCATCAATGACACTGGGGATGTGATGGAAGGAGGAGGGATGGCAGAGAAGTGTTGCATATTACTTTGTAATCCACCACGGTTGCCCATGGCATGCTTTTAAATAAAGCCCTATATACAGTTTGAGGCCAATCAAATAACAGACAGGAAGGGGAATCCAACAAGACTATGCCATGTCTGAAGTAAAATCACACTTGGTTATAAGAAGATACAAATGTCACAAATACAAAATAACAAAAATGTGGTAAAAAAAAATTTGAGCACCAGCCATTAAATAAATTAAAGGGTTAAAGAACTTCTGACTCCACTGCTGTCCAATATGTCCAGCTGTGTCCGATCTCTGAGCACTGGGGTTCCTTCTGCTCTCTGCTATGGCACCATTGTATTGATGTAGGATGTGTAAAATCTCGTCTCGTAATGTATATATATGTGGCCCGTGTGAAAATATTTTTTTTAAGAAATGAACAGATTTGATTTAACTTGTGTTATGTTATTGTACAAGTTCAGGAATTAACCAACGACAAGAGGCAGAAATCATTTATTCAATACAAGGACAGAACTGGGAAAATAAGTTATATGAACTTAGGGGAAGTGGTCCTAGAACAAAGGAAATTATTAACTGGGAAGTATCTGCCTGTCCGTTGAACGGGGACAGATTCTCTTCAAGACCGGTATAGCAGATACCTCCACACGCCACAGCAGATAACAGAGGGCCTGTCCAGTGAGGAATAAGGATGCCGGAAACTAGTCATATTCTGGGTGACAGGGATCTCACCTTCCCACTTGAATAGGACATTCAGCTCAACCCCAATTTGGGAAACTAGGTAGGCAACTGGGTCTTGCTTAGAAAGCGCGTGCTATTATGTCCTTCGGCTGCCTGCATGCATATACAAATGGTGGAGGGCAGTGGACCTGGAGACAGCTGGTAAGCCCAGTTGCCCCTATCTTATCAGGACCCGCACCTCTGGACTGCCCCCACCCACTTCCTAGGAGTCCGCTTTATTCTCCTCAAGCCCCAGAGCCTCATGGGACACCAGGTTAAAGAGGACAGCACCTGAATTGATATGTGTGGCTAAGCTACATTACTTACTTTTGCTTATTCCAAATTCAGTGTTTAAGCAAAGCCTTATGTTTCACTATGTAAAGGTCCAGATTTCTGTACCAAAAGTGTACCATAGACTTAAATGGAATATTTTAACCTCTCTAGCGCTTCTGACGGCACCATCTCGTCCTGCACTTGCTTATGCAGTATTGCAGCTGACGAGATAGAGCCATCCAGCTAAGCTCAGATCCTCGCAGCTGCACATTCTGCTCTGTGCTGTCCGGGGATCTGAAGCAAGCCGGCTGTGTTACCTCTCTACCAGCCTAATGTGCATATGAATTCATGTTCAAATTGGGATATTCATATGCAAATTGGGATATCTTCCAAGAGCACACCTGGAATATCACCCCCATTGTCATTCCAGATGTGATCTTTGAAGTTAACCCTTTCAGAGGGTTGCCAAATGCCATTGTATTGGATACAGTGATAACTGTATCCAATATAATAAAAAATTTTTTTATTATAAACAAACATAAATACTATTTTGAAATCTTTCACCAAATAAGTATTCAAGAGATTTAAGCATTCAAATGATACATTTTATAATTTTTTTATGTACTGTTTTTTTATAATAATTGTGTGTTTCAAACATTATTATATTCAGGATGTCTATCAGACCCTTGTACGGACATATTTTGGGAAGTTACAAGCCTACAACACAAAAAAAATTCCATTAGAGTCTATGGTGCGCTTTTGGTACAGAAATCTAGACCTTGCAGGAGCGCTAGGGAGGTTAAAGTTGTAGGCCTGTAACTTCCCAAAATCTGTCCATACAAGGGTCTAGTAGACATCCTGAATATAATAATTTTTGAAACACACAATTATGTTTAAAAAATTACATAAAAAAATGAATTAAAGGTATTATTTGAATGATAAATTCTCTTAAATACTTATTTGGTATGAAAGATTTCAAAACCGTATGTATTTATATTTATGTTTGTTTATAATAACATTTTTATTACAATTGGAAATGTGTTTTGTTTTTGTTTTACTGTAGCTCAGGGTCATCACTATTTTTATTGGAAATCTATCCTGACCTACACTCAGGAATTCACTATTCGAATTTCGATTTTATTCGGCGAATTCATTTTAAAGGTAATTACGAGGCGATTATAATTGCGAATATTCGCGAATATAGAATCGAATATTAGTAGAATTATTCCCGAAATTTCGCAAATTCAAATATTGCCTATGCCGCTCATCACTAGAATTCACTAGGGTAGTTAAATCTGATGAGACGGTAAAACTTCCACAACTGTAAACTATAAATCTCAAGGTTTGCCTCTTTTTTAGTTTGATACCCCTAAAGTAGGGTTTTGGGGAAAAAACACAAACCACCCAGGAGGATGGGCAACATGATATGCAGAAGAAAATGTGTAAACAGAAAGTGGATGTAATAGAGAAGGGACAAGCTAGGACTTTTTTATTATTTCAGTCTATTTTCCTGTAGCAGTAATTTTCCTAGCAGTGGTTAGTTAGAAAAGGATGGGAGAACACTGCTGGTTATTATGATCACATAGGCCAAAGCTCAGAGCACCAACTAGGCAAGAAGTACTTTCAGGACTAGGTCATCAATAGAATCGTATGTAATCCCTCATCTGAGGTCCTAAGGCTACATTGACACCACCAGATAAACCAGCTAAAATCCCAACGACTGGCGGACGCCACATGAGGTGTCTGCTGGTCGGTTTTCAGGCTTTAGCCTCATTGACCTGTAATGAGGTCGTTTAATAATATTATTAATAATTGCCTGCAGAATTTTACAGGAGCTTGTGACGGGTCGTTTCCATGCAGCTGCGCAAGCACCCAGTCATTTCGGGAGCATGACTTTGTAAATTTAGCCTTTTTGTTTTTCTAACACACTCACTTTTCTATTTCAGATTGTGACAGAGCAGAAGAAAATCTGTACACAATGTCATTTGGTGGAACAACCTTTGAATCCGATGAGTGGAAAACATGAAAGTTTTTGTATCAGTAAATGATGTTATTCAATGGGGTATAACTGGAGTATAGTAGAAATGATATAGTATGTGTGCCATGTTTGATATATAGCATATGTCCGACCCCTAGTAGGGACTTTTAAGTGATAATTATGGTGCCTTAAAAGTCCCCACCAGGGCTCGGCCTAGTGTATTTTTCTAGTAAGGGTCCCCAGACCTCAGGGTACCTCTAACTATGTAAAAACGTTCTTCTGTGCATTAGCCTTATATATATTTGGAACTTCATATCAAGCAGTCCAGTTTATATTTCAAGTGAAACACATAGATGGAGGTGGTAATTGCATGGTGGTGGGATGTGGGCTTATCTAGAACAATCAATGTTTATGTACATTACTGCCAGGAACACTGGATTGTGGCGTTTTCTCTTGGCATAGGAACTTGGACAAACTCGAGTCTCTTCTAGCACCAAATGTCATGAAGCTTAGGTGTACGTACCTCTAATACCGAGCACCCGAGTATAATGGGTTGATTACGCTCATACATGAGTGAAATGCGTAAGAGAGGCAACCCCCATGCTGGTGGGTGACATGAAACGTCTAGATTTTTCATCCAATAAACTTAATTCAACACATTTTTTTGTTGATTGATTGAAAATCTATGGCAGCCCACATGGTTAGATCAACCTAAAACAATTAAAATTGGGGAAAAAAAATATTGAAAAATGATTGGACGTGCTGGAAAATTTTATTGGTTGTATTAGAGAGTTTGGAGTTCAAGTGATACCGTTTATTGGCTAACTGAAGTCATTAGAAAAGTAAGCTTTCAGGATATTGCTAATACAATCCTGGTTTTAGAAGCTCACATTTATACACAACATAAATATTGTCAAAAAACAGTTTTCTCAAGACACGACTGATTGAGGTAAGAGTGAAGAATTAAGGCGGGGCGGGGTCAACAGAGCAGGAGAGATCAGCTCTGGTGATGACCGCAGCCGGTCTCCATTGAAGCTTATGGCATCGGCCAGAAAATATCAGACATGTCCGTTCCCTGGCCGGCCGAGCTGTGGGGTGACAGGCATCTGTCGCCCCATGTGGGCACCCCTGATCGGCGGCCGATTGTGCTTGATGCGTGTATGGCAGGCTTTAGTTACAGGAGATGGTAATCAGAGTTAGGAAGAGTTATTGGTGGTAATAAAGATAAGGGGTAGGGGCAAAATATTCACCACCCTTAAAATGTCAATTGACTAAAGATGCCATGAAATACTACTAATGCAGCTGTTTTAAAGAAACCTAAATGCCAATGTGCATAGTTAATTATCAAAGTTGAAAGATAAGGAGTCCAGACATACTAGTTGTGAAGTGTTCTTTCAGTTTTGGGAATGAGAGGAAGGATTTTATTGCCAGTGGTTTGAAATTCAGTTTAAGTCATAATGACACATAAAGGTGTTGTCCCTGTTCAGGCCATACTCCAGAGTTCTGAATCTCTGTATAAATTTACATTCCCATTCCAGCCTCTCCTTCTGTGATTTTTAAATTCCCCCTCAGTACTCCAAACCCTCTATATTTATGGCTAGAGCTGGGAATAGACGATACGATTTACCGTCTATTCCTTATGCGATTCTTTGCACTAGGAGCGGCGTGATAATGTCATCACACCCGCCCACTAGTGCCGAGAATCGGACGGCACTCTGCATCTGCAGCTCATTACTTGGGCTGGGGGCAGCCGTCCCCAGCCGAACTAATGGGATCGGGCTAAAATTTACCGTCCTGTCGGATAACTGTGCGATCCGACAGGACGGCTGATTTCAGCCCAATCCTCGTCATTTGCAGCCTCCAATTCCTGCACGACCCGATCCTTAAGGGATGCGGGAGCGATCACAGCTTCAGATCGGGGATTGGATCGTGCAGGAATTGGACCATGTATGCCCAGCTTAACACGGTACAACACTCTACTATTGCTAATTGGTTGTAACTAATGTACTACTGTAACTCTTATGCTTGCTGAATGTTAGAAGTTAATGATCTATCTTTGTTTATTCTTCTTTTCTATTGTATTAAATATAGTTTTAATAACAAAATAAATAAAATCATACAATTTTAATGTAGTTGTCTCTGCCTTTTCCTTCTATTATTACGTATTAAAAGTGTATCTAAAATCCCCAATATACATTTCAAATAGCTGTTGATCTCCCAGTAGATCGTCCACACATGATGATGTCATCACATGCAGCCGGTCGTGCCAAGAATCAGCACGATCAGGCACCCTTTGTGTGTAGGCACTTACTTTCGATGGTGACGATGATCCCCCAAAGTCATGAAATCGATCTAAGAATTACGGACATGTCCGTAATGGATTAGATCAATTTGGCGGCCATTTCATGCCCGAATTTAATGTTTAAGCATTAGATTTTCGCCTGATTTCACGGCAGAACGACGTGAGCGCCCACAGCCTTCTATCGTTTGAAAAATCTGGTGCAAATTGAAACATGTATGGGGGGCATAAGACATAAACACTTTTTAAGATACAGTCCGGAAGGGCTAATAAGGGTTTCCTTGGATTTCCTGTCCCAGAGGGATACTACAGGAAGTAAAGGAGTTCTGGAGTTTGGGTCAACTTAAAAGCTGAACTTTTTCATCCTTTTAAGACTAAGGGGATGTAAATAGCATTTTACTTATCTTATTCACACATTCTTGCTTTGGTCTGGTTCTCATGGTTTTGGGTGGGTCCTCGACATTCTCACATGCAATGCAGTACTATGGCTATATGGAATATCATGGTCCTCTTGGTGATTTCATCCTTCACTGACTGTTAACTAAGATTAAGTGTATGGTTAATTATCATTGGTACATTCCCTGAGCCCTTCTGATTGCTTGTGGTGTACAATCTCTGCCAGTGAGTATTCTTCCTCAGACCAGGCACACAGATCTGGCCAGTTGAACGATTTTTAGTCTCACTCCAGTCTCTAACAAGGCAATATAAAAAGGAAATGACGCCCCCTGCATTCCTGTGCGTTCCAAATACAGGAGGAATTCACTTCCTCTGAGTTATACTTTTTCAAAAGTCCGATCTGCCTGCCGATGTTCAGCCATCACTAGGTGTGTTCAACAGGCACATTTACCACACTGCAAATATCTGATCTGTAACTTCTGAATAGTGAGTGTAACCTTATTAAGCTGAATGAATCTACTTGCCATTCTCAGTGAGTACAGGAACTTAAGATTGTGGTAGAAGTGGAGAAGAAGAAGTGGTATATTATACTATAGACAGTGAGTGTGAGGATCTAAACTGTAGAACAGGGGTCCTCAAACTATGGCTCGTCTGCCAGATCAGGCCCTCTACCGAGTTCTGACCGGCCCGCGGGTACCCAGCATTCCTCTGTAAAATGGCAGAATGGGGGAAGGGATAGTGTGTGTGTAGAGGGGGGTGTAAAATGGCAGAATGAGGGGAGGGAATGATTCTTAGGGGGTCATGTGAATGGGGGGGGGGGGGGGTTCAGAGAATAAGGCAAAAGGGCTAAGGGAATTATTATTAATTATTTTAGGGAGTTATTGTTAGTATTATTAATAATATAAATATGTGTGTGTTTGTGGGGAGGGGGGGGGGTGTTCAGAAAGTGAGGCAGAAGGTGGAGGGAATGATCATTAAGGGGTCATGTATGAAAGGTATTTTGGCTGGATGGTGAATATGATGTGTATTACAGGGGGTTTATGTGTGTGAAAATGTATTTTGGCTGCACGGGGGTCACCAAAGGGATACACATATTAATACACATAGCTATACACATATCAATACATAACAATACACATAGCAAAGCCCATAGCAATACACATAGCAAAGCACATGGCAGTTCAATATTGGGATTTTAGCCCAATTCAGGCATACCTGCTTTTGCAACACCTTTCTGGCACACTGCCAGGGAGGTTAATAGTACCTCTTACATATGGTAACTGGTACTGAGCATACTGACCTGCAGTTCCGCTTCCTGTCATATACTATTTTGTACACTAATGGAGTCCACATTTTACACATTTCTAGTAGTCTGGCCCCCCAACAATCTCAGGGCCCGTGAACTGGCCCCTTGTTTATAAAGTTTGAGGACCCCTGCTGTAGAAGGTCCAACCATTGGGGTGCTAAGAAAAAAAACATAATCAGAAGTCAATTTCGGATATCCAAATACTCCTATTTATAGAAGGTAGTTCATAAAGGCTGTCTTTATATCTATTACAAAAAAGGTGTTCCACACTATCTGAACCTTTTTCACTTTTTTGTTATAATAACACCTTAAGAATTATATATATAGATCAGAAATTTTCCTGTATTTCGTTATTTTAGCAAAAGATAAATCCAACACATTTTGAGGGGTTTAAACAAAGCATAGCTCTTCCGTTTTAAACCTTCATATCACAATTCATCACAAGTCATGAAGGTGTAAATAACCTTTGGCCACAAAGAGGAATCAACAGGATATGTATAATTTTTGTACTATCTTTAAATCTTCCCATTGGTGCTAACGATTCCTCAAAAACGTCAAACTTCTTGCCTTTAAACACAGTATAACCACACATCTAAGAAGACTGTGAAGAGAAGGATGTGGCTTCATTCGGTCCCCATTTTCTCTGTGCCATGTTTGATCTGTATGTTCTCCCTGACGGGATACTGCTGTCCAGGTATGTTTTATGTCATCATTGTTTTCAAAAAATTGTAATTCTTGTATTTAGTTAGTTAGGATGCCAAAAGCTAGTGGCATCTACTGAGGTAGTAGCTGATCTGGTGAGCATGTATAGTTCCTTGCATCCCCATCAATCAATTTATTCCCACCAATGTTGGTCTTGTATCAAAAATGTAGTAGTAACTAAATGTAGTTGTGTTACTTCCTGGACTTCAATTTGATTGTAATAAGAGTTGCAAGTATTTTGAGGGTTAGCATATCTACACACTGGGATTTTTCATCATTCCTACATGAAAAATTGGCTTACGGTTGTGGAAAGTGAACATGTTCCCACAACCACTACCAACAAAACCTAGGCTAATTACCTCTAGTGACTTCTAGATCTGAGTCTAGCCGGACATATAAAGTAGCAAAATAAATTGTGCGTAATCAATGGATAAAATACAGAAAAGTAATTCAGTAATCACTGTAACTTTTCACCATGTATCCCATTCTTGCTGTCTCCCCTGTTCCTAAACTCTCTCCTCCTCTCTGGTCTGCCTTCTCAACTTCTCCCCAGTTAGAACTCCACGTTTTCTCTACTGCTGCATTTGTTGTCGCTGCTTTTTCTTTCGGGCCCTCCTCACTGCCTCTCTCCCCCTCATCTGCTCTCTCTAGGAAACAACCCTCTTCAAAGGTAATACCTATCACTCCCTCTCTCATGAGGAATCTGGAACGCCACATCTGTTGCTTACAAACTGACCTCCATTCACAATCTATTCCTTTCTAAAGCAGGGTACAGACGTGGAGATATGGGTCAAATCGATGGCCATTTCAAGCGCTGTGCGCGCTCACGGCCGTCTATCTGACCCATATAATCTGCCCCCATCGCTGTTTTTGAGTGGGACAAATCAATCCCGCTCGAAAAACAGCCATATCGGACATGATCGTTAATACGCCGATATCCAATGCTTAGCCTGGGTCTCCAGGCAAAACTCGGTTGAGGAGGAGGAGCTGGGGAGAGACAGTTCTGCTGTCCCCGGCTTCTCCGATATCTGACAGCAGCGTGATGACATCATCATGCTGCTGGGTAATATCGAGCCGTCTTTACCCTGCTTAAAGCTGGGTACACATGTGCAGATATGGGCCAGATCGATGGCTAATTCTAGCGCAGTGCGCGCTCACTGCCATCTATCTGGCCATATCATATGTTGCTATCCCTGTTTTTGAGTGGGACCAATCAATCTCGGACATGAAAACAGGGATATCGGACATGACCGTAAACCACGGTCGATGTGCGTTGCTTTGCATGGAGACCACAGGGTCTCCATGCAAAGCATCGGCTGAGCTGGGGACACAACAGTGCTGTGTCTCCAGCTTCTCTGATATCTTGGCGAGGTTGCTTGGCGGGGGGTCCCGATGGAGCAAATACATTTTACCTGCTTGGTGGATGCTGTGTTCTCACAGCGCTGAGCCGTTCGGCCGATGCATTAGTTAACGTAGTTCAGTACGTTAACTACTGCATCGACGGATATCTGAACACAGCATCCGCCGGCCAGCTAAAGTGTATGTGATCCGTCGGAATCCCCACCAAGCACTGTGCTTCGGGAAGGGGGCCCCCCTTAAGTTTCTTAACCTTCTCGCTCTCACTGAAACCTGGTCTTCTGCTGCTGGTCTATCATATGGAGGCCTGCACTTCACTCACACCCTCAGACCTGACAACAGGCCAGGTGCCGGTCTCTCTCTCCTTGCTGCACCTACAGTGTACTACAACCCCCTCCCTCACACCATCCACCTGTTTCACCCCCTGCCCCTCAAAGTTGCTGTAATCTATCGCCCCCTGGCCCTGCATTCCAGTTCCTCGTCAACTTTACTTCTTGGCTGCCACATATTTTAGCCCATGCCCTATCAGTCCTAATCCTTGGTGACTTCAATAAAGCCACGGATGACCCAAGCAACCCCCATCTGCCAAACTGCTCTTTTTAACAGACTCCCTTGGCCTAACCCAGCACATCCACACACCTCGCTGGACACACACTTGACATTCTGCACCCTCACCCACCTGGACAACTCTGCCTTCCCTCTCTCTGACCACTATTTTCTAACCTTCAATGTGAACACTTCTTACCCTTTATCCATCCTGCACCTCCCCAAGCTGGACATTGGCACAGAGACCTCCACAACCTGGACCACTCTGCATTCTCTGACTCTTTATCTTCACTGGCCGCCACTATCTCTAAGCTCAAATCTACCTCTCCACCCCGGCTTTCACTCCCTCTGTCCTGAACAACATCTCTCACTGCCTATCGGCCATCTCCTCATGGATGGCTCACAGATTCCTAAAACTCAACCTGAGCAAAACAGAACTCATCATCTTTCCTCCATCACCTTCCAAGCCTCCTCCCTACATCTCACTTACAGTAAATAACACAGTCATCTCCTCCATTCCACAAGCTCGCTCCCTTGGTGTCACCTTTGACTCCACACTCTCCTTTACTCCCCACATTCAGAACATCGCTAGATCCTGCCACTTCCATCTCCGCAATATCTCCAAAATCCGCCCCTTCCTCTCCCCAGAGACCACCAAACTCCTGGTACACGCTCTCATTATCTCTCGTCTGGACTACTGTAACATCATCCTCTCTGGTCTTCCTCTCACTAGACTTTCGCCTCTTCAGTCCATCATGAATGCTGCTGCTAGACTCATCTACTCCTCTAACCGCTCCTCATCTGCTGCTCCTCTCTGCAAATCTCTACACTGGCTTCCAATTGTCCAGAGAATAAAATTCAAAAATCTGTGCCTTGCTTTTAAATCACTCCACACCTCCTGTCCTCCTGTCCTCCTGGTACACAAATACACCCCTAACCGCCCTCTCCGCTCCTCCAGTGACCTACTAATGATATCACTGCTAATAACCTCATCGCACTCAAGGCTTCAGGACTTCTCTAGGGCCGCTCCTACTCTCTGGAACTCTCTCCCTTGTCCCATTAGACATGCTCCTACCTTTGGCACTTTTAAAAAAGCTCTAAAAACCCACCTCTTCAGCCTCTCCTACCCATCTTCTCATTCCTAACATCACCACCATACCAGTCCCATCCTCCCCACCTATTGTATACCTTGTTCCCCAACCTATTAGATTGTAAGCCCGTCCGGGCAAGGTCCTCTACTCCTCCTGTGTCATACCTGTACTTGTGTGTTATTGTGTGTTTGTATCTCTAATGTATTGTACAGCATTGCGTAATATGTTGACGCTATATAAATAAATGATAATAATAAAAATAATAATCCCCAAACCAAGCTGCCTCTCACTATAATCTCACCCTTCAATCTGTCCTAAATAAATTTGGCCCTGCCACCTTCAGCCATCCCGACCCACCAACCCTCATCCCTGGCACGATAAGCATACTTGCTGCCTCCAACAATACGCTCGCAGGGCAGAGCGCAAGTGGACAAGGCCAAACTCCATCCATTTAATGCTGCCCTTACCTCTGCCAAACAAACCTACTTCTCCTCACTCATATCCTCACAAGCATCAAGCCCACACTGCCTCTTCTCCACCTTCAACTCTCTCCTCAATCCTACACCTCCTCCTCTCACATCTACCATCTCTGCTCAGGCAAGATCCCATTGTGACGAATACTCGATGTAATCGCTGTACATATAAAAATCTTGTCCGACAGCCACAATTACATCTCCCCAGACTCTTCATAGTTAACTTCCCCCATTCTGTAGAAATCATGGCAGGTCTCCAATGTCCGGTCGTGTCCACCTGTATAAACACCTAGGGGGTCGTAAATGCTCAGAGGTCCCTTACTTCAAAGCATTGAAATAACCCACTTTATTGCCCCCCCCCCAATAAACCCTCCAGTTCTGGTGGAAAAGGGAGGAGGGAAACGAGGGAGTTCATTCAGAGTACACAAAGTAAATTGACCCCTGATTCAACTGTACATTAATGGTTGGAGAGATTACCTATAAAATCATATTTCCATACATGGGGGATACTGGTAACTTGCAGAGGTGGCCCTCCATAGGAAAACGCATATTTGTAAGCTAAGATGGGATGTGTGTGGCGTTCCTGGGCTGAAATCTCTAGAGTGGCATCGTGGCATAACATATTCTATTCATGTTTGGACTCTATAAATTAGTAGTAGTAAACCGTGCTGAGAGTGAACATGTCCCCCATATCATGGTCGCATGTTCCTCTGGCAAGTTATACATATTCATGTGTACATGACTATCTGTCTTGTCTAATGAGGGGGCTGTCTCATTAACCCAGTGAGAGGTTTGTTCCAGCTCCGGTGTCAACTCCTCCCAGGGAGGAAGAAGGGGTTAAAAAGCATCCCCCATCTACTGAGTGATTGTCTGTCTGGTCTCTCTTGCTCTCTTATGTCTTATGGCTTGCTTTGGAATTTTTGGTCTCAACTCTTGAAGTCTTTTGTGTCCTGAAACCCGTCATTGCATCTCCAGAATTGGACCGCTGGATTACAATATTTGGACTCATTTCTAAGGACCCTTCACCGGTAAACTCTTGACTCCTCAGACAGGTTCTCTTTTTCTGTTTTTACCCCGTGTATTTTTACTATTGAAAATCTCTGTTCCTTTGTTAGTTTTGTTACATTTTTCTTTGATATTTTATGCACGATTTTATCTTTTAAAATAAATGATTTTTAATCATTTCAGTCTGCATCTGTTCTGAATGACCCACAAAGAATCTAAGCTACTGGAGAGACGCTACCTAGTGATAGATATTGTTATTTCTAGATTTTTATGTTGAATTAACTTTTTCTCTCACAGGGATAGTTTAGTTAGGAGACGTCTGGCTCATTTCCAGACTGGTGGCAGTGATACCGAGATATATACATATACAATCACCGAGATTGCATGGAGATTGTATAGTGTATTGCATTCGCATCCCCTCCAACCAAATCGGTTTCCATTTTTGGCCTGTTCACAGTGAGGAAGGCAGTCTGAGGGCTCCCAGTGGCTGGGACCGGGACTGCGACTGTGAAGACGTGTCGAGGAGATTGGTTGCTGTTGGTGGGGGGTTTGTGACACCCATCCTCTTGTAACTCTTCCCTCACCTCATTTTCCCCTGTTAGTCTGGAGGAAGTTATCTCTCTGCTTCTCTCCTCTCCTTCCACCAACTGCATGCTTGACCCTATACCCGCTTATTTTCTTAAAGCTGGGCATACACTGGGCATTCCCATGCAATCGGCTGGTTATAAATTACAGTGTGGTGTCATCGCCACGCTGTGATTGATTGCAGGTCAATCGATTGGTAGTCAATGTGCACCACATCGGCACATCAATTCCTGTTTGATAGGGACCCGATTTTCCCATGGTCCCCCGGGGTGTCTGCTTTTCTCCTGCTAGTGACCGGCTGGGCAGAAGCAGAGAGAGAGAGAGTGAGCCAGCCTGCGAACCCCCCCCCCCCCCCCCCCCCCCCCCCCCCCCACTCCCCTTTGCACAAAGATGTGCTATCCTGGCCCCCTCACACTCCCAGCAGCCCAGTCATTACTTTGAATGGAGACCTGCAGTCCCCATTCAAAGTAATGGATTTTGACCAAGGTTTTCCAACAAGTTGGAAACCCATTTGGTTGAGTTGCTCGATCAGGATCAATGGAGGGCTCAAATCTTGTAACAGATAAGAGCAACGTCGGGTGCCATAAGCACTGAATCTGTTTCTTCATTGAGCCGTGTATGTCTGGCTTAAGATCCACTCTACCAGCCTTGCACCTTCAGTGACTGAACTGTTCATTCTCTACCTCTCCTTTGGTATCCTCCCATCATCATTCAAACATGCCATAGTCCTCCCCATACTGAAGAAGCAATCGATTGACCCCTCTCTTCCCTCTAGCTACTGACAATTCTCTCTTCTTTATTTTGCTTCTAAATAGCTTGAACGCCTTATACACAAAAGACTCACTGACTGAATTCCCTTCTAGACGCCCTCCAATCCAACTTCCAGTCTTCTCATTCTACTGAGACAGCCATCACTTAAGTTGCCAATTACTTGCTCACTGCAAAGGCCCAAGGCAACTATTCTTTGCTTGTTCTGTTGGATCTCTTCTCTGTCTGAGACAGTGTAGATCACCCTCTTCTTCTACACACCTTGCACTTTGTTGGTATTGGTGACTCTGCACTTTCTTGGTTCTCCTCCGCTCTGCTCTTTCCAAACTTTCAATGGCTCCTCTTCTTCTCACACCCCCCTCCCTGTTGGTATCCCACAAGGCCTAGTCCTTGGCCCAGTCCTGTACTCCCTTTACACCTCCTCCCTTGGCAAATTCATCTCATCCTTTGGTCTGAAATACCATTTATATGCTGATGATACCCAAATTTACCTATCCACCCCGGCCTTTACTCACTCTGTCCTGGACAACATCTCTCAGCCATCTTTTCATGGATGGCTGACAGATTCCTTAAACTCCACCTGAGTGAAACAGAACTCATCATCTTTCCCCCATCACCTACCAAGCCTCCCCCCAACATCTCACATACAGAACATTGTCAGATCCTGCCACTTCCATCTCTGTAACATCTCCAAGATCTGCCCTTCCTATCCCCAGAGACCACCAAAGTCCTGGTACACGCTCTTGTCATCTCTCGCCTTGACTTCTGCAACATCATCCTCTCTGGTATTCCATTAACTAGACTAGACTATTACCTTTTCAGTCCATCATAATTGGTGCTGCCAGACTCATTTACCCTCTCTGCAATTCTCTACACTGTCTTCCAATTGTCCAGAGAATTAAATTCAAAGTTCTGTTCCTTGCTTTTACATCACTCCACACGTCCTGCCCAACTAACATTTCCAACCTGGTACGCAAATATACACCTAACCACCCCTCTGCTCCTCCAGTGACCTACTAATGACATCCCCACTCATTACTTTATCGCACGCAAGGCTTCAAAACTTCTCTAGGGCCGCTCCTACTCTCCGGAACTCTCTCCCTCGTCTGTATCATAACCTGTACCTGTGTGTTATCTTGTGTTGTATCTCCGCTCTTAGGTATTGTATAGCGCTGTGTAATATGTTGGCACTATATAAATACATTATAATAATTAACCTCCCTAGCGCACTGCTGAGGTCCAGATTTCTGTACCAAAAGCGCACCAT
>CM070042.1:39212346-39226440 GCA_036250615.1 Ptychadena robeensis | reverse complement strand
CCTTGCAAAGAAAGGTGGCTATATTGGTCACTGATTTGTTTTTGTTTTGTTTTTGAAATGGGTATAAATTTGAAATGGGTATAAATTTGTTTTTTGTTATGTTGCCTAATAATTATGCACAGTAATAGTCACCTGCACACACAGATATCCCCCTAAAATAGCTAAAACTAAAAACAAACTAAAAACTACTTCCAAAAATATTCAGCTTTGATATTTATGAGTTTTTTGGGTTCATTGAGAACATGGTTGTTGTTCAATAATAAAATTATTCCTCAAAAATACCACTTGCCTAATAATTCTGCACTCCCTGTATGTACTGAAAGCCCCAACTTTTTTTTACACAATCAATTCATTTCAGAGACTCATAAGTAGTTAGGCTAATTTAAGAACTGAAAATACATTTTATTTGCTGGCAATGACTAAAGTCTAAAACTCATGGGCATCCCAGATGCCGGGTTTCCTCCATTTAAATGCTCTGCCAGGCTTTTATTGCAGCACCTTGCATTTCATTCTCTGTATTTACTTTCATGTAGGTCTTTTCTTTATAGCATGCTTCAATATTGATATGCCTACCTCCTGGAGAGTTTTTTTTCCACTTCATTTTCCACCAATGTTGTCTTCTGTGGACATCCAAGTCTTTTTATGTTGCTGAGTTCACCGTTGGTTGCTTTCTTTCTTAGGATGTACCAATCTGTAGATTTTGCCACTCCTAATATTAAAGGAACTTCTTGGATGAGTTTTTCTGTTTTCGTTGCTTATGAATGGTTTGTTTCACCTGCATAGAGAACCATTTGACCACATATTGCCTCTATATAAACTTTTCTTATACAAGCACCCCTTAATAAGGGAATTGCTCCCAATCCGCCGCGATTGCCGTCTCTCCACACCGCTGGTGTCAAATTGACGCCCTCTACACACTGCTGGTGTCAAATAGACACCGGCGGTGTGTAGGGTGAAGAGCAGCGCCCCTCCATTAACATGGTGGTCTATGGCGCCGCCCCCTTCAGCATCACAGATGACGAAGAAGACACGGGGCTGGAAAGGCTTAGTGTGTCTGCAGCTCTGTAGAAGAGCTGCAGGCACACAGAGAACTGGCCTTTGTGCCTGATCCCGGCACGGACGCAGTTCGATCGTGAATCGGGCACAAACTGGCTTCGGGCATAGCGCCATGAAGGTTAAGCTTAAAACCCCCTATACACCTTTAGATCACTCCATACAATTTACTCTAACAACAACTATGCCGGCTGCCGGGTCCTCCCTGATAGAATACATAGTGATTGGAAGGTTAAGAAAGGTCCTACTATTACATGGTTTTAGTGTATAGTAAGAGTTAAAATTCCTTTAGTTTTTTCTGTTCAAGCCACTGAATTAAAGCTGAAAGTCTGCAGTTTAACGGCATTTGACTGCAATTAGTGGTAATTAGTGGTAATTAGTGATGACCGAGCTTCGGCCAGGCCCGTCCGCGATGGGCGGATCAGACTTTTAAAGAAGTCCACGTCCGTCTGTTCGCGGTCAGATTCAAATTCCCCGCCTCTAGGCAGGGAATTTGAATCTGAAAAAACGGATGTGACGTCAGTGTTCCTGATTGCGCTAGCCGGATGTGACGTCACTTCCGGGTTTACTAACTGGCTGCTCACTAGAAGACCTGCTTTATGCCCAGTCTTCTAGTGAACAGATTCTTCAGGAGCAGCGAGATCCCGTTCATCTATCGAGGTAGAATCAACTTGTCTATGGTTACCATTAGACACCAACATGCATGCTACGGTAGAAGCAATATTTTAGAATCTGTGGGTTGCTTTGGCGAAAAGTTTACTCACCGATGGATCAGCAATATATATTTGCATAAACAATTACAGGTTTTCTACAACAGAATGTAAAGGGAAATCAGTAAAGTCACTAATGAAGACAATATTCTCTTATGTTTAGAAACATCTGCAGAGCCCAGCAGCCGATTATACGTTTGGGCTGTTGGTGCTGTTGGTGGTGTCGCTTTGTTTCTCCTGCTTCTGTGTATCATCTTCACTTTGGTAAGTATGATTAATGATAACTGTAAAAGTGTAATACATTTAAAGCCCCCCATACACCACATACAATTACCATGCAACTTCTGTACAACCAACTTTTCTTCTACCAAAACCATGTAATATGAGGACCTTTCTACACCTTCCAATCACTATGTATTCTATCAGGGAGGTCACTATACTACATAGTTGTTGGTAGGTCTCATGAAAGTTGTATGGATGAATCTGAAGGTGTATGGGGGGCTTAAGGCACACATTTTCACAAGTGACTAGTAACAAAGTGAGTAATTTTACAGACCTCCTACAAGATGGATGTCTATAAACTAAATGGGAAAATACTTTATACTTTCAGGTCACTTAAGCAGGAACTGTTGGCATAATATTTATATACAAATTAGGACTATGGGAGAACATTGAATCATGTATAATGATGAATTCATTTCAGACTTTTCACCTCACATAATTGAGCATCTTACTGGAAGCCACTGATAGAATCGATCATCGACCCCCTTGGAATTTCTAATTCGCCACATAATGCAAATACATAAGATTGTGTACTTGGTAGTCTTGACACATATATTCAAGATCTGGATACAAAAAGCATGGCATTCAAAATGAGACCATTGCACGCTCTAGAACATGAAGCTTTCCAGGCAGTTTTATAGCAACTGGTGATTTAAAAAGTGTTCCATTCTCAAAAACTGCCCCAAAAAAATATATTCAAGCTTTAGGGGAAATCTCAAGTGATATCTTGTTGGGGAGCCCCATATGCTTGCCCTCTAAAGCTCCCCATACACCACATACAATTACCATGCAACTTCTGTACAACCAACTTTTCTTCTACCAAAACCATGTAATAGGAGGACCTTTCTACACCTTCCAATCACTATGTATTCTATCAGGGAGGTCACTATACTACATAGTTGTTGGTAGGAATCTGAAGGTGTACGGGGGGCTTTAGAGGAGATTTCCTGCCCTTGGTCATCCTTCATGTCCACATAAGAACAAAATGTGTCCAAGATATATGTACTTTTCTGACGCTCAGCAGGCTCTTCTCTGAAGTCCCATCAATTTGCTTGTAATGCAACATTACTATATACCAGGATGGCACTGTAGAAGAGTGAGGGGGAACCTTGAGTGCTGAATAGTTCAACTCAATGCACAAGAGGATTTAATGCCTGCGGAATTAGCATGCTTTCTACCTCTATGCTGCTACTCACAGCAGGGGCACAATGATACTGATGGCTTGACTAACATGCAATACAAGGGAGAATGCTGTAAGTAGGACTTTTTGTGTGCACCAGGGCAAGTAGGTCATTTAATCAATGTCCGTAAATCTCTGGCCAATACCATTCGTTTCAATGGGGACTGGCATCCCCATTGAAACTAACGGCCGGCACACAAAGGGTACCCGCCGATGCTGTGAGCGATTGATGACATCATCACGCTGCTCTGCACAGCTCATCTGTTGGTCCCCACTCCAAACGTGTGTGGGGACCTTTACTTGGGAGTAGGAGGTATATACAGACTTTTGCAATCTGTGACCCCAGAGACAGGGTACATTGCTTAGGCACATTTCTAACAGAGGTTGCTATGCTAGACAGAAATTATGCTGGCTTACTCAGAAAGGAAGTGACTGGACCTCAGAGTTAACAACCATGGCGAGTTTGTCACCGGTATAATCACTCATGTACACTGTGGTCCAGAAGTGGACAATGAAACATGCAGGCGGCAAAAGACCTTTAGCCCCTCCTATTAATCATATTTATACCCTTCGAGTTAGGCCCAAACACAGAAGTGTCCATTCCATTACACTACAGGACTTCAAAGTAGATATGCCAGGCATTATATAATACATCACTGGAAAACAAAAATTTTGCTGCAGGGAAGAAAACATGGAATATATATACAATTTTGAAAAAATATGAACTCAGAATTTGTCTTTCACATACAGAATTTAAGTAATAGATGTACTATAGCAATCTTATTAGTTGGCTACTGGGTAATGTGTTACATGGGATTATTCTTATAATATTTAAGCTGACGTCAGACTGGTCATATCTAGTCATGTAATTGATCTGACACCTGAAGGTCCATGTATATAAGGTGAGACAAAAGAGAAGTCTGTTCCTCTTACTCATGCCATTGGAATGAAAAAGACATTACCATGTCGGTAATTTTGAAATTGATCAAGTGTTCAGAACACAGGTGAAACGTGGTGACTAGTGATGGACCGAACTGTTCGGCGGTGAACTATTCGCGGCGAACATCGCATGTTCGCGTTCGCCACGTGTTCGCGAACATACGGCGAGTTCGACCCGCCCCATATCTTTTGTCATTGAACAAACTTTGACCTTGTGAGTCAAAGTCAGCAGGCACAATACAGCCAATCAGCACCCACCACCTCACGGACCATCACACCCCCCTATAGCACAGCACAGGAGAGACGCCATTTCACATGTTGCTGGAGAAGGAGAGAGTTAGTAGAAAGAGCTGCTGCTGCTGAATAGGGAACATTAGCTAGTCAGTGTTCGTGTCATCTGCAGTCTACTCCTCTACAGTGATTCTCAATCTGCTGTCAGGACAGTGTCCTGAAAAGACCCCAAAAGCCCTTTTTAGGGCTATTTTTTCGCTACCTGTTGCTGTGTGGGCTGCTGGCAGTGATGTTCAAGCCACATATCACACAGTGCCTACTGCAGTGCTCATATTTGGTGGCACTTGTACCCCAGGGGATTTTTCACCCTATTTTAAGGGCTATTGCACTGCTTTTCACCACTTACAGCCTTGTGCAAAATGTGTGTGCGCCCACACTGCCAGTGCCCACCTATACATTATCTGGTGGCACTTTGTAACCCCAGGGGATTTTTCACCCTATTTAAGGGCTATTGCACGCTTTTCACCACTTACAGCCTTGTGCCAAACTGTGTGTGCGCCCACACTGTCCAGTGCCCACCCATAGTTATCTGGTGGCACTTTGTTTACCCCAGGGGATTTTTTCACCCTATTCAGTTATCCTCACAGTTATCTGGTGAAGGGTAATACCAAGCATTTTTTTTCACCCTATCCATAAAGGGTATTAGTAAAAAGTGGCACAGCTTTCCCTCCATACAGACTTTGTGCCAACTGTGTGTGCCCAGTGCCAGCCACAGTTATTGGTGGAAGGGTAATACCAAGCAAGTTTTTCACCTATTCATAAAGGGTATTACAAAAAAGGCACGGCTTTCCGTCCATTACAGCCTTGTGCCAACTGCCAGTGCCCACCCAGAGTTATCTGCTGCCACAGGGCCGTTGTCCGCAAAAAACATAAAAATGACAGGCAGAGGCAGACCATCCAGCAGGGGTCGTGGTGGTGATATTTCCTTTGGCCCTAGAATAATGGCCAGTGTTCAGAGGCCACTTACCGTCAACACAAGAAATGCTGGGGACTTAGTTGACTGGTTACACGGAGGACACCAATTTCCACATCAGCAACTCTGACCTGGACACACCATCCCACCCACATGCTCGGCTGCTGGAACACTCTCAAGTTGCCACTCAACTGCCCGCCACCAATACTAGCACCACAGCCGCTACATTTGACCCATCAGAGGGAGTTGTTCTCACATCTTTTGAAGAGGAGATGAGTGATGCGCAAACATTATTGCAGAGCATGTAAATGACATGGAAGCTTACACACATGGAGGTGCGGTTGCGATGACGGTGATGTTGTACCCGCTGCTGCTTCCTTTGCTGAGGTGTCAGATATAAGTGAAGCGGTTGATGTATGATGACGAGGTGTCCGTGGATGTCACGTGGGGTGCCCACACCAAGAGAGGAAGAAACAGGGGGAAAGTAAAGCAGATGGAGAGACAGAGAGGAGGAGGAGATGAGTTGCAAGCAGGGGCAGGTCATCGCAAGGAGCTAGTGACACAGTCAGGCAGCATGTATCGGCAACCTGGGGTCAGGCCAGCCCAGCACGCCAATCAACCCCTGCTGTGCCACCACAGTATGCCGTCAGTGCAAAGCTCAGCAGTGTGGCATTTTTTTGTGGTGTCTGCCGCTGATAGCAGCGATGCCATTGCAACGTGTGCAATAAGATATGAGGTGAGGAGATGGGAAAGTCCCAAAACCACCTAGGTACAACGGCATTGAGAAGGCACATGATGTCGCATCACAAACGCCTATGGGATCAAACACATGGCTACAAGGAGGACACACACTCGAAGCCACCCTCCTCCATCCTGTCCCAGCATCTTCAGCCACTGCAACCACTGCGTCCTCCTTGCCCCTCTCAACCACCAGCCACGCGCTCTCGCATTTGAGCAGTCCCAGTCATCTGGCCACGGTCAGGTGTCAGTGAAGGACATGTTTGAGCGGAAAAAAAAACAATGTCAAAGAGTCACCCCTTGCCCGGCGTAGGACAGCTGGCTTGATGGACGCTCTTAGCCCGTCAGCTTTTACACATACCAGCTGGTGGAGTCATGAGGCCATTCAAAAAATTTGTGGCTATTGGGGCACCGCACAGTGGAAGGTACCGGCGAGAAAATTTTTCCCAAACGGCAATCCCCAATCGTTATTCCATGTGGAAAAATAAGTCATGGCATCTCTGGCATACCAGTGTTGGGCGCAAGGGTCCATCTGACCACTGATATCTGGTCTGCAAAAGCACGGTCAGGGCAGGTACATCACGTACAATGCGCATTGGGTAAACCTGCTGACAGCTGCCCAGCATGGAATGCGTGGCTCTGCAGCCGAGTTCGGTGACACCGCCAAGAACTTGCAGGCAGGCCTGGCACATATTGCTACTCTCCTACTCCATCCTCCTTGGCTGAGTCCTCTTCTCTTGATGCGTCTGGCTCCACATCATCGCATCCCTGCAGCTCCCCAGGGCTACTCCCACATCCCGGATACGACAGTTGTCACGCTGTCCTGGGGACTGACTTGCTGAAAGAGAGAGCCACACCGGCACCAGCACTCCTGTCCGCCCTTAATGCACAGGTGGGCTCAGTGGCTGACCCCGCACACAACTGGGGATTGGCACAAAGTGGTGTGCGACAACGGAAGCAAATCTGTTGGTGGCATTGAATTTGGGCAAGTGTGCACATGTTTGCCGTTGCATGGTTTTGTGGCACAGTAACCAGGCTTAAAGGAAGTCCTCAAGCAGGCTAGGAAGTGTGTGTGCCCATTTCAGGCGTTCCTACACGGCTATGGCGAAAGTTTCAGCAAATCAGCGGCGAAAAGAAAAAAATGCCAGTGAGGCGCTTGATTTGCGACAGTCCAACGCGTTGGAATTCAACACTCCACATGTTTGACCGCCTCCGCTCCAACAAGAGAAAAAGCGTTGAATGAGTATTTGTATCACCAAGGGTGCTAGGACAGCCTTGCGGAGCTGGGTATTTTTTTGCCATCTTACTGGACGCTCATGCGCAATGCCTGACGGGCTCCTTTTGAAGAGGTGACACAACCTTGTCAGTCGCAGCGAAGGCACAACAGCGACCTCATCCATTTGCTTCTCATGGAGCGTGACCTGCGAAGAGTGCTGGATCAGGGCTGTGGATGAGGGGGAAGAGGAAGAGTATGGTCACCACACCACCAGAAAACCGCCTTAGCACTCGCTTGCGGACCGGCGGCAACGCTGGATGGAAGAGGAGTCAGAGGAGGAAGGTGGCTTGAGGAGGAGGAAGAGCCAACCTCAGCAGGCATTCCCACGGTGTGTCCTTGTGGTCACCTATCGGGACCAGGTGTTGACGTGGCTGGGGAGGAACAGACCCTCAATGACATCAGTGAGGAGGAGGAATTGATTGGTAGCTCGGCATCCATCCTTGTGCGAATGGGGTCTTCATGCGTCGTGCCTGTTGAGGGACCCCTCGTATCAAAAGGAATAAAGGAAAGACATGACTGTATGGGTGGCCCACACTACTAGAACCCCACTACAAGCAGAAGTAGTTGGGGAAATTGTACCGGCTTCCCGGAGGTGTGAGAGGATGCAGCAGTTGAGAGCTAGGCTACAACATCTGCTCTACACCGCTTTTAAGGGGTGTGTCACAGCACAAGGGACCTCCTTACTAGGGGAAGGAAGGGTGACACTAATGCTCCTGCTACAACGACCGCGCCTGCCAAGGACAGGGCGCTTCACAGACGTGGCTGATTGAGTGGAGGAACATGCGGAGCTTTTTAAGTCCTACGCATCGCCACACAGCCTTCGGGATCCACCCTGAGAGAACGCCTCAACCGACAGATCGCAGGACTACCTCGCCTTAATGCAGATTTGACACGCTGAGAAGCGAGCGATGAACCCCTTGACTACTGGGTGTGCGACTTGACCTGTGGCCAGAGCTATCCCAAGTTTGCTCTTGAACTTCTGTCCTGTCCTGTTTTAGTGTCCTGTTAGAAAGGACCTTCAATGCTCAGGCGGCATAGTGGACCGAGAAGCGAAGTCGCCTCGGTCAAAAAAAGTGGTGGATACACTCACCTTCCTGAAGATGAACGAGGCATGGATTTCGAAGGGACTGACAGTGGGGGAGTAGTTTGCCTAGCAAAAGGGCTGATTACATGCCTTGGCCTAAAAATGGTCCCCATGCTGCATACCGACTTCATGAATCCTCCGACCAACAACTAGGGTTCAAGCCGCAATGTTTTATTATTCCATTCTGCCTGGAACAACATCAATTTTTCTGGCGCTGCTACAACCAGCGGCTGCCTACCATACCTAATTTTTCTGCACAAATGTAGATGACAAATTTTTATGGCAAGGGTACTTGAATTTTTTGGCCATCTGCGCTGTGGCTGCATTAAAAAAGGCACATACATGTGCCACTCCCCATCGTGATCGCTACCTTGTCGGGTGAAGGGGTTGCGATCACAAGAAGCGATCACCTCAATGAGTGTGTGGCCATGTTGGCACACCCCAGATGAGAAGGCGATTGCTTCATAGTGATCAGAGCAAAAGCGATCGGTTTAATAATTGTCGTATGAAAAACTTTATTTTTTTTGGGATACCCAACTACGGTTGCCCCCAGGACTTGAACGCACAAGGTACCTACCTGAGAACCCGACACGGTGAAATCCTCCAGACCCCCCTCTAGGGAGTGAGTTCAGAAACAGTGACAGATGCAACAGTCCAGGTTTGTGGCAGGGGTCAACAAAGGAGATAGGTCCAATCAAACACGGTCTAAGGGTAATCACTCATTGCACTTTATTCCCATGACTATCATTGCAAGAACTCTTGATGCGGGATTTATAGTGTGAAAAAAAATTTCTTGGGAGGTTTGCCATGGATTCCCCTTGGTCAAGGTCCTGTCAGTGTGTAGACCCCTTGAACATAACTTCCCAACACTATTGTGGCCAGAAAGGGGTCCCTTGTTTTTAAAATTCGCCTCCCATTGAAGTCAATGGCAGGTGCGTTGGGGTTCGCAAACTTTTACGGAAGTTCGCGTTCGCCGTTCGCGAACATCAAATTCCGGGTTTGAGCCATCACTAGTGGTGACCTGAAGGTGGTGGCACTCATTCTCCTCCTGCAAATGGGGTATACAAAATATTTGTGTTTTCTGTTTTAAAAAATGTAAAGATTTAAAAAAATAAATAATACTTACATGTGAAACCAATGCGGGGGCGTCCCCTCTGACGTGCGGCGAACTGCGGCCGACGCCACAAGTGGATTTTGGGAAAGTAGACGTCACTTCTGACCTCTGCCTTCCATAATGCCCTTGTGCCTGGCAGCCAGCCAGATCTGAATCCAGTGAGTCCATCCTAAATGCTGGAGGACAGCACACTGCAGGCATGTCGGCGGTGGAGCGAGGAAGAGGGTAAGGTAAGTATGGGATTTTTCTCTCCAGGGATTGGTTTGCATAGATCAAGATCAAGTAAATATTTTTTTTTCTTTTTTGTTTGTTTTGTTTTCAGATTTACATTCAGCACACTTGATTTAGCATAGGACATAAAGCAAGTAGACATCATTTATTTTTTAGTTGTCCAGTGTAATCTTTTATCTAATGTACAGCTCTGTATAATATTTTGGCACTTTATAAATAAAAGTCATAATTATTATAATGTAAAGAGTAAATTATATATCTCCCAGGTTTCTAGCTTCTACTCTAGATTGTATTATGTGTATGTGTCCACGGCCTGGTGTGTTACAGGATGTCTGTGTGTGCATTCATTTTAGAAATCTCTTGGTTGTGAGTTTCTGAAGCCATGCATTTAATGTTTTGACCTTGTTGTAACTGACCTTTTTCTACATGACTTTCTTCAGAAAAGAAAACGTCCAAATTGGAGAGGCCGTCCACAGAACTTAGTGTATGAAGACATGAGACAATCTATTCGCTGCAACACCATGGCAAGCAATGCTATATAAACAATGTTAAATGTGCCTATGCTGTTAAAGCCATAAATTTGACAGTTTGTTATCTCCAGTCATTATTAGCTTCAAAAACAGTGCAGATATTCGCATATTTTCGCAATCAACACGATAACATGAAAACTAATAATTTATTACCTTCATTGCGCAAATCGGGACTTGCACATGGGAATATTGGGAACACAATGCACGGTAGTTTCTGGTACTGATGTAAAAAATATTGGATATTCGTGATTACCAAGAAATACCAATAGTCCCTATATTTGCCATAAAAATTCGTAAATTCGCAGTCAACACTAGCGGATAATAGATCAATCCATAGTCACTAGTGTTTATAGAAATGGGGTTGTAGGATGCAAGTACCGTACATATTACTTTACTTTTAGAAGTGCTTGGGATTTTTTTTTGGGGGGGGGTATTGCCATCCATTTACTTTTTGTAAGAGAGAACACAGAACTGCACAGATATGGAAAAAACACAAAAAGAAACCTCAAATTCAAGTACAAAATACACACACATTGTATTTAGATTTTGCTGTAGTCTGGAGATCAGCTGCAATAATTACTGTATTTGTCCCGTTTTTTTATTTTTGCTAAAATTATTGCTTGATTTAGCAATTGTATTTTATGTTTTAATACAAAGTCTTATCTGTGATACCAAGTGAGAAATGAGGGGGCGAAATAAAATAACATGTCTTCAGATTTGATTCTTGATTCAATTTTAACTAACCAATAAGTAGCATACATATATAGTAACCAGTATTCTGGAACAAGTATACATACATCAAAGTTGGAATAAGGTTCCAATTTTAAAGTTTTTACAACTAAAGATATCATTACAGTTCTAATGTATATTACATAATATTACATTTGACTTGATGTGAATGTATTGAAAATTAGGTACATATCAGCTTTATATGTACCAGATAGATGTGCGTTCACCACCATCTATCTGGCCTATATCATATGCGGCCATTCCAGCAGGGATATCGGACATGGTCGATGTCCATTGCTTTGCATGGGGATCGCAAGGTCGCCATGCAAAGCATCGACTGAGCTGGAGACACAGGAGTGACAGGCCTACTGTGGGACCTTATATAAGCAGGTGTGTGCCTTTCCAAATCATGTCCAATCATGTCCACAGGTTGACTCCAATTAAGCTACTCAAGGATGATCAGGGGAAACAGGATGCACCTGAGCTCAATTTATAGCTACATGGCAAAGGCTGTGAATGCTTATGTACATTTGCTTTCAAAATTTCTTTTTTTTAATAAATTTGCCAAAATTTTAAGTACATTTGTGTCATGTTGTCATTGTAGGGTGTGTAGAATTCTAAAGATAAAAATGAATTGCTCCTATTCCCTGATTTACTTTACCTCATACATACATTAATATAAGTACATGTTTTCTCTAGTTCCTAAAGTGTTTTGTTTTGTTATGAATTTTTTTATTACAGTCCATTCTGAAGTTGTACTTCTCATCTTCAAAGAATGGTAAAAAAATGTCCATTACCCATCACAACTGGCAGCATGTTTACTTTTTTTCCAGAAACACAATGGTTTATTTGCTGTAGGCAGTACAGCATTTTTCTTTTTAAACAAGCATTGTTGTAGTGAAATTGAATTTCTGGCACATCAAAAATCTAAAAGCAGCTGTGAAAACATTGCTGGATCAGTTACTGAGGAATCCTTTTGATGCCAGGCAATATTTTCTCAAGGTTTCTCAAGGCAGTACTCCCAAGGTGCCTATATACAGTTTGATAGCCATTCGATCAATGAATGCCCGAGCGCAGGGTGGTGACATCATAATGACATCACTGTGCTGCCCTCAAGTGTTCGTCTATTGAACGTCAAATCGATGCGCATCCACCAGTCTAACAGCAATTGATTGTACAACCACACAGAGTGATCGATGTAAACATGATGGATTAACGATCGTGCAATGGTATAAATGCTTCATCATACGATCCCATACAAATCGATCAAAATCATTAGATATTGCAAAATGTACCAACATGTCTGATCACTTTACGAACAATTTTATGTTCAATATTGGTCGATTGTTCCAGGTGCTCTACATGAACTCCTCAGTCCCTTGGGCAACAGGCCATTGCACCCTTCTGCAGCACATCTCTTCAGGACATTTCAGCTCCAGCAAAGCATTCCCATTAGCACACTTTCACCTCTCTCTGCTAGACTACATGGTGTTGTATATTCAGATGTGCACTTTACCCAAATTACAAATAGGTGCAATGTCAACAACAGTTATTGCAGGATGAAAAACAACTGGGGTTTTATTGTTAAGATGAGGCTGCAGGGTTTCTATGAGAGCTTAGCACAGAAGCAGGTCAGTCACTTGAATTGAAGTGGTCGTGTTGCTTGCCCACTCTCCCAAGTGGTAGATGACAGTCCCAGGGCCTATGGGTTACCCTTCACCCTAGATCGGTGAAGGGGTCTGGAATCACATGTTTCTTCTGGTTCCTTAGTCATGCCCACAGGCCTATCTGCTCCTATAGGACAGAACTCTCCAAAACTCCCCAGAACCAGAGGAATTTCCTCACTAAAGGTACCCATACACATTGCGATTTTTCGTGGTCAGATTCAATATTCGATTTCGACTCCCGATTTTTGCTTTACTGCTATTATTAAAAGTCGGTCGGATGCACGATTTTTCGCGCGATTTTTCACCCGAATTTTCAGCCGATTAGTCACCGGCCGACCGACCGATCGGCCAGTTGTATCAGGAATCTTTTAAACGTCTCTTGTGGCCGACCGACTGAAAATTACGGGCATCATCATTCGGGACCCGACCGACTTTTCGGCCGATTTTCTAAAAACAGCATCGGTCAGACTACATTTGCATGTTACGAATCCCGAACGATCGACCTACCCGACCGACCGGATCGGTCGGAAGGGCTAAAATCGCACGAAAAATTGCAACGTGTATGGGTACCTTATGCTAGTTATATACTCTGACTGGCAAGCAACAACTTCTTCTGGGTCATACCAAATACAGTTAATACTTTTCTGTACAATAATCATTACAGTAATACATAACCATAAAACCATCCACTGTATTATATTATTATTTCAAAGGTACAATATATTCCTACAAAGCTTGGGGGTTATCTTTTCAGGGTAACCCATTCCCACAGTTCCACCCAGCTACACTCTCCCTACAGTCTATGCAGCAAAAGTGGGATTTCCACCTGGAATTTTGAACTACACACACACACACACACACCATCATTTGCTTAGGGTTATTACAGTTTATAATCCAAGGAAGAGGAAGATTGTAATGCAAGAAAACTTTTCAAAAAATATTTTCATTTTCTTTGACAGAAAAAGAGCGTGGGGTCCTCCCCAGTGAATACCAAACCCCTTTTGGCAAGTCTGGAAGGACACAAATGGGGGCAACCCCCCGTCCCACTAGGCCCTATGCAATACCTCAATGAGGGGGAGACAACTCGTTAAGGTAAGAGGATATCTTCCCCACAACAACAGCCAGCCCATCAAAAATATCACCCAGAAGCACCAGAAAAATAATTAACCAGGTAAAGGCCAACCCACACATCACCTCTAGAGAGTTGCAGGCCTCTCTGGCAGCATCTGGGACAAATGTGCATGCGTCTACAATCAGACGAAAATTGAATAGCCATGACATTCATGGGAGGGAAGCTAGAAGGAATCATGAATTCTTCGGGTTATCAACAGATTCTCGACCAGAATCTCCTGCCATC
>CM070042.1:39191570-39212246 GCA_036250615.1 Ptychadena robeensis | reverse complement strand
CTTAGCGTATACGCTTAGCGGAGGGCTCCCGACGTACAATGGAAACAAAGCCTTACTGCATGGCCGGTCATAGCTGGAACTTCAAAGACTTAGCTGTGGTCAGTTACCATAATTTGATAACTATATCATACATTTCAGAGAATAAAGCAAAGTTTGACTTTACAGAGAAATAAAACAGTTTCCAGTGAAATACAAAGATATAAAGTAACACTTTCATTTACCAGCCTTCAAAATTGGTAATAGTTTTAATAGGTGGAAAAATTATATTTTATAATGATAGGCTGTCACTAAAAGTGCTGAAAGAATGGTGTAGCTATCCAGAGGAAAAGCCCCCCATACACCTTAAGCTGGGCATGAGTCCCATGCAATCTACCCATGATCAATAACAGTGCGCTGACGTCACCACGCTGCACTTGATCGTGGGTCAATCTTAAAGGAATCGATGTGTACCACTTTGCACATCAATTCACGTTCAATAAGGACCTGGTACACCCGGTGTTGTGAGAGTTTGTCCAGTGTCGGCTCTCACTGGCTGGGAGCTGCAGACAGCCAGGAGAGCAAACACAGCATGGCTCCTCCTCACACAGCACACAGAGCCATGACAGGCCCCACCCTCTTTCCAATGTCAGTCACTGATCACAGTCTGTCTGGGGTTGTTTCTTTTATACGTCGGGACCCCTCTGCTAAGCGTATATGCTTGTCTGGGGTCCCTACGTATCACACAGACATTGCCTGCTCGGCAGAAGATCTGTTTACACATCCGCGACTCGGCGCCGTGAAGACAGATCCCCTGCCAAGCAGGTAAGTCTATCTGCTACATCGGGACCTCCCGCTAAGCGTATATCCATTTGAGATGTTTGTTCACCTCAAATACATAATAATGCTGGCAACTTTGACCCCTCACCCCACAGGTGGGACAGTATAGCCATGGGTGAGGTGGGGAATGCCCTCGCCATATACCTGTATAGTCATAGAGGCATCTGCATTATTAAAGGAAATGTGCAGGACACAGAACTGTTGGGCAATATGAACAGATTACATTGTAAAATGGTAGAAACCTTCTCTGGGAGGAAGGTTTGGTGTCACCTATAATCAAGGAGTGAAATGGTGTCACCCATTCAGATCGCACTCCATGCAACTAGTGATACCACGAAACCTATACTTTTGAATATAGAATATCATTTTTTATTTTTTCAAGCAAGTTAGTGATTGTAACTGGCGCTGATTTTATACTCTTATAAATTAAAATACTTGAACTGAACCAGGGCGTCAGTGGCACCAAAACAATACTAACCTACTAATAAAATAATAATAAAATCAGGTGCCGATCTAAAGCTTAAAGTGCCAAAATCTGCCACATGTCCATAATTCTTAGATCAGACTAATACTTTAGACAGGAACAAAGTACGGGTATGTCTCCTCAGCTCCATCCGACGAGGCTGAGGACACAGAGCCACACAGAGCCTGTCTGCAGCTGCATGCTCTCTCCCTGTGAGTGGAGAAGGGGGAGGTGCTAGCAGCTCCTCCCTCTCCCTTTGTGCTGCAGTGAGTAGAGGCTGTTAGCTTACTGACAGCCTCAGTGGCCTTGCAGCCTCTTCTTATGGCCAGATGCTTTCTGCCGGGTCCCCCTAGCTTCCAGGTGCCCAACCTGCAGCCCTTTGGCCATGCTTCAGCGCCCCCCCCCCCCCTCGGTCCTCCATTTGCGGCCCCTTAAACCTAACTGTTGATGCATAGGGCACAGGAAATCACCTGTCCACCGATCCCCTGCTGACGCATCTTCTCCCAGGATCTTCTTACAGCGGGAAGAGGATGAGAGGAACAGAAAAGGGGCACAAAAACTTTGAATCAAAGGTCATGTACCCCATAGCTATCCTCAAAGGCTTTGTTAATATCTTTAAGGCACATAACCTTTGATTAAATATAAAATAATGTCTTCTAGCTATGCCTGCTGTACTTTTTTCCATTCAAAATGCTTATACAAGTCAGTATAGATTGAAAATGTTATGTGCGGCACGTTGAGTAGGATAGGTAGCACATAGGTGCCTTTAGGGACCAACTGGTACCCCACCCAGTTGGTCCCTGAAGGCACCTATGTGCTACCTATCCTACTCAACGATGATTGCACAATACAACACACGATTGTAAAATATTTAATAATTGGGTACCACTGGATGGTTTGTACTATCTGAGAGGTGCTCGTTGCTAAACACCGTCAGAATACCATGTATTTGTATGCTTTCTGTGTTTTTGTTTTTGCCTATATCTATGTGAATATGAGGATGTAGACCATTAAGATGGTTATGATTTCTTTTAGAATAAAGTCCTGATCTCCTGAGGAAGCCCCAGTTGGACAGGGGAGAAACGCGTCGAGATATAGAGGACTTTCTGACCCAAAAAACCCCGCTTGGACCAACTAGGAACTGCACTTCTCCATCTAGGTGGTGTGATGGTGGTAAAGGGGCAGGACCAGGGGTCCTCAATCAGGGGGATACGATGAGTTTTGCTGTTTGTACACATTCCAATACTGTATGATGCTGCATTTTATGGTTTTAATGTAATTAATGTATTAGTAAATCTATGACCAGTATGATGTGCCCTTAAAGCCCCATTCTTTCCACCCCCCATTCATGTTCGAGTTTGTTCTTCATATTAATTCAGTTGCATTTCACTATTCTAGCTGCTCGGGCCCTGACAGACCTGAGGGACAGACAGACCTGAGGGACAGTGCTGGTCCACAAATGTTTCCCTACCAATTGTGGCCAGATTTTTCGGCCAATTGACAGCACGTGATGACATCATCATGCACAGTCTCTCGGCCAAAATTCGGGTCACAAACTTTTAAAGATCTGTTTATTAAATGTTTCAGTTTATAAACAAGAACAAATACAATAAAGAAAACATCCCACCCAACCAATGTCTCTTTTGTTGTGTCTTAGAAGTTCTTGCGGCAGAGTCCATCTCATGAATAAGTAAAATCCGTAAAAGAGGAAAAAGTACAAAACAGTAAGCCACACACCACGGATCCCCCACACGGTCACCCTGGGGACAATGGGGCTGTATCAGCCTGCTCTAACCAGGGACCCCATAGTTTATCAAATTTCTTGGGACACCCACATTGTTTAAATGTTACTTTATAGAGGGGTGTGGTGTTATTAGTGGAAGAGAGCCACTCACCTAAAGAGGGAGGGGCTGGTCTCTTCCAAGCAATCAAATTTTTTGGCATAAAATAACAAAATACGCAGCAATTTCTAACGCCATGGGCAGCGAATCCAGCAACCCCAGAAGGCAGACCCTAGGATCCATAATTTAAGGCATCCCAAGGTTTAAATGCAAGTGATCTATAATCTGCGTCTAGAAAGTCCTAATACCATCACATTCCCAAAAACAATGCAGGAAATTTCCCACTGATCAACGAAAACAAGTGGGGGTAGGGATCAGACCCAGCGAGTGCATCCTTTCAGGAGTAAAGTAGATTTGGTGGAAGAATTTTATTTAAATCACTTTGTCCCTAGAGGAGATCAGTGAGGACATGTAAGTATCCTCAAATTCCTCTCAGTCCTCCTCTTGTAGGGAGGGAAGGATAGCCACCCACTTGTCCTTAGCTCTGGTGTATCTGGGAAATGATAGATTTGTTCAAATTAGTCTCCCGCTATTACAATTTTTTATGTCCCCATCCTCCCGAAGCAACAGCTCAAGTTTAGATACCTGCAGGACCAACCCATCCAGAGCATGAAGAGCTTTAATAGCATGTCTTAACTGAAAAAGGAGTGAGAGGGAAGGTTAAATTCTGCCTCGGGTCACAATCTAAACATGTATGGGGGGCTTTAGATATTCTTACAGTATTCATTGTTCTTGGGTTGTTTTTGGCCACTCCTCCTTGGAAAGTGCTCCAGGCTGATCTTGGACTCCAGCTCCCACTCACTGCACAAACCCTCCACCCCCATCTCTCTCGGAGGTGTCAGAGCTGGAGTTGGAAATCTACCCCCCCCCACTCTCTTTGGTTGAAGAGTGTTTGAGTTGGATGTTGGAGGCACAGGAGGAGGGCTATATTACACATGGGTAGTTGGCGGATCCCCCCCCACCTAAGATGCCGCCCTTGGGCAACCCCCTATTGCCAATATTTAAATACCGCCACTGGGGATGGAGTTGGCTTGGTGATACAAAGTATTCTCTAGACCAGGGCTACTCAAATGTACATTTGAATGTTTCCACTTACAAATTTCCATTCAGTCTGAGGTCCGGAGTTTAGAGTTTTACCGTGCACTGCGGATCGGCAGTTTTCACAGCGTGACCGTTCGCCGAAAAAAAGCATGGTAGTTATCTAGTACATTTATATAAATATTCTCTCCTATCGTTCTATACAGGACACAGTTCAAACATTGTATTTAATTTACTAGACAGGGGTACCTCACCAAGTATATATTGAGGGGTCAGTGGAGGTTTGTTTGAAAGGGTGTAGGAGGACTGAGGAGCCCTGGGATGGCCACTTTCTCTCTCACAAGCTTTCTTTAGGAATATTGATATAAATTCAGTTTTATTAACCTTCTGTGCAGGGGACCCCTACAACTAGCACTCCCTTTCCCCCGGCCTTGGGACTCCAGATGAATGCTATGCACATATTTTAGTGAGCTCTTCAGATTGAGTTACAGGAGATGTGTTTGGTACTACCCATTGTAGGGTGGTTCCCTCACTGTCCTCTGCGTTCAGCCTCCGGAATGGTAGATTCTGCTGCAGAGAACCTCCCTGTTCCTATATTGGAGCTCCGATAGCTGTCTCATTCACAGGTGACCAGCTGCGCTTTGGTAAAATGTAACCCCCGTAAGTTTTGAACCCCCAGATCTCATCGCCATGAGCATTGCAACCAAAATCTCTTGTTCAACACAGGGATTTAAGTGAAAATGTAGCTAGGGCTTTTTCATAGCCTACTTCCCGACTCCCCAGATGCTCCAACAACCTCTCATAGCTATTAATGTTTCCCTGAAGTTATCCCAGTTACTGAAACTGAAAAAAATTGTCAATCTTAAAAATGAGACTCCATCCAAGCAATATATTATAGGGGGCTTTTTAGTAGGAAGAATTGTGCTGCATGGATGTAGTCTCAGGGGTTAACTGGTAACCCCCAAAATTTCAAGGTTCTACCATGCAGGGGTATAAAGATTTATGAGTTCAAAATAGGATAAGTGAAAGCATGTATGCAGCAGAGTAGTGCTTTATGCTCATGGGGAAGCAATATTTCATGGTTGTATTTTAGCTGAAATTTAACTTATAAGTGTTATAGCTACAGGGGTGAAACTCGGGGTGTAAGTAGTGGTAGGGGTGCATTACTGACCCTGAAAGTTTCATGGTTGTGCTATGAATGGTTTTTGTGCTATGCATGTTTTTAAAGTTAGTCTCACACAGGTTAATTTAGCCTAGTTTCAACAGCTCAGCTAGAGTGAGAGAGGGTGTGTCCTGCCTGCGTTTTGATTGGCTGGGAGGACGTATCTGCTACAACACAGATTCTAGCTTCTCTCCTTCCCTTCAAAGCATCGGCTTTCAGTAGGAAGAAGGGGGGAATGAGCTGCAGCTGCCGAACCACATGTGATCCTATTTGGGTCCGGATCCGGACCGGGGTCCGCCTATTGAGTACCCCGGCTCTAGACTATTGTAAGGTTGTAATTCAGATGATTCACACATTTCTGACATATCACATTGTTTTTTTATTTGTTACATACATCATTCTAGTTTGTTTTTTGTTATAACAATCCCATTGCTATTTTTCTCAGCCTGTGTTGTTCTGTGTTTTGTTGTCAGACACCTATTGTACTATCTAGCGGCTGACACATCCTGTTCTGCTAAGCTGCTAGATGGCATGAAACAAAACGGAACATTCTTATATTTTCACACTTCATCTTTTCTTGGGGTTTTAAAGCAGATATGTTCAAATGACAAAGTCAACATATTCTAATATTTCTAAAGTAACACAACCAACAGTACTGGCAAAAGTTTAAACTATGGAATTGGCATGGGGAAAAAAAGAAAAATAAATGTTCCCATGTTCTAATATGTAATGTTGTCATTCCAGCGAATATGATGTTTCCCTGAAGAAGTTTGTACTGAATGAAACGTGTCGCACTACATAGACCCCCTTTATATCTTTATTGTCTCGATATGTTATGTATTTGTGTTCTTGAAACTTGTTTTAAACAAAATTGAATTGTTTTATATTTTGTGTGAATATTTGAGCCCTTGGGTGGGCAAACTGGTCCTGTATAAGATATTACAGATAAAAACCAACCTTTTGAATATATGAAAACTACCCTCCTCTTTTTTTTAACTATTGTTCAGGCCATTAAAGCCTCAGTTAGGGATCCAAAAGTCTTTTCCATGGAAATTCCATAGTTAAAATTTTTAAATTGCACAATAGGGGTGGGCCACTTTGACCAAAGCTCCTAGATCGGCACCCCTTAGACTTTTCTGGAATAGTACTGGCAAAAGGTTCACTTTCAATACACTTACATTTTGTGTCCTGCACTAACTTCTGCCCTCATTTGTACCAGAAACTTTCTGAAACTAACATGTTTTGAGCACCATTTTGCAAAGGCAATGTCAGATCTCTGGAGGGAATGGACTGAAAGCCCAGTGGTCTGCAGTTGTCCCACCCACTGTCATCACTGGACGCAGCATAGGACTGTTGTAGAGAATGTAAAATCCACTGACTATTACTATTTATGCAGCCTTTCAGTAATACAGTAATTATTGACATATCGTAACACTTTCTTTCACCCCCAGCATGCTATAGGAAGGGACCCTTGGTATGCGGAAACAGTGGTCTCTCTGTAGAGATTTGACAAGCCCCCAGTTTCCTGAATCTATAGCTCTGTAATAAAGACAGCTTTCTGGTTTTTTTTTACTGTCGCCACAGTTAAAATGATTTCTCCTGCCAGCATGCTACAGAAATGGACCCTCACTCTGTATTTTAAAAAAGTGGTCCCTGCTACCTGAACCTATAGCTCTGCAATAATAAAAGTTCATGCTTCCAACTGATTTGAGAGATCCTTATTTTAAGTAGCCACAGTAAAAAAAACATCCTTCACCTGCTAGCATGCTATAGGAATAGACCCTTTCTCTGTACGTTGAAACAGTGGTCTCTCTGTAAAGGTTTGACACTCCACCTGCTACCTGAATGTATAGCTCTGCACTGACACAACTGCACAAACATACATTTAAAAAAAAGGAGGGAGTAATTGGAGACACACAATCAATATGTGAGTAAACAATTGTCTGAATTGTTTTCCATTACAAAGATCAGTTATTCAATTAATAAATACAAAGGAAAACAGAAAACTGTATTCATTGCGCCTTCTGTGTGATGTCATTTCTTATGTGACACCTAGGGGGCCAGGGGGGATCCACTTCCGTGCAGGAAGCATCATCCAGACGATCAGGGCTGCCGCAGATGCATAGACAGGTGGAATGCTGCAAGGCTCCGATCAGCGCTGAACGAGTCCAGCTCATCGAGTGCACTTTGAGCAAGTCAGCACTCAACAAACTGGACTCGTCATAAACACTAAGGAGGTAAAATTAGGCAAATGTGATTTTATTACCTCCCTAGCATTATGGGCTTGTCGCGCGATTTATTTTGGCACAATAAAGCAATTTCCCGGAGTACACTGTACTCTGCTCTGATTGCCGGCTCTCCCCCTGGCTCAATGTAACGAAGACGGACGGTGCTGGACCTGTTAGTGCACCAGCAGCCCTAGTTTTTTTTTAGGAAAGTCCTATGCCCAACGTTGCCTCTCATCAATCACACAAGAACAGAGTCAGACAGCTGATAGTGGATATTTACAAGTCTATACTAGGGAAGATACTGTATGTACAGTTCATCACCAAACTCAAGCCTGGGAATGGGGCACACTCGTGAGGATCTACTGTTACAAACATTTCTATCAGCTGCAGGGTGACTGATGGCTTTCTAGTCCCAGTGGGAGAGGGTCAGGATCACAGTCCAGCAATCAGGGAAAGTAGGGAGCGGTCTAGTGAAGGTGGAGAAGGGAGGAATCCTGCGTCTGCCTAACTCAGCACCTACCGGTAAGGAATGTCCATCCGCTCATGTGCGACTGAGGGAAGGCAGGCCTGGTCCAGAGCCACGACCTTTTCAAGGGCCACGGATGTGGGTCCTTGGATCCCGGGCACTAGCAGAGGGACGGCTGTCGGGAGAACCCAGGAAATATGGGAGCCCAATGCTCCAGAGGGTGAGACACGCTGGCTGGAATACAGGTTGCTTGAGGAGCTAACCCAACTCTGACTAGAAGGGCCTAAGGTGGTGTATTTATACCCTCTGCCTGAAGGAGGGCAGTAGCTTGTCTCCAGGCAGAAATCAAAAGCTACAATGTAAGGCCACGAAAAAGAGAGGGAAACTGGGAAGCTATCACTCATCCCTGCACCTGCTACAGAGGAATGCAGAGACAGTTAAAGTTATACATTTACACAGTTAATCATGTCATGGCAGGATCAGCAATATACAGATTTACGTGTATCCCACTACATCTCTACACGCCGGCAGTGTGTGGGGAGAAAAGCGCCGCCTCCACCATTAACATGGAGGTCTATGGCGTCACCCCGCCCCCTTCGCTGTCACCGATGATGCCGAAGACATGGGGCCGGAAAGGCTCTGTGTGCCTGCAGCTATGGAGAAATTCTGCAGGCTCACGGAGAGCCGGCGGTTGCACCCGATCGGGATCACAATCAAACTGGGTGACCAGGGATTCCAAGTGACGAAAAGCATTTCCGGAGTACTGGCACCACCGCGATCGCATCACGATGACATGGAAGGGGTGTGTGGGGCTCGCTATAGACCTCCATTATAATGGAGGCCTGTCGGTCTCCCAGCCCACGCCGCAAGATACATCAATCACGTGTACAGGGTTGGGGGGAGGGCAGAATTTTGTGTACTGTGTACACTGCTCTGATTGCTGCGTGGTACAGGCAGAACATTAGGGAGGTAAAATAATTGTTTTCTATACAGTGCTTATCGGCAATCCATGGATCTAGTCTAGTGATCCTAGTGGATTGCTCGGGTCTGCCTCAGCCAGGTGGGTAGCCCTGGTCTTTTCTGCCTCATGCTTAGTGAATCTACTGATGGTGGAGGGTATGACTGAGAGATTTCTCTTCCTTTATATCCCCTTTCTCAGGTATGGAACTTCTTACTCTTATACTGTGCTGCGGTCAGATAATAAGTGTTATCAACATGTTCCTAATGTAGCCGATGTAGAAATGTGTGTACAATAGTAATTCTTGCTTGTAATGCCACATGTGTTTGATACCTCATGGGTGAGCAGCCATCTTAGATCTCCAGTGACTGCTACTGTATAACATATAAACCCAGCTTCTTTTGTACTCTCCATATGTAATGTGAAAATATAAAGCATGTTTGTATTTATAAGGACAACAAATGTATTGTTTTTGGAAGGAAGTTTAAACCTGTTTGTGTTCTTTAACCTCCTTGGTGTTTAGGCCTAGTTAACGCGGGGTGAGTTTCTCAGCAGTAAGGTGTTGTTTACATTATATGTCTTATACGCTTAGCAGGGGTCCCGACGTAGCACATTGATATTGCCTGCTCAGCGAATGATCTGTTTACACATCCGCCGGTGCAGAGGCTAAAAGTACTCGACTACGTTGAGCCTTACATCAGCTGAGTGGCTTGGTGCTGTGAAGACAGATCCTCCGCCGAGCAGGTAAGGCTATATGCTACATTGGGGTCCCAACGAAATGGAAACAAGCCCTAAACAAGCGCGCCCAATGACATGCTCACATGATCACAGGCACTAAACGCAACATTCTATGGGGAAGACAATCCTCAGGATTGAAACAGTGGTCTCTCTGCAGAGGTTTGACACTCCAGCTGCTACCTGAACCTATAGTTTTGCAATCAACAAAGCTCACACTCCCCGCTGATTGGAGGGCTATATGTCTGACACAGCAGAGGGCATGTTGGATCTCTACAAAGAGATTACTGCTTCCCCACAAGGCCTTCACTGCAGAATTCAGGAAGGGGACAGTGTTTTCTACACAAGCTAAAGGGGTTCTACAATGAAAGTCTCCTCTAAGGCTTTACTCTGCTTCATATTCTCATTCTCTGCACTTGGATCCTCGTAACTGATATCCAATTATACTCTGCTAACTGTGGTTATTAAATGTAATGATAGCAGACGGTAGACTGTTTACTGTATGTGGTTATACAATGTAATGATGGCATCTGATTCAGTTCACAGAGCTGTTTTCTTCTTATTCATCATTTCCGTAATACCTCTTATCTACCTCACATCTTTTAAATCTCTCCTCGCAAAGATGCGTGCTGTGCTTTGTTTAGCCTACCCCAGTGTAGTCGTATTTAACCGCTACTATATCTGGGATAATACCCTCCTTACGATACAATCAATGTTATAATCAATTCACAATGATACAGCCCCTTAAAATAACACCAGCTTCAGGGTGCCCATTATTTGGACTTTCAATAACTGTTTATGGGTAGGAGGAGGAAAAGATGGCTTCTATAGATAAAACAACGATTTACAAGAAAATAGAGCTTCACAAAGAGGAAACAACAGTACACATCGTGGTGAGCAAAGATGGCTGCAAAATAGTTATGTACAGGAATCAACCAGACGACAGATGGCTGTTGATGCTTAGAACTAAACATTATTATGAACATGGAGACTCGTGGGGGTCTCATAGCAGGGTCAAACGGCAAACCCGACCGGGCAGGGTCCTCTACTCCTCCTGTGTCATAACCTGTACCTGTGTGTTATCTTGTGTTTGTATCTCCACTCTAATGTATTGTACAGCGCTGCGTAAGATGTTGGCGCTATATAAATAAATGGTAATAATAAATGATTATAAAACAGGTAATTGCAAGCAGTCCAACTAATATTGTCCAGAACTGTGGTGCAACACTATTTAGGCCCCACAGCACGTGGTGCAGTGGCCGTAGGCAGCTTTCTTACCCCAAGTTAGACCAGGGGACACAGCAGAGTTTACTGTAGGTGGTGGAGGTTCCTAAGTGGCAAGCCAGCAGATTCGGGCACTGGGCGCAGCTCCAGTGATGCCACAGGTTTCCAGTCGGGACCTAGCAAATGGGCGGATTGAATCCACCCCACCAAAAAGGGTATCCCTGAGCAGAGGCGAAGCAATGCTGCTGAACTTGGATGTGGGACTGAGCACTGCCCCCTGGGGTGCTCCATTTTTATCTGTTCGGCTTGCCCCATAGCCTCCTTGTTCGGCACCTTAAATGGTCCGCTACCTCCACTTAGTGTCCCCATTCCACTAGTTATTTGGGAGTTAATTGCAAATCCCCTGAACAAGGTATCTTCACCCAAATTTCTGTATATGCAAGAAAAAGTTGGGATGGTGGGGAGACTACAAAAACAGTATTACTCTAGCACGTTGTTTTTAACAGATTTTTTAATAAAATTTTGTCTTGCAAAAACTGTGCTAGAGCAATATGTGTTTTGGTTTATTTAAGTATTTTTTTTTGGTGTTACACTACAGCTCAAGCAATGTTGGTAATGATAACATTTTCAGGGGCTTTGCAATTAAGGGGGGGTTTCCACATGCGTCAGGACCCCCTCCGCTAAGCACATTGCTTGGCAGGAGGTCCCGACGGAGCACATTCACTTACCTGCTCGGAGGATGCTGTGTTTTCACAGCGCCGGGCCGTCCGCCGATGCAAGGCTGAACATAGTGGAGAATGTTGAGCCTCTGCATCTGCGGATGTCTAAACACAGCATTCGCCGAGCAGGTAAAGTCTATGTGCTCCGTTGGGATCCCCGCCAAGCACTGCGCTTAGCGGAGGGGGTCCTGATGGATGTGGAAACATAGCCTCAGAAAGTCAGCTAATCAAACT
Organism: Ptychadena robeensis; assembly: GCA_036250615.1. NCBI lineage: Eukaryota > Metazoa > Chordata > Amphibia > Anura > Ptychadenidae > Ptychadena > Ptychadena robeensis. Next base: position 39,200,362 of record CM070042.1, on the reverse strand, counting down.
TGAAAAACAAAATTCGACCATCTCTAGTGTCAATAATGTTTGTATATTGGATATATACAAAGGAGGAAATATTAAGTGATCGAGAGATAAAATAAGGTTAGGTGTGATTCATCACAAATCAAGGTGTTTCTCATTTCCCATTAACTTTCCATGCCAGAAAATATACCAGGGATGCACCTAAAGGTCCCCTTTACCAAAACTCATGGTCACATGATTCACCACACATCCTTCTCTTATTAAGAGAAGCTTGGATACTTTTTCCAGCGTTCTTGCCACTGTAATTTAAACCTTTGCTAATGTGTAGCTGAAAGCAGTTTCTTTTCAAGATACTTAAGAGGAAAGAAGCACTACAGGACAGTACAAGACTGGTCAATAGAGATGGTAATGAAGTTTCAACAAGTTTATTTAGGATTTAATTGCAAAATTATCATCACCAAAGTTGCTGGAGATGTAGAACAGGGCTGGGCAAATATAAAAAAAAAACATTAAAAAATATTTAATTATCACATGTAGTTTTTGCATGAAAGTTCAAAATATAAAACAGTTACTGGAAATTGATTTAATTTAATGCAAAAACTATATGTGCTAGAGCAATACCCTGGCCTACATCTCCAGCAATTTTTGGTTATTATACCATTTTCACAGCTTTGCAATTAACTCATATTTTAAATTCACTAAGGGTTCCTGTGTAGCCCTGCATTTGTGCTACCTCACACCAGTAACTGGACCAGATTTGGAACCCAGGCAAGGAATGTAGTAAGTATATCCGGCTTCTAGATGATAAAAATATTTCTCTGCAGGATGGGTTAGAGGGGGGTATGAGATTTTTAGGATACCACAGACATAGAACATTACATAGATTAACATGGAGGCAAACTTTGGAGGCCCCTCCTCCAGCAGTCAGGTGGGATAGTACAGCCAAATATGCATTTTTCCCACTGAACCCGCTCCCTATCCAATATGAACAAAAAAAAGTGTGATTTTGTTTTTCAAAGAATAACATTAAAAAATAAAAGCGTGCAACCCCCCACCTCCAACAGCATACCAGAGTCACTGTTGGTATAGGGTCTGGTATGCTTTGGAAACCTGGAAGGACAGGAATTGGGTACACCTGGCCTATGTTGTGGTGAAGAGACCCCCTTATCTTAACAATGGGTCTTCCCTTCGTTAAGATGTGGTATAGGGGACTGGTGGGATAGGTGGGTTTCCCCCTTTCCTGTCCATCCAAGCTTGCCAAAGGGGATCTGGTATTCTCTGGGGGGGGGACCCTTTTCCGGGTGCCCCCCTTTGACATTTTGGCTACAATTATGACCTGAAGGTATGAGAATTTCCATTAAAGTCATGAACATGCCTTCAGCCGATGTTGGTCCATCATTAATGGTCAGTGTTGCTTGGGAAATACATCCAATATTAAATGATAATTTGACGATAAATTGTTTAGGCTTTTATCTAACCCTCCTTCAGCTTTAGGAGTGTTCATAAATCTTTTATTGGTAATAGAATGTTTGATAGTAACATCTGTTGCTGTCTTTGGTGCAGACAGGAAGCACTCTCATACTGAAGAAGGCGACCACAGTGCTCAAGGACCGCGCTGTAATTAGCAAGTGGCACATCATAGGCAGTTCTCAGACCTAATGTATCACAACCACACTTTTTGCACAACAGTTTTGTGGCTTTTGCTTCACAGTAAGGTGTGAAGTAAACAGTGTGTTTAGCAGAGTTTTAACAAGGACAAGCATAGTGTCCACTAGATTTAGACATAATGGGTTTTTGTGTTTTCTAGGTTTATTTTCCTGTATATAAAATTTGATAGTCCATTGTAGCCCCTTTTTAGGTTTCCTGTATCTATATGGACTCCAGAGGGGTCTGCATGATATGTTTTGGGGTGCCAAAAAAGTATAGCCTCGTATCCAATGGCTTACTAGTTAGTGGTGCATGTGGTGTGCTGTCAGTAATATGGGTGTCAAATGTTGTGCTGTCAGTAATATGGGTGTGGCAATGTTATATACACACACGTTTGGTGTCACCTCTTCTTGGAGTGAAATGGTGTCATCCAATGCTAACCGCCCTAGCCCACTGAGTTAGTGATGCCACTGCTCAGAATATGACAATGCAGGGGCATACTTGGGGACTGAATGTTTTTATCTAATAACAGTATGCAGTTTAACAAGAAGCTTCATGGCAGGGTGGCCAAGCGTTATTTAAAACGACGGTCCAGGCGGATGTGGAATTCATAGATTAATGCAGTGACCTATGTTATAATAAATGCTTAAATGTACAGTGTTCAAAATTATTCAACCCCCACCGAAATTGAGTGTTTTGACCATCCATTTTGACATTGATTTTGATCATTTCAGTCATCTTGTTTACAATTTAATCAAAGAGGCACTTGTAAGTCAGACAAATATAACATTAATAATGCAATAACCACAAATGTCTTTTCTGTGCTCACATCATGACTTTGGGCAAGGCCAACTGAGGAAGTGGCCTCAATTAACCTGTACGTCCCCTAACTTAACCTTAAACTAAAATAAAGACATGACAACAAGTTCGATTTAAAGGTGATGTATTAAGGCCACAGCTTACAAGAAAACATACCAAAATACAGTTTAAATATTTATTAAATAAATAATGTTCAGTAAACAATAACAATTAACTGCTGCAAAGATCCCTGACTGTCCCCTTTACAATGACCGAATTCCAAGACCTGTACCGGCCACCAGCCTTAAGAGCTCAGTGGGTACTAAACTTCCCCCTGACGCCTTCCGGACCAATATCCCATTGGGTCATTGACCCTTACCCCACTGTGACGAGTGACCTGTCAGAGAAAAAACATTAGTGCATGAAAATACCCAGAGGCAGACAACTGTGCAAGGAGTAAGGCATAGTCCAGGGAGGGAGGGAGATTCCGGCTGGAAGGGGCACTTCCCCTTCCGCAGCCGCCTTTTGTTTGAATGGGACCCGCCCACCCGCCCATCATCGATGCGCCACGTCGGCGAGGCCCTTCCGTCTGGCCTGCCCCAGTCAAATGCCCTCCTCCTATGGGCACTAGGCTTCGGGAACGCCATTATCAGTTTTATTCAACCCCCAAGTGACATTCATTCTTAGAACAACATCCTTTTCCAGTTATAACAGCTTTTAAACGTGAAGCATAGCTTGACACAAGTGTCTTGCAGCAATCTATGGATATCTTAGCCCATTCTTCATGGGCAATAATAATAATAATACTCCAGTTCAGTCACATTCTTAGGCTTGCGCGCTGCAACTGCTTTCTTCAAGTCCCACCAGAGGTTCTCAATCGGATGTAAGTCTGGTGACTGCGATGGCCACTCCAAAATGTTCCAGCCTTTCATCTGCAACCATGCTCTAGTGGACTTGGAGGTATGATTGGGATCATTGTCCTGTTGAAAGGTCCAACGTCTCCCAAGCCTCAGATTTGTGACAGACTGCATCACATTTCCTTCGCGAATATTTGCGAAATGGCGGTATCGTTGCATAATCATGCAGCAAACTTTACATATCATGCAATAAATACTTGGTGATCCTACTCTGTGAGTTTCATGGTTGTTGTACCTAAACATTTCTAGTTTCCAATCAGACCACTTACAAGTACTCCAACTCATATAACAATCCGTATTTGATCCTCAGATATAAGAGTCAGAAAAGTGTCTCTTTGGGCCTGAGGATGGTCATAAATGCAGACACTTACTGCTGTTTGATTGTAATACAAATAAAACTGAACTCCTTAAACTCAATCGTGCACAGTTGTATGGGCTTCCTTAATATTTTGAAAATACCTCCTGCACCCTAGGCTTCTCACAGTGTGTATTTATAGATGAAGCATCTCCCAGATAGTGTTGAGCTCGAATATTAGATTTTCGAATATTTAGCTCGAATATCGCCATTTTGTGAATATTCGCGAATATATAATAGGATATCCGACGCGATTTATTGCAATTGTATTGCGATTTTTGGCAATCCCATTCATTTTAATGGATCGCGATTATATAATTGTGATGCGATATTTTTAAACAGAAATGACGGATATTCTCCCTGTCGGATATCTGAGCTCATTCATGCCCACAAGTGCGGATATTCGAGATTTTGAATATGGAATCGAATATTATGGTGGATATTCGCGAAATTACGCGAATTCGAATATTGCCTAGTCGCTCATCACTACTCACAGAACACACAATAGTTGTTCTGAAAGTTTTTTTACAGCATTCTGTCATGCATGTAGAAATAAATAAATAAATAAATAGGGCTACATATTGGTATACTCATGTCTTATGTGGATTGGTAGGCTACAACTGCTACAGTATAGCTTTTGTTTTTTGGGGGCTATACATAAAATGAAGGAGTGGTTGTTTCAAACCCCTTTGGATTACACCTCTTGCTTTCATTAAAAAACCAAGGAATGCCATTCAGACAGCTGTTTTTTACTGTAACTATTTCAGTTGTATCTGTGGATGGAGTTGGACTATTTCTATGGAGTCAGGGTGCTAATCTCTAAAATGTATGACTTCTGCATGGTACCCCAAAATTGTTTACGCACCCTTTGTCAGATTTTGTTACCAATTCATGTGATATAAGCCTGTTTGCATATTCATTTGTTTATTTGTACATTGACAATTATTGGAAAAGGGTGAAGACCAAGTGATGACATCAGTGGGTCTAAAACCTAGGTGCCCAACCTGAGGCCCGGGGGCTGCATTCGGCCCTTTGGGCGTTGTTCGGCGGCCCCCCTTGGTCCTCCACATGGGGCCGCATTTGTGGCCCTCCATATTAGCTCAGTTGCCCGCCACTGGTCTAAAATAAAGGATGTAATTAAGAAAGGATGTAAAAGAAAAAATTGTGTAATTCATTGTATTTCAATCACTTTGCCCATTCCTGTAGGATAGCAGTACAGCAGGTCTACCATTACCCATTGTGAAGCAAACTAAAATGATGCAAATGAGTTTACTTCTCTGTATTAGTACAAATGTCTGTAGGGGTGTGCCATTTACTGTAAGCTGCAGACTTCCGTTCATGCAGCTGCATTTGTTTGCAAAGCATATGTATCAGATGTAATATTGGCTGTGGTAGGATGCCACAAAGGTCATTTGTAACCACAGAAGACTGAAAAACAGGCCATTTCTTTTTGTTTTAGTTTAAATAAGAGATGGTCACTGTCAGCTAGAGACTTCACTGACCCCTACTTGTCATCATAAGGACTCGCCATGATAGAAGTGATTAGAAAAGCTCATGGTGAAGCAGAACAGGTAGTGTTGTACACAAAGTGTTTTCACTTGGTCATGGCTGGAGACTACTGACAATACAATACTAGGACAAGTTTCTGGGCCAACGCATATCCCACCTATTGGCCATTCCAATGTGAAATCTGTCCTGACCGCACTCAAAATAACAACAGTACACACAATAAATATTGAAGATAGTCTAAGATGGCAATTATCTAGGGTATGTTCGTGGTTTTAAGTTGATCTCCAGCTATTGTTTATGCCTAAAGCCCTCATACACGCTTAGATATCCACAGGATTTTTGGACTGATCGACTGCCCAGCGCACTCAAATCTGGAAATCTTAAGCTGCCCATACACAGGCAGATTATCCCTCGATAGATGAGGGGCTGGCTGCAGTGTGAAGACATCATGACATGACTACCCTTTGTGTGCTGGCTTTTTCATTGGATGGGGACTACAGTCCCCTTCCAAAGCAATGGACATCAACCATGATTTACGGTCATGTCCGATAACCCTGTTTTCAAATGTGCGTGATTGATCACGCACGGTCGATCGGCCGAAAAATCAGATCACAACCTAAACGTGTATGGGGAGCTGGGAGGAAAAGAATATACTCACCAGATCCCACGCTCCTCTAGTTGCCTCCTCCTCATACCATTCTCATGGAGTTTCTGACTGTTTGAACAGACACATGCACATTTGTGGCACGCTGGAGGCCATTTTGCAGGTTCTGGCAGTTCTCCCCCTGTTCCTCCTTGCACAAAGGCAGAGGTAGCGATCCTGGGTTGTTGCTCTCCTACGGCCTCCTCCACGTCTCCTGATATACTGACCTGTCTCCTGGTAGCACCTCCATGCTGCGGACACTACGCTGAACGCTCCGGCATTCAAAAGTGATCAGCCAGGAAGTACAGGAACTGAGAAGTGGTCTGTGGTTACCCCTGCAGAACCACTCCTGTATTGGGGATGTCTTGCGAATTGCCTGTAATTTCTGTCCCATTTGCATTGTGTTGTTTAAGTGTTCTTTCTTTCTCTCCATGGGTGGATCCTGCATAGGCATATTTCCCCATATCATGTGTTGGGTTCCTTGGTGTATCCTGGGTGAGGGATAAAGAGGGGTTTAGAAGAAGAAGAGGGGGAGGGAAGGAACATGGTGAACTCCACCTCCACCTAATTACGATTTTCATAATTTTTATTACGATTACGATATTACGATTTTTATAATCTGTGGCCTAAGAAGCACCATAACAGCCATAGCTGCTGCTAATGGGCTGCTAATGTTCTTTCTTTTTCTCTCTCTCTCTCTCTCTCTCTCTGTTCCTCTGTATCACAGAGTCTAGCTTAGGGTGAAAAAACTCACTGAAATCAGTAATCCCGAGCTGGACTTGGTGGGTGAAATGTAAACAAACACAAGCAGCAGATAAAAATTATTCAAACAAAAATCTAGATATCGGTGGACTGTCAGGGTGGTTAAATATCTTAATTGTCTTAATTGGCCTGGCAGGGGGTTCATTTTTAGTTCCTTCCAGTCGGGAATAGAGCAGCATTGGGGTGTACAGTCCTGGCCAAAAGTTTTGAGAATGACACAAATATTTTCACAAAGTTTGCTGCTAAACTGCTTTTAGATCTTTGTTGCAGTTGTTCCTGTGATGTACTGAAATATAATTATATGTTTCAAAGGCTTTTATTTATTATTATTTTATTTATATATACAAATGCATTAGATTTAAGCAAAGAGTCAGTATTTGCAGTGTTGGCCCTTCTTTTTCAGGACCTCTGCAATTCGACAATCAACTCTTGGGCCAAATCCTGACTGATAGCAACCCATTCTTTTATAATCACTTCTTTGAGTTTGTCAGAATTAGTTGTTTTTGTTTGTCCACCCGCCTCTTGAGGAATGACCACAAGTTCTCAATGGGATTAAGATCTGGGTCATGGACCTAAAATTTCAAAGTTTTGGTCCCAGAGCCACTTAGTTATCACGTTTGCCTTATGGCATGGTGCTCCATCGTGCTGGAAAATGCATTGTTCTTCAATAAACTGTTGTTGGATTGTTGGAAGAAGTTGCTGTTGGAGGGTGTTTTGGTTCCATTCATGGTTTCTGTGTTTTGGGGCAAAATTGTGAGTAAGCCCACTCCCTTGGATGAGAAGCAACCCCACACATGAATGGTCTTAGGATGCTTTACTGTTGGCATGACACAGGACTGATGGTAGCTCTCACCTTTTCTTCTCTGGACAAGCCCTTTTCCAGATGCCCCAAACAATCGGAAAGGGGCTTCATCTGAGAATATGACCTTGCCCCAGTCCTCAGCAGTCCATTCATTATACTTTCTGCAGAAGATCAATCTGTCCCTGATGTTTTTTGGGGGGAGAAGTGGCTTCTTTGCTGCCCTTCCGGACACCAGGCCATCTTCCAAAAGTCTTCGTCTCACTGTGCATGCAGATGCGTTCACCATACCAGTCAAGTTTGCCCATTTAAAAACCGGGGGACGTACAAGAAGTGACGTCAGTGATGTCACTTCCGGTATATGGATCGTGCTGGCTTCTTAGCTGATCTAGCAGGGAGAAGGCGTTACTCTCCCTGCTTAGGTTCCACAACGCTTGTGCTGATAATGTGCGCGGCACGGTGGGAGTAATGCCCTCTCCCAGCTAGATGTGCTCAAATTCAAGAACCCGGGAAAAATCCGGGATTTCTTGAAATCGGGTTTTGGCCGGGAAAGCCACATAAAAACGTGACTTTCCCGGCCAAAATGGGAGACTTGACAGGTCTGGCGTTCACACCTGCCTGCTGCAATTCCTCAGCAAACTCTGCACTGGTGGCACTCCGATCCCGCAGCTGAATCCTCTTTAGGAGACGATCCTGGCGCTTGCTCGACTTTCTTGGCCGCCCTGAAGCCTTCTTAACAAGAATTGAACCTCTTTCCTTGAAGTTCTTGATGATCCTATAAATTGTTGATTTAGGTGCAATCTTAGTGCCACAATATCCTTGCCTGTGAAGCCAATTTTATGCAACACAATGGTGGCTGCAGGTTTCTTTGCAGGTCACCATGGTTAACAATGGATGAACAATGATTTCAGGCTTCACCCTCCTTTTACCATGCCAAGTCTGCCATTCTAACCCAATCAGCCTGACATAATGATCTCCAGCCTTGTGCTCGTCAACATTCTCACCTGAGTTAACAAGACGATTACTGAAATGATCCCAGCAGGTTCTTTAATGACAGCAATGAAATGCAGTGGAAAGGTTTTTTGGGATTTTGTTAATTTTCATGGCAAAGAATAAAGCCCGTCGTCATCGGCGGGAGGGCACCTGACAGGGAGGGCTGGAGAAGAAGGTGAATGCTCTCCCCCTCCCCTCTCGTCGCGCCGGAAGTGATGCGCGCGGCACCAACACTATAAGAAGACTGGGCGGAAGGAGATCGTCCTCTTTGCCCAGCAGAAATCATCCCACCCCCCCTCTTTTCGGGCTGCTCCTATTTCAGCATCGGACTTCGGTCCTGGTCGTTGCACGTCGGGTTCTTCTCCTCGTCACAGCTTGGCGGTCCTGGTAGTG
>CM070042.1:39180420-39191470 GCA_036250615.1 Ptychadena robeensis | reverse complement strand
TTCATCTGAACACTCTTCATAACATTCTGGAGTATATGCAAATTGCTATTATGAAAACTTTTTGAATTTTAAATATTTGTGTCATTCTCAAAACTTTTGGTCAGGACTGTGAAGTCAGGAGGGGTTAGGGTGGCAGGTCCGGATCATGGATAACAGAGGGGACCAGAAGATGCTGTACAAAAGACTACATCACAGCATGCTGCCTTATTATTCCTCTTGGTGGGTGCAAACTTGTTTATGGAAAATGTTAATGTCAAAATGGTGGAATGGGTGAATTTAAAAAGAAAACTCAAATCTTTTAAAAGAAAGAAGCTGTTTCTTATACATTCTGCAAAACTCTGACAGCGTTCAGTAAAAAGAGAATAAGGAACTTTAATGATAGCGCTGCTGCCTAACTTTAAATAGCATCTAACAGCACAATCTAAATTTGGTTTAAGATCTCTATAAGATAAGACTCATGTGGGACACCGCATACATGACTGCTTCTGACACCTTTTGCTTTATTTATTCCACATTTCTTTATGCACAACAGACATATAATATATGCATAAAAAAAATAAACATAAATGCTGTCTATTGCTTATTCAAGGACATATGATCTGTGCTTGCTGCATACATTATACATGTTCATTTAATTCTACATAATGTAATGTTAATGCAGAATTTACCATATTTTTTGGACTATAAGACGCACCAGACAATAAGACACACCCAGTTTTTAGGGCAGGAAGTCCAGAAAAAAAGATTTAATAAGTTTTCACATCAATTGGGTTAATGCAATGAATTTAATGAATACAATATTCAATTCAGCCAGTAGGTGTCACTAGCAGCAGTACACTCACAGCACTGATCGGCAGGAGGAAGTGGGCCAACAGCTTCTCTTTTCCTCTGCGATCAGCTGTTTCTGTGTCCATGCAGAGTGATTGCACTTCAGACAAGAGAGAGATATAGCCAGTTTATCTATATCTCTCTCTTCATTGCCTATGCCAGTTCAGGGCTTTGAGCTGGCATAGGCAAATGCACAGTACAGATGGGAGAGCCAGAGATCGCCGGCATCTCACATCTGACAGCACCCCGACTAATCTCTGTGCCGGGAGAGCTGGCGGGAAGCCAAGGTGCGACCAGCGGTGGCCGAGTGGCTGTGGGGGTCGCGCATTCGGACCATAAGACGCAGGCACTTTTTGAAAAAGGATGAAAAAGTGCGTCTTATGGTCCTAAAAATACGGTAAATGTATGCATCCAGTTTTCATGCAAACGTTTGAGAATCAATGTCAAAGTAGTTCTATAGAAAACATTGGAGCCCTTGTAATAATAGTTTATTAGACAATATTTTGACACTTGTTTTTATTATTAACTTGTAGCTATAGTTAACATTAACCCCCCTGGCATTCCTGCCGAGACCAGGCCATCCAGTACTGACCCCCCCCCCCCCCAAATTTAAAAGTAAATTGCATGAAAACTGTTTTCTATGGATACCCCAGATGTGTACCTTTGACGTTAACCCTCTCTCCCCTGGTGTGATGTCACCAGGTCCATCACACCAGGGGAGAGAGGGTGCCAAAGGGAATTGTACTGGATACAGTGATAACAGTGATGTATCCAATACAATTCAAAGTGAAAAAAAAAACACAAAACACATTTCTAATTGAATTAAGATTTTATTATAAACAAATAAATACATACTATTTTGAAATCTATCATTCAAATGATACCTTTACAACCCTGAACAGGTAATCAAACAATATCACAAGAGAGAAAAACAAAACTGTTGATGATATTAACAGGCTGAAATAGAAAGAGTTTGAAGGCATTTTGGCTCCCTAAGTGCTGGAAAAGGAATTAAATTCAAAGTTTTGCACCTTGCTTTTAAATCACTTCGCTTATGCTTTCCCACTTACATCTACCAACTATGTACATATATATGTCCCCAAACTGCCCCCGCTTCTCTTCCACTGATTTACTATACTGTCCCTACTTATTATATGCGCCGCTTGTCTATGGTGTTTTTTTACTGTAACAGATGTGCTAGTGGAAATGCTGCCGCATCGGTGTTCTTTAATACAACCCAGTGTGGCTTCCGGTTCCGGCGCCGCATGGGGTGAACGCAGATTTCGGAGCACTCTGCCACCCGGCGATGAAAACCCGCATTTAAAAGCCATCACCTCCCGATAGCACCCGGATCAGCAACCGTGCACTCACCGGAACCTGCCCGGATGGACAGGTACCTACAGAACCAACGATCACGTTCTAGTAGTTGCGCCCAGGGAAGCAGCGAGTCGTCCAGTCACGCGGCTCTCAAGATGGCGGATGAAGCCAAGCGCCGCGCGAAAGAGTCAGGGGCTGCATCTCCTCAAGACTCGGAGGAGGAGATGGGAGATGCAGTACTAGAAAGAATGGCAAAAGCGGTGGCGGCGATATTGAAACCAACCATACAGGCTGCCATTGATAAAGCTATCACCAAAGCCCTGCATGATGTGAAGCAAGAGGTCAGTGATCATTCAGTGAGAATTGCGGAGCTAGAGACTCGGCTGGAGGCAGTCGAAACGGAGGCGTTCGGCAATGCCATAAGATGCAGTGAGCTGGAAAAGGAGCTGTCGGCGGCGAATGAGAAAATCGATGATCTCGAGAATCGTTCCAGGAGGAACAATGTCCGCATCATTGGTATTCCCGAATCGGTGAAACCGGCAGCTTTGCTGGAACTATGCGCTAAAGACCTGCCAGCCTTGTTGGGCCTGGCGGAAACGTTTAAGGTGGAGAGAGCCCACAGAGTGGGTCCACAGGACGGTGGGCGAAAGACTCCCAGACCCATAATGGTCCGGTACCTAAACTACGCGGATAAAAATCGTTTGATGCAAGCATATCGGATGAGGCGCAAGCTGCTTTATGGAGAAGCTCAGATTATGCTCTTCGCTGACTATTCCGCCATAGTATCTCGAAAACGCAAGGCGTTCAGTACGGCATGCACTACCCTGTTTAAAAAGCACGTGAAATTCACTCTGGCGTACCCGGCAGTGTTACATGTCAGAGACCCGCAGGGGCAAAATATCTCCTTCAAGGATCCCGAAGAGGCGGAAAGTTATGCCAACAGCGTGGAAAAGGGGACATCACCGACTGCAAGCGCGAAGTCAGCGCAGCAAACACCGGTCAAGACGGCGGACAAGATGGCGGCGTCCCCGAAAGCCCAGAGGTTCAGGCCTGACACGCCGAAGAGGGGAGGGGGAGACACCCAAGACAAAGAAAGGAGCCTGAATAGCACTACCGCTGCCATTGGAAGGGACTACATAGACAGTGTGAAGACACGGAACGACGAGACAACTAAGTATCTTTACATGATTTTCGGGGGGGGGATGTGTTGATAGATGGGCACTTCTATGGCGATCTGTTGATCGAGGCAAATGTGGGGACATGACTGTTAACGGTGCATGACCATCTACTTTACGGACTAATCGTCCGGGAGGGGGGAGGGAGGTTTACTTAATGGGGAAAAAGGGAAGCCCTGATACGGAGAGATATGGATCATGGTGCTATATTAACGGGGCTGAGGTACCGACGCCACTGGTGCATATGTGCGGGGCCATGGGGTTGAGATTAGAGTTGTTAAGCGTTTATTTGTTTAATGTTGTTTTAGAGTATAAGGAGCAGCCAGCAGACCTGTTCACCACCACGGGTACATATGTGGTGCCCGGTAAACCACGCCCTCAATGTAGATGACAATAACAATTGTGTCCTGGAATGTCCAGGGTCTGCAATCCCCAGCTAAGAGGAGTATGGTGCTGAAGCATCTTAAGAGACTTAGGGCAGATATTGCTTTACTACAGGAATCCCACCTGGGTGCAGGTGACACTCAGAGAATGTGCAAGCAGTGGGTAGGGAAGGCGTATGCCTCCCCGGCTAATGGTAGGAAGGGGGGTGTTCTCACCCTCTTACATAAAAATCTGAAGTTTGAGGTATTGCGCCAAGAACAAGATACGGAGGGGCGGTTCCTCCACCTATGCATGGGGTCAAAGGCGCAAACGTTCAGCATTTACAATATTTATGCTCCAGCGTCCCCTGGCAGGGAATACTTCTCATCCCTAGCTAAAACGATATTGGCTGACCCAACACCGCATAAAATCATTGGGGGGGACTTTAATGACATCATGGAGGCGCATAGGGACAGACAATCGCCTGCACAAATGCTGCGTGGTTCCAGACATAAAGGTAGTGAGGGAGGCAAGACCACCTTTCTCTCCGACTTTGCTGACACTATACATGCAGATGACATTTGGAGGCAAACTCACCCGACGGAACAGACGTTCACACACAGTGCGCACGCCCATGTATTCCTATCCAGACTGGACCACATCTTCATTACAGCAGCAATCCAACCGCTGTGTTCCGAGGCAAACATACACGATATTGTGATTTCAGATCACGTGCCGGTTACGATTCAATTGCGGGATCACAGCCCTCGAGGTACGGATATCTTATGGCGATTCCCCAGCCACTTAGTTAAGGACGGGGACTTCCACAAGCATCTGTCACAGAAATTTAATGAATATGCGGTGGACAATGCTCAACATAAGGACAACCCGACCCTCTTTTGGGAAGCCGCTAAGGCTCACATGAGGGGGGCAACGGTCTCCTTTCTGACGGCTAGACGCAAAAATGTTCATGACAAATTTCAAGCATCGCTTGCTGCGTTACAAGACGCGCAAAACTCCTATTATACTCATCCGACGACAGACAATAAAAAGGCGCAGCAAACGGCTAAGCACACTTTTGACCAATGGCTGGAGCGGAGAGAAAAGTTGAGACTGACGTACAGAGAATTAGACTATTATAAATTCGGGAATAAGGCCGGGAAACTATTGGCAAACGTTATCAAAACAGCTTTCCCTAGCTCTCACATTCCCGCTATGACTAGACAGGATGGGGGGGTATCTACGGACCCCCGAGAAATAAACAGCATACTGAGGGATTTTTACGCCCGACTGTATGACATTATACCGGCGGACAAGACTGACCAACGGACATACCTAGACAGGGTGACCTTACCCCACTTGAAGCTGACCCAGCTAGATCTCCTGAATGCCCCGATATCCCCGGATGAGATACTGGACACAATCCAATCCTTATCTAATAATAAGGCCCCTGGACCTGACGGGCTAACACCCGAATTTTATAAGATGCTGAAAGCGGATCTTCTTCCACACCTACTGAATTTGTATCAGGAGTTGTGGAAGACAGGAAAATACTTTCCGACGGCTAACGAAGCTTATATTAAGCTTCTGCACAAAAAAGGGAAGGATCCACTGCTGCCTGCCTCATACCAACCTATCTCGTTGATAAATGTGGACGCAAAAATTTTGTCCAAGATATTGGCGCAAAGATTGGCAACCATTATACCTACTCTGATACACCCAGCCCAGGTGGGATTTGTGAAAGGCCGCAACGCTGTTTTTAACATTCGGAAGACCATTCTAGCTATGGAGCATGCAGTGACGCATCCGGACACGGATGTAGCGCTGCTTGCAATTGACGCGGAAAAGGCGTTCGATAAAGTCAACCTGGAATAGCTTTTCCTAGTGTTACAGAGAGTGGGCATGGGGGGACCCTTTCTAGGGGTGATCAAAGCGATGTACAGGGCACCCTGTGCCAGAATATTTACGCCAGGCTTTATCTCACAACCGTTTCCACTGAAAAAGGGCACAAGACAGGGGTGTCCCTTATCACCACTCTTATTCAACCTGGCCCTAGAACCACTGGTACGCACCATTATCGATGATGCAAGGATAGGGGGGATAACCGTTAGACAGAACCGAATGAAAATATCGTTATTTGCGGGTGACATCTTAATTTACACGGCACAACCTGTGGTGGACCTGCCTATTGTGTCAGACACATTGAGGGAATTCGGGGAACACTCCGGGTTCAAAGTTAATAGCCCTAAGAGCGAAGTGCTACTGCTATCCCAGACCAGAGACAGTCCATGGCTCTCTAGGCTAGCATTTGCGGTGGCAGCGCAACATATAACTTACTTGGGCATTAAGATGGGCAAACATCCCTCAATGTTGTACAATTTAAACTATGCCCCTCTTTTCCATAAAGTGCTAAATGAATTAGACTCATGGAGAGAACTGCCAATATCTCTACTAGGGAGATGCCACTTAATAAAAATGGTGACGTTTGCAAGACTATTGTATCCTATCCAGACCCTGCCCATATTAATCAAACATAAGGACATACAGAGGTTGCATGGGGCTTTTAACAAATTTCTATGGCGCGGCCGGAGAGCTAGGATCTCCCTGAAGAAACTATTTCCAGACAAACTGGACGGGGGGGTGAACTTCCCAGATATCCGGAAGTACAACATAGCGAGTATCACCAGACATGCACTAGATTGGCTAGGAGACAATACATGTTATTCTAACTTGGAGCTGGAGAGCGCGATGGTGTATCCATGGGACTTGAAGGCGTTGTTGCACTGTCCGGTTTCCAAGATACCCCACCCGTTTAAGACTAATACGCTGATAGGGGACACGGTCATAGCATACATGGAAACAAGGAGAATACAACGACTCCCTCAGACGGTGTCCAAATTCTTGCCCATAACGGGGAATCCCTCTTTTCCAGGGGACCCACTATCACGTCTTCCACAAATGGAGACACAAGGGTCTTATCCTGGTGAAAGACCTGTATGAAGCCCAACCCAAAAGGCTGCGATCCATTGAGAAGCTCAAACCCATGTTTGATATTTTAAATGTCCAAATGCATCCACTGCATTATCTACAGGTGGCAAACTATTGTTCATCCTTAGACAATTTACAATTTGTGCAAGATGGACTGGACGAGCTGGTGCAGCCGAAAACAGCCAATATCTCTAGAATATAAGGGCTACTGCGGAAGGGGGTACAGAGCACAGACCTGCAAGCTAACATTGCCCAATGGGCAAAAGACCTAGATATAGACAATGTGGTACAAAGGGCAATAAAGGGGTTTCTCACAGTACGGAGGTGTGTGGTGTCGGAAGTATGGAGGGAGACTCAGTATAAGGTAATGCAGAGAGCGTACAAAGTGCCGTGCACCTTGAGTCCTCATCCTACTAAAGGTCATGTGTGGCAGACATTCTGCCCCAAGTGCCAAGCCCAAAAACCTACCCTAGTTCACTGTATGTGGACATGTCCTTACGTGGCCAATTATTGGCAGCTGGTGGCAGGCATGGTCGGCCAAGTACTGGGATGCCCTTTACGCCGTGAACCAGAGCTCATGATATTGAGCTATGTGCCACCTACGGTGGAGAGACTGCTGCTTGAGAACTCGCAATGGTTACACACTTGCCTGATGGCGGCTAGGAGAGCCCTGATGTCCAACTGGATCTCACCAGACCCTCCAGCACTGACACAGGTAAAGGGCATGCTCTATGATGTCAGGAGGAAGGATGAAATGTCGCTCCAGCTGCACGACACCAGACAGGTGGCTAGGTTTGGTAAAAAATGGGATGCATTTACGAAGTTTTTCCCAGATATGGAAGCAGAAGAGGAGGTCTAATGGAAACTCTTGGATGGGGGGGGGGTGGCAGTAAACGGAAGGGAGGAGGAGGAGGAGAACTTTAGGGGCACCAGATAGGTGCTCACTGCGTCAACTAGGTGGAGGTAGGATGATGGCTGCATAAGTTTGATTTTAGAGTTAAGGTTTTTTTATGTGGTTGTTATGTTTATTGTTGGAGACACTATGTACAAGATGGAGTGGAAGGACGGAACTGTGCCGTACCTAGCATGGACTATATTGAAGAACTCCCCTGCGAGGGAGGCAAGTTAGACCTGATAGGAGATACCTGGGTACCTCTGAGAGAGGTTCTCACCTGAGACAAGTATCCATGTTACACGCTATGAGAACGATTGAATGTGATCAAAATGTTCCTATTACTGTGTCTTTTGCCATTTTTGTTTTTTCTGTAATGTTATGAAAAATTTAAATAAAAAAGATTATACGCAAAAAAAATATAACCCAGTGTTTCCGCATTGCGCTGGCCCTCATTCTGAACCTGTGTAGTTTGAAAAGGGGGGATTCGATAACGCTCCTATATAGAAAGGGGGCCCTGCGAGGAAAGTTTGGGAAATACTGATCTTATGTATAGTGCTGCTTAATATTTTGGCACCTTACAATAAAAAGTTAATAATAGTAAGTTATCACTCCACACTTCCCTGCATTTCTCTGCATATTGAGTAGGAAGGGGGTCATTGGGTACCTTTTTCCTGTGGGAGGAAGGAGGAGAGAAGCCATTTTCCTCTTATGAGTGGAACAAAGCATGGATGTTATTTTAGAAAATAACAAGAACAGGTCAATAGCAAAATTAAATCATTAGAAAAGGAAGTTCTGCTAATCCTTGTGTTCAAGGCCAGAGTTTCCAATCCCAATATACCTTTATCTTGAAAACCTCTTGGAACCCGCCACACAGCACCAGATTCATCATCATTGTTGGATAGTAGTTGATGCCTCCTTAAAAATGTAATGTGGGTAGGATGCTACAATATTGAGAACAGAAAAGTAAAAAATTTTAAATAAAGATCCAAAAATTATGGTTTTTTTTAAGTATACATTTGTATTGGGTTCACAAATTAAATACCTATAATAACAGTATTGATCCTTTGACAACAGTCCCTTTCTGGTTGTGTCCTATTTCTTACTTTTTGTTAGCATTTAAGAATTGGGTAAGAGGTCAGGGAGACCTACATACTAATTTCATAAAATTTTTATATGAAATTATATTGTTTAATTATTACATACGAACATCTTTTGAGGTATTTAGGCACAGGGCTTTGGAAATAAATTGTTTGGTTTTCAATCAAAATTCGATTTACAGCCAATCAATTTATTTTCTAAGTTTGATGCGCATGCGCCATATTACAGTCGAATGCAAATCGGTCGAAATACCTAGAAAACCTTGTGAAATTTGACAACATGTCCGATCTCTTTTCAATTGATTTTCTGTTCGATTTCGATCACTTTTGGTCAATTGTACCAAGTGGGCAGGAATCGATTCCTGTTTGATCGACGCAAACAGTTTTTTTGGTAGAACAAAAATATTGAACCGTGTATGTCTACCTTAAGATCAATCAAGCAAAACTTGATTGGTATGTGGTTACCTCAAGGTAGCATTCACATGTACACTGTAGTGACGGGGAATTACAGGGCAGGAGTGGCGTCCCCTTTAAGGATCCTGACCATGATGCCCTGGGTTATAGAGCCAATATAAGGGAGGGGACGGCCCCCAGGGTGGTGCTCTGTAGGAAAGGTCGTGAATAAGTTGGAGTAACTGGACACCCTATCCACTCCTAAGTCTACCACCCACAACTGTTCAGTACGGCGTGTGGACAGCGACCGAGCGCAATAGCACACAGCATACCTTTAAGCCCCAGTAAGGGATACCCAAAGCCGTTTCCACCACACACATGTGCCAGTGTTTCTGTGGGGTGGTTTCCAGCCCCCACCGTTGGCACCACACCATAGTGCCTTATTGGCTGTGCAAAGGTAGCACCAGACACATTGGTTGAGCAGACATAAGAACTTTCCGGTCCCTAGTACCAGGTGGGCCTTCTCAAGTCTGGACTCTTATTGTGGACTTGCTTACTGTTCGTTCATTTGCGAGACCACCTCAACATTGAAATAAAGTATATTAGTGGGGCCTGGATCTTACAATGCTTTCTGGGCCGCTGAGTGTCAGCCCAGAAAGTGACACTCACAAATTACCGGAGGACGTCTCATGTTGAGACTTCGCGCCTTCATTGGTTTTGGGTCTATATGAAGGCCCCCTAAGCTACTAACCACCCAAACCGCAAAAGCTTCTGAAGACCTCCTGCATGAAGAGGAGAATGCTTGTGGAAGCTAAGATAAGATATGTTAACCAAGCACATTATACACAGTTTTCTCCAGACTCTAGCTTTGATTTATTCCAGTAGCAGCATTTTGTACAGCAGTGGGGAATCCGATGAATGGTACAATACAAGAAACGTCACAACTTAAGAAACATCATGGAATCAGTAAAATCACTGAAACATGGACAATAAAAGCTAAATTATGTGCCTGACTTGCCTGGTAAATAAATACATCATAGGCAGAAGTAAATTTCTTTTGAATTTACAAATCGGTAATCAAGAGAACTTAGAATGATCAGTGAATAGTTGTGTCAGATACACTGGCTGTGGAAGAGATCCATGATAAAAATAAAACATTCAAATCAATCATACAAAGAAGACTATAATGACAGGAAAAGATAAAGCAGTAAATGCTTCTCTGAAGATTCTACAAAAGGTTTGTTACAGTCATCTGAGAATACATAATGCAACCAGTGAAACACCCCTCGTAGTCTGTAATGAGGGGGACTTGAAAAACCATGATCTACTTGAAGAAAGGTATTATGTGAGAATAACCCTCCTTCCCCATTGATGACAAAAGTGATTTGGGCAAAAAAAAAGATTCTCGAATTTACTTGCTGAACTATTTCTAACAATTATTTGCTTAAAAATTGCTTTTTTACTTTATTTACAAGAAGGTTTGAAGCCAACAGACTTGGGTAAGAGATATAGGTTGGAATTGGAATGGGTTTGGAAGGGGTTTGACGGAAGGTTGCCTATTTCCAGCTGGAGCTTTCAATTCCCGGAATCAGTTGACCTTTTGTGAATATTGGTCCAATTTTGTAAAACATTTTTTGATTCTTAAAGACTTTTGTAGAGACAACTACTGTATAAAGGTCAATGATTTAAGAGTTATATTACAGAGTAGTAACCTATCTTTCACATATAGCGGATTATAATTTAAGCAGCTTTCAAAAGGTCACTGAATAATTCAAAATACTTTAGGAGAAAAGGGAGGGGAGAAGGACAGTATACATATGCAGAAGAAATGGGAAACAAAGTAGGTATTCTCCAGTGGAAGATCTCAAGAGAGTCATACCAATACCAACTATCAGCAGAAGGGTCTGCAAAATCTTTCTTAGTGTTATTTGTGTGGTATAAATGGCTGAGGTGTATTATAGCTTCATTAAGCCTTTTTTTTTTTTACTCTATAG
>CM070042.1:39149762-39172678 GCA_036250615.1 Ptychadena robeensis | reverse complement strand
TTTTCTGCTAAGGGCACAGGACAACTTAATCGCATTAACGGGAAAATGGACGGAGCCATCATTGGACAAACGTCATTGGACAAACTTACAAAATCAGTGAGGGGTCAAATAATTATTTCCTCCACTGTATATAGCTTTGTACAATACCCCCCTACATCACTTCCCCTTTAAAAAAAAAAGAAAAAAACATCACAATGGCCGATATAAACGGCGATTAATTTCGATGACATCCTCGTAAAAAAAAATTTACAATCGTAAATTGGACATAAATTGTATTTTCAATGTGGTAGCGTTTTTGCCGAAATTTACGATCCAAACAGATAGCGCCGTCGGGATATATTGGTTGGTTTTAATCGATCCTAATTTTTATCTCAGAGTGTATGGCCAGCATTAGAAACTATGTTTCAGAGTTTAAGTTCTTGATTGTATGCATGAAAATTCAGGCTGATAAAAAGTGTATTATTCTTAAGCAGTTGTGAATTGTTTGATTTACATTCTACACTTACACAAAGGAAAAAACAAAGCGCACTTTCACACTATATGCGTTTTTAAAGGCTTGCATTTTTTTAAAGGCATGCAATTCTGCATATTTTAAAAAACCCATGAGTTTTTCACATTACATTTGCGTTTTGGATTTGCTTTTTTGAACAAATCAACAAAAAATTCATGAAAAATTTATCAAAAATGCATACAGCAGGGCGTTTTAAAAAAAAACATGCTGAAACGATGCGTTTTTAAAAACGCAACGCAAGCAGTGTGAATGGTAACATTGGTTGTCTAAGTAAAAAGGCATGCAGTAAAAAACATGTGTGTTTTTAAAAGGCAACGCATATAGTATCAAAGGGCCCTGAGGCTCCATCACTGCAAGTGCCCCAACATGTCAAATGGGGTAAAGTCTTTAGTTGCAGTCACAGCTTACATAGATACTCTTTGACCCACCCCCTGGAAGTTTTTCCCTGTTAATACATGTTATATGTGGCCTTCTTGGCTTGACAATGGCAGGCAGAAAAGCGTTATTTCCAATTTACAAACCACAGAGCACCAGATTTTTATGCTTCCAGGAAACTCTGGAAGCTGAGCGCTTGGCCGGACGTCTGGAGGTTCTCCCCAATCTGCCTGTTAGTTTACCATAATGAAGGAAGCCACAGGTTTGCTTTAGGTTCTGAGTGATCAGCACACCAATCCTCAAACCATTTTATTCCAAACTGGAATGTTGGCAACCTAGAAGCCAGCTGTGATTTAACTATAACAATTTCAACGACAGCCAGTCGGTAATTATACATGGCTAACTCTTTAAATGATGTTCCTGGCTAGATGACGAATTTTCTCTCCACAATAAATAGAAGATAAATAGGATTTAAGCTGCAATACACCCTAACTATTACGTTGTGCAAGAATGGAGGATAATCACCACTTGTTTTATATCTATAGGGTTATTTTCTTCACATGCCCTGGAGTTTAAAAAAAACAATGTACTAACTGCACGAAAAGAAAGTGACTGGCTTAAGCTGGGACAACGCTAAAACTGTTTTTTTCATGTCAGATAACGTGCCCATTGCATACATGTGTCTGGGGGATGCTGACAGACCTACAGCGCCCGACCGGATGACATGCGTTGAAGTGTAATAAAGTGCTAGTTTAGACTGGTGCATCTTTTTTTTATAGGGCAAAGCTGCGGGCTTCCACACTGCATGGTTTTCCTTCTTTTACTGCATGTACCATACCTGCTGGACGCAGCATAAAATCTACGCACACAGATATTTGGAAATCTATTTTCTTAAGCTTAGATTTCCACCAGATTTTTCTGCCGAAAATATTTTTCGGCAGAAAATTCGGGTGCCGATCTAAAGCTTTAAGGGCAGGAATCAGCCGCCAAATTGATCTTAGCCATTACGGACATGTCCGTAATTCTGAGATTGGTCTAGTACGTTAGACAGGGACAAGTGTCCCCGTCTAAAGTATGGGTATGTCTCCTCAGCTCTGTCGGAGATCTGTTGGGGCTGAGGACACAGCCTGTCTGCTTTCTTCTCTCCCTAACCTGGGAGAGAGGAAGGGAGGATAGGTGCTAACAGCTCCTCCCTCTCCTTTCGTGCTAGGCTGCCAGCTGACTGACAGAGTCAGTGACCTGGCAGCGTCTTCTCACAGCGGGCGTCCCTAGATGCTGTCTGCCGGGTCTCCCTAGCTGCTTGGGCCCTGACGGCCCGAGCATTGAGGGAAACCCGATGGACAGTGCTGGTATACAAAGGGTGCCTGGTCGATTGTAACCTGATGTTTCGGCCGATTGACCGCGCATGTTAATGTCATCACGCACGTTCAAACGGCCAAAACATCGGGTTACAATCTAAGTGTGTATGGGGGGCTTTAAACATTGATACATTTCCATTCCCACAATCGGTGATCTCAATCCACAAGCTGGGTAGTTCAGGAAGTGATTGCCCATGGCAGAGGCACAAAGTCCTACAAAGGATTGAAGCACAGACTTTTAGAAGTTGGTGGTGTTCACGATTCAGATTACCCTACAAGGGGTGAGCTTCACTGCCTCTGGCTCAGAAGTTGTGGCTTTTGATAACAGACTGGGTTACTGGGAGACACAGGAACTAGGGCCACTAAGAGACTGCTAGGGGGTTTTCAAGCAATGAATCACCATGCAAGTGGCTCCTTTAAGAATCAGGAGATTGTAATTGTCTGCAGCTTCTACACAGAAACATAGAAGTTCCGGGATGGGCATGGTGGAGACCAGAGTCTTGGCTTTAGAGGGGAGCAGGTGAGTTGGACGTTCACAGCCAGGGACACACGCTACTATGACCACCACCATTCTGATATAGGCCACAAAGAATACAAAAAAACATCTACATACTCCGCACCTGTAAAGATTACAGACACATGACATGTCCCAAGTCCTCCTTGTTCCTACTTCCTTTGAGGTTACCATGCACATTGTGTGTAAGTAATCCCCCAACTTTCCCCCAACCTATAAGATTGTTAGCCTGATCACGCAGGGTCCTCTACTGCTCCTGTGTCATAACCTGTACCTGTGTGTTCTCTTGTGTTGTCTCAACTCTAATTCATTGTACAGTGCTGCGTTATATGTTGCGCTATAAAAATAAATGATGATAATAAAAGTAATTAGCTGGTTTACAAATGCAGAGTTAATAAAATGACTTTGCTGGTCATCACTATGTTTCAAACTATTATACATGTTGGTTAATCCCTGTTCAATCGCCATTGCATTGAATGGGGATCTTCCATCCCCATCCAAAGTATCATCCAGGGATCAAGCACCCAAAGTAAAGGCATCAGTTTAATTGCAGCATACACACTATTGTCATCACCATGTAGATGTGCACATGCTATTGCAGTGAAAGAGAGTAAGGGAGTGCAGCATGGGCTGGATATGGCCCACGGGTCATAGTTTGCCCATGACTGTGCAAGATGAACAAAATCTTAACCCTTCTGATTCCTCTGGTACACCTATTTATATATTGCAGCATGCCCACCAATGTGCCGGTGTATTCTTTTGGCCTCAGAAATGTATCCAACCAATTTAACTTGCAAATGTAGCGGATAGAATTTCATCACAATGCTGTTAAGCCCCCCATACACTTTTAGATTCCTTCATACAATTTCCATCAGATCTACCAACAACTATGTAGTAAAGTGACCTCCCTAATAGAATACATAGTGATTGGAAGGTTTAGAAAGGTCCTCATATTACATGGTTTTGGTAGAAGAAAAGTTGATTGTACAGAAATTGCATGGTAATTGTATGTGGTGTATGGGGGGTTTTAAATTAGAAATGTTGACACTTAAAGTAGCTATAAATGGGTTGATTCTATGTGATCGTCTCTCTATTCGATCAGAACATGCAATCAATCAATCGACCTGAAAGAGATAGAAGTGCTTACCACCTTGGTTAACAGATTTATTGTCAATCTATTCCCAGAAATGACCGAAGGCTCCTAAAAAAGGTTGATTCCTCAAATTCATTTGATCGGAAATGATGTCAGGGTGGGTGTATCTGAAGTGCTTATATAAAGGTGCCTTTGCCCTTCACTAGTCCGAACAGGAAACGATCAACGGTTACCACTAGCGATACATAGATCACCGCGCAATACAAATACAGACATTACCGATCACCTTCTGTTCTGATGTCTTCTTCAATATCGATTATTATAATATTCAAAAATAACACATGTGTGATCACACATACCGAAGCAATACAGAAGTCGTTTACCCTTTAGATATGGGGATGATATGGGGATGATAGGGACTTTTGAATGAGCATTACGCAAATAGTAAGATATAAAAAGTATTTTATGGATACAAATCTAGTATCATATTTTTGGCCATAGAACAGGCCGTTATACATACCTACATAATAATATCAATATAGTATCATGGAAATACATAATAGTATCACAATAATTTTTTTGGGTTGTATCACCATTAAATGCTTAGGTCAATAACAAGGTTATTATTCTCAAAATTTTTCACAAATATAGCCGTATCTTTGCTTCCTCGGGAGACAATGTCGTTATCTGTTGGCAAATTACCAATAGACATTATTTAGTACATACAGTAAATGCTGTTATGATACTTAAAGTACCACAATGTCATCGCTTACCAAACCCACAATGGTGGCATTTCCTGGGGGAGGAACGTGCAGGGGTACGCAGACCCAACCATATATGTATGCAGAGGAGGAGAAGTCCCTATCATCCCCATATCTAAAGGGGTAACAACTTCTATATTGTTTCGATTTTGAGTTGGGACGTGGCAGACAGGCATTATAGGTGATGCCAATCCACCTCACTACCCATTTGGCTACGTTTAGATAACAGCAAAATTTTTTTTTATTAAAACACATTTCCACAAAAACAGAGGAGTTTACATTTTTGCAGCAAAGTTTAAATACGCTACTTGTATTTTGGACAGCTTCATTCCTCAAAGTCCTTTAAGGGTTAATGACCAAATCCCACCAGGTTCTCCCAAACTGAAAGAGATCAAACTGTGTGTATCCAATCTAGATAAATATATATATAATATGCGCACACAACACTTGGCCTTTGACCCTGTCTGTAAACACAAAGTGTGTAGTGTCTGAGATGGGCCTGGCAAATAGCAGCCACATATACAGACACGGCATAGCACAGTATACAATGGACTTCTCCTCCTCCGCATATATCCCTGCTTCAAATATCTCACTTTATCCAGAATAGCAGCCATTCATTTCTTACACGGGTTCTCCTGTCCATATGGTTGATGGAGGAATGGTGTGTAAATGCCAGGGTGTTATGTTATGTCAAGATAGGGGAATGTGGGAACTTTTAACATGGGTCAAAGTTCTATGAAAAAATTCATAAAGCTGCATGGTACTGATATCTGCTGGAGTTGGGCGAATCCTTCATTAACGGTTTCCTCTGCTGTAAATCTTCAATTGTAAATGTTTTAAAACTATGGATGTTACAATTGTTTTTCTGATTTACACTTATTTATTTTTTGTTAATTGCTTCACCCTTGGGCAGCATCAGAAAAGCAGCTAACAATAAAGGGTAAACAATTTATTGCTTAAGTTGGGCATAGACGCTTTGCTCTGTGGCCAGTTTCGTGGCAGATCAACCTCTGTCTGTGATTGTTCAATTTATCTTTGGTACAAATCTGACACGTCCACCAAAAATCGGCCCATATATCGATCAGCCACAGAACGGACATATCCATATTTTTTGGGCCCGATCTCATTACTTTGGATGGAGACCAGCATCCCCATATAAATTATATTTCGGCTAACAAAGGGTGCGCGGCTGATTCTCTCCACAACCAGCTGTGCATGATGACATCATCACGCGCCATCAATCTGCTGTGAAATCGGCCGCCCATTGCAACTTTCATGGCCAGCATTAGCCATAATAACTTGCCTATAACGTACAGGTTTGTGTTACTAATAGATGACCGAAGTATTTTTTACATTTCTAAATCTAGCTGACTTTGTGAGTTACCGTATATACTTGAGTATAAACCGATTCTTCAGCAACCAAAATATGTCAAAAGATGAAAATGGGGAAATGTGGTGGGAAGACGCGGCCTCATCGCCAATGCTGGATGTCTAGAAATGGGTCGTAAGAATATTTTAAGAAGAAATGTAGTAGTAGTAGTTCAAAGTTGCCAGCCGGTGTGTCTCAGCTCTGTCTCACTCTGATCACACCCTGTTATCCCCAATCTCTCCTCAGGGTCAATAGACGGCACAAGTAGGAAGAGGGGGAGAGCAGAGAGGAGACACACTTATATTTACAACATTGCCACACAATTTGACACCCATATTACTTGCAGCACACCATATACACCACATCTAGGGTCATCCATTGCTTTGATATCTGGCTGTAAAGGCCCCTACACACGTACCGAGTGAAGATGCCGGTCTTCATTGAAGTTAACAACATGGGCCGGCATCGGCCATAGAATATCGGACATGTCCGTTCTCTGGCCGGCTGAGCTGTGGGGCGACGGTTGTGAGCACGCACGCCCATCGGTCGGCAGCAAAATCAGCCGCCGCTAGGTGTTTGTATGGCAGCAACCATGCCAGTCCTAAATATGTCCCAATAATATTTTGGGGGGAGATGGTATCTTGTACCATAGTGGAGAAGCCCAGCCACTCTGTCTATTATCTTAATTATCTAATATCTAAGGTGAGTTTGATTTTTCAATTCAATTGTCAAGAGTCAAGTGACCAAAAGTAATAGAAATTAAAAACAAGTGATTAGAGATGTTGGTAAAGTTAAGTATTTGATTCTGTGATTTCTAGGTAAAATGCATCTGGAAAGTATTTACAGTGCACATCACTTTTTCCACATTGTGTTATGTTACAGCCGTATTCCAAAATGGATTACATTCATTGTTTCCTCAGAAAGCTACACACAACACCCCATAATGACTATGAATTGCTTGAGGTTTTGGCAAATGTATTTAAAATAAAAAAAATTGAGAAATCACATGTACATAAGTAGTCACAGGCTTTGCTCAATACTTTGCCTATACACATTTGGCAGCAGTTACAGCCTCAAGTATTTTTTAATATGATGCCACAAGCTTGGCACACCTATCCCGGGGCACCAGATTCAGAAGTTTTTCGGGGTGCTTGGTAAAAATGTTGTTGAGCAAAGGGAGGAGAGCGCTTGCAAAAGAACAATTCCCCTCCCTCCTCTCCTCTCCTTCCAAATAAAGTTGTGGCTCATAGGAGGCTGTCTGCAGCTTGCCGGGTCAATCAGGCACCCCTAGCTGGTTGGGCTCGGGACAGGATTGCCGCCTTTCCCCCCTGCACCTATCCTTGGCCAATTTCACCCATTCCTCTTTGCAGCACCTTTTAAAGGGGACCTACCACCTCGTAGGTCACTCAGCAGTATTGGCTGCAGCTGAGCCAATACTGCTGAGTTCCGCATTTGAAAATAAAAAACTTTTTTTTCTGACAGCAGGAGGGGACATTTTTCCGAGTACGCCCCTACCACTGTCTGACGTCTCCCAGAGGCAGCCGCATTGGGATTTGGGACATATGTGCCAAAAAAAATTGCCTTGATAGGTGGATGTCATTATGGCATTTCGCAGACCCAATACATGTGCATGAAGATGACTGAAGGAAGTAAAATTCAATAGGCAGCAGGCCAAAAAGACTGCGGAGGAACTGGATCCAGGCTAATGCGTATCCTCCAGACTGGTGGAATTTCTACCTGATTAGCTTCATCTTCTAATGCATGCTGCTAGAAGCTAACAGTGTTCAGTGGAATCATAGTGAGTGATTTTAGTGCAGGCGACTGTTCAAGGCCGAGGGTAAGGCTGGAGATATCTGAAAAAAGGATATACAAGATTTACTGCTCCGCTGGCGGCTCGCAGACCAAGGGTTAGGGGTCAATAGGCCATTTGCGTATTAAACATTAACCTGGCCTTGAAGAAATAAGGAAGTACCTCCAAAGCAAAGACTTGACAAGCAGTTTCATTAACTATGTCATGTTCCTTTATGTCATTTTGTGAATGAGGAGTGGTTGGGGGAGGAGAAATAAAAGTGTATATATATATGTATAGAATATAGAAAGATAAAGCCATTAAACCAGAGCTTTCTGTTACACGTTTGTGGGTATAAAATGAACTGTAATGACCAGTGGCAGTTTTAGACATGGGCTACATGGGCAGTTGCCCAGGGCGGCAACTTGGTGGGGGGCATTAGAAAGATTTTTTTTTCACCAACCCATGATGCTGCCCCCATAATCTTTTAGCAGGTAAAAGGATCTCCGTTTGATGGGTGGTGACTTAAAAGGGACAGGGTTGTGTCTTCGGGCATTGCCCAGCAATAATGTACCTCTGCCGAACCGCTAATGTCAGACAAACCACCCCGCTCTCCCCCGTTCAGACACCGCTACTATTCCCCTCCTAGTCTGACATCGCTTTCATGTGGTCAGGCTCTGATGTTGCAAGCCAGTCATATTCCTACACATCAAACTCCATCATTTGTGCATCTGTACTGGGGCACAGGAAGAGACCATCCTAGACCGATCCCACAAAGTTGGGAGCATGAAGTTGTCCAATATATCATGGTTCCAGTGAATGATTGAGGGTACAAAGAAGCCAAGTCCAACCAATGAAAACCAACCCTACACCATATCCCACTCCATGTTGCCTGTTCTTGTGTTCCACAAAAAATATCTGTTGTCCCTGCGCCATAGTGAGGATCTTCTGCTCACCTCAGCCTCTATAATTCTCTCGTATTCGGCACCAACAAGGGTTTTCAGCCCTAAGCAAATGCCACAATCATTCCCAAGAGATGGTTGTGGATCCAACAATTAAGTCCCTTAACCTCCCTAGCAATATGTTTTTTTTTTTTGTAGAAACACTACATTGTAAATTGTAAGTTGATGATGGCACTCAGGATGAGAGGACATCTATGCTGGACGGGTATTAGTGGTGGGTAACATGAGTCCAGTGGCTGTTTAATGCATGGGCGATTGGCAATGTGGTGGGGGCGGCATCATGAACATTTTTTTTTTTTAATGCCCACCCATGCTGTGGCCCGCTACATCCTCCAGCGGGGAAGATGAGCCTAAAGATGTTAACAAAAGAGGGAGGGTTTGCGTTTTTGGGCACCACCCAGTGGAATTACTGCCTCTTGCAACTTAACCACCATACTCAGCTGCTGCAGAACCTTAGTCTGTAGCGTTGCTTGGGGTAACTCACCGGAGCAACCAGCTTCTTTTAGGATTTTGGATGCCTATGCCCATATTACTGTCAAACACACAGTTTTCACGCAGGAAACGATTGTCCACACAAGCTGGTTGGGGTTAACTTTTTATTAAAGGGATATGTACCGTTCCAGTTCATCATCACCCAATAGGCAAGGATGGGGTCCAAAGCAAACAGTCTAACCAGCTGCCGGAAGGTGTGGAGAGGCTGAAAGTAGAAGAACACAGGTGGTCCAGTCGGAGGCTGAATGGGGAGCTATGTTTCTTCTCGCCCTGGCCAGTCTGGTATGGCACCTCCTTTGGAAAAAAAAATGCTGCACCCACAGCAGCTGTGGAAGAGACAGCTTCCCCCCAAAGGGGACCTCTGTCATTTGTCATGGATGTGTAGTCTCCCAGCAACACTAAGTGGACAGCGGCGGGGGACCCAGGGAACACCGTGCTCCAAGGTAGTCTGGCTTGTCCTAACTAACTAGATAAATATATAACATCTGCCCAGATAACTAACACAAAATAGAGGTAAAAGAGCCGTAACCTCACCTTCCAAAAACACCCCCAACAGCTGATTTTCCAAACATACATTTCTTAAAGCAATACAGTGTAAAACCACATAACTACAAGTCAAACCCCATCCAACACCACCAAAACCCTCCTCCCAGTCACACACTGCTACCCCCCCCCCCCCCCCCCCCCCCCTTTCCAGGAGAGAAGGTGATCACCCAGGGCGCCAGACAGGCTATGACCACCCCTGCAGGTAGGTTCGCATTCCAGTCATCATCAGTGATGGAAGAGACATTACCACCCTCTGGTCCAACACAGAGGGCGCCAGACAGGCTAGGACCAGCCCAATAGCCACACATCCCAGCCATCATCAGTGATTTGGGGACATGCAGCCAGGACACAGGAGCTAGAGCTTGGATAGAGGTTGCCACATTTGGTGCTGGAAATCTAACCCACAATTAGGAGCACCACCAGGGAGGTTTCATCCCCTCTCTGTCCATTATAATACTCACTTTCATTGTCTTCATGCGGAAAGACATTGAGTTGCTCCCATGTGATATTTATCACATTTGAAGGTGTTCCTAATAAAATGGCCAATGGCGATGGTCAACTGGATGCCAAAAGGCTGAGTCAATTTATTGTATCTATAGCATTTGATTGGCTCACTTGCAGTTTGCATACATGTACAGGCTAATGTCCATCTCCTTGGCCATCTCTAGTGATGACTGATTGTATTATAGATATGTATGTTTTATGAACTCACCTTGGCATGTATTGGCATCTTAGGAAGCATTCCAGGGAAATGAAGGTGTGTTCTACAAATGTTTCCAGCAGTAACATTCCACATAAAATCTATTGCCACAAAGTATTATGGTTATGTGTCTGCAGGGTTAATGACAAAGGATTTCCCTTCTTCTTCCATAGCCAGAGGTCCTGAACATGCATGTTTATGTGCCCCCTCCCCCGCCAGAAATTGGATATGTTTACACTCACAACTGCCTAGAAAAAAAAGGTTTCCTTTTTGACAGAGAACATTTTTTGTACTGATTAGAGATTATGGAGATCAGACTATCCCCAGCCATCTCTACCATTACTGGTTACATGGAGGGGAGTACTGAGAATAAACCACACTCTACATAAATCAATATTAGATTGACAGATGATATTTAAATAAAAAATCTGTCAAATTGATAACTGATCAAAAACAATATGATGTGTGTGTGGCCTAAGCCACACACTGGGATTTCTGTCCGATTGACCGCCATGCGCAAAGAGCAGAAAAATCAGGAGGAGATCTAAAGCTTAAAGGGCTGTAATCAGGCCTCCAAATAAATCTTAGACATGTCTCTCCAATGGCTCTCTGAAGTTTTTATAGTGCTGTCATAGTGAGCAAAGGCTGCCAGCTCAGTGATGCTGTCCGCCGGGTGCCCCTTGCTGCTCAGGCCCTGACGGCCACCCAAGCAGCTAGGGGGATCCGATGGACATATCCTAAGTGCTGGCACACAAAGAGTGCCCTGCCGATTGTGACCTGATTTATCAGCTGATTGACCGGAGTGATGACATCATCACACGTGGTCGATCGACTGAAAAATCGTGTCACAATCTAAACATGTATGGGGTGCTTTAGCTATAGTTAGATCACTCCATGCAATTTCCATTAGATCTACTATGTAGTGCCGGTCCTCCCTGAGAGAATACATAGTGATTGGTTTAGAAAGCTCCTCATATTAAATGGTTTTGGTAGA
Organism: Ptychadena robeensis; assembly: GCA_036250615.1. Taxonomy (NCBI): domain Eukaryota; kingdom Metazoa; phylum Chordata; class Amphibia; order Anura; family Ptychadenidae; genus Ptychadena; species Ptychadena robeensis. Next base: position 39,161,214 of record CM070042.1, on the reverse strand, counting down.
ACAAAAGTTGATTGTACAGAAATTGTATGGTAAGATTGTAAGGTGTCTGGGGGCCTTTAGATTTAGTGCTAAAACCTCTGTAGTCATTTTCTGTCTACATGCAGATCATCGATCTGTGATTGGGTGGGTTACTTAGTGGTGACAACAGTAGACTGTGCAAAATGGACTATGCTGAATACAGTCCCTTAAAGAGAAAAGCCTAAAACAACGGATCACTAGATGTTATGTAATGCAAATGACAAACTTAAGATGAAAATTATTTTACCATCAAGATTGCCACGTAAATGTTATATCTGTACATAGACTCTAATATATATGTGGAGTCATAAAGTACACCTGAACTAACTTGGCTTTCCTTTTCTGATGGTGGCCCTATCCATCTATCCATATATTTGTCTCTGTCTATCCATCTGTTGGTCTGTCTGTCTGTCTGTCCATCCCTTTTCCTGGCTAGCTCATGAATCGAACACTCTTATGAACTTAAAGGTACCCAAACACTTTTGCGGTCATCGAACCCCTCCCCACCCCTGTCTTCAAGCGGGATCAATCAGATAGGTCTGTCAAACAGGAAACAGTAATGTCCGTAAAACCCTCTTCAACTTGGGACCAGGGCCCCCATCCAATGTATCGAACGGGAATGGAGCACCTTAAGCGGTGCGTCTCGATTCCTGTCCAATCGGCCTGCGCTCAAGCACAGCATGGTGACTTCATTGTGACATCTCCAAGCTGCGCTAGAATGGATAATCGATGTCACATGTATCTACACATTTTTTGTTTACTCATTTCTTTCCAACATTTTAGTGCAAAAAGCCAGCAGTATTACCAACGGAGCTCAGTCCACGGCCACTGTCTTATACTGCCAATTGAGTTTAATATTGTATATATATATAAGTGGTATGCTGGTATGCAAAATGATCTAAAACCTAGCTCTGCATACCTTTTATTATCCTTCCTGAGCACATCCACATTCTACACAGAAAGAGGAGAGATGCACAGAGCTTCGTTCCCCCTCCTCCCTGCTGTGTGAGAAGCAGTGCTTGTGTTGTGTTTTGACCTCAAGTGCCCTCTAGTGACATCTGGTGGCTGAAGCTGATATTGCAGATTGTTGAGATTACAGCTCCACACAACTTCACTTTATCATGCATACACATCAAAATCTGAAAAGAAAAGCTGCACTACTGAGATATGATACGGCAATATATACTGAGATCTAGGGGTTTAAATGGTGTTGTACTGTAAAGCCCCCCATACACCTTAAAATTGATCCATACAATTTCCATTAGATCTACCAACAACTGTGTAGTAAAGTGGCCTCTCTTATAGAATACATAGTGATTGGGAGGTTTAGAAAGGTCCTCATATTACATGGTTTTGGTAGAACAAAAGTTGATTGTACAGAAATTGTATGGAAAGATTGTGAGGTGTATGGGGGCCTTAGAGTTACATTTGGCCCAAAGCCAGCTGGTGACCTGTGGATGGAGACAGCAAATCAAAGGATTAATCAGCAACAGGGAGGTCCATCTGCAGCAGAATCTAACATGCAGGAGGCTGACGCAGAGGACAGTGAGGAAGACCACATACATATGGGGTGAGTACCAAACACCATCTTCTTGTACTTATCTGAGGAGCTCACTAAAAAAGTTATGTGCAATCCTGTATATAACCTGCAGGGATGTAAAAACCACTTGATCATGCCATCTTTTATCCAACCACTTATTGACTGAAAAAATGTAGGTACACTTTAGGCGTTACCACTAAAAGACATTAAAATATTTGTTTTGCAGGGCGCTGGGTTATCCAGTATTTTTAATGAAATCCAGTGAGGAGATTTTAACCCTTCCTGTGACTGACCTCCCAGTGGCAGTAATACCAAGATATTGTATTACACAGACTATTCACAGCAGCAATTGACCAAAAAGTCAAAATAATATTTTTAGGATGTGTTGTTTCTGATAAATAGGAATATATATATAAATCAGTCATCGGTTAGGAACCTGATGGTGTTTTGTTCTGAACACAGCAGACTATTTATTTGTACTTTATACAGATTTCCCAACTTTCTTTATTTCGCTGATGCATTATGGACGCCACACCCACACACACGGAGGGATAGGACACATCAAACAAGGGTGTAGATCTGTTCTGATAAAGTAAGGAGTTTGCACAGGTGAAGCCTAAACATCCTGATTTCAATCCATCAAAATTTGGGGCCATTCAAGGTAATAGACAAATGCTTTAATTTCTTTGCTGAAAGGCAATAAATAAATAGATTTATATAGCGTCCAATATTTGTCTCATCTCTTAAGATGGCCATAGCCATAGACGGGTTGCCCAAAAATGGGGTGCGACCGTCTGGCAAGATGGACCAGGAATCTGCTGCATGTCAGATCGCACGGCCATTTGACATGCCAGTAAATTACCGGCTGATCCCATTACTTTGGATGGGGACAACAGTAATGGCCGGCACACAAAGAGTGCCCGGCAGATTTTCAGCAATAGTGGCCATGCGTGATGGTCGATCTGTCGAGCAATCACCAGCAAATTGACACGTCTCTGCCCAGCTTTACAGATATACTTCACCGTAAATAATAATTTAGAGGCATATTTCTGCAATTCCTACTGCATGTGTTCTTATAAGATGTGTTCACAAATGTTTGACACAGATCAGCCCCTTGCTGCAGCCTGTTCCCCTGTAAATAATGTTGCCATCTGATCACTGGTGGAGTTGAGATTATGGGCAGCATTATCTTATGAATTTATATAACGTTAATTGAAATTAAACCCAACAACCCCATGGGATTGTGAAAGGGTTTGCTGCCAGACATTTACAGTAATACTGAGTAACACCCGTCATGCCAGTTTATATTCCTCCAGCTACATTAGTAATACCTCCGCACAATACACACCAGTGTATAGCCAGTTTAACGCTATTCGCCATCACCTAAGGTTACTTAGCTGAACAACTTGTTGCTCATTGTTCTTTAGTAAATCAATATATATGCCCCACTCTCATAGGAGTCAAAATGTGCTTTTTTGAGCATGTGTCCCAATGCACCCATGACAAAGACAAAGCAAAAAGTAGGTGATTTAGCCCTTGTCTCCAATGGTGAGCTGGATGCGTCAGCTTTATGATTCCATAATACACAATGAGGGGATTTTGCCTGTGTTAAGGGGCTCATTATCATAAAGCAATACTGCACCATCTTTCTACCTATAGACATGACGCATACAATGCACCCTCAATGCATAATTTGGGTGCTTATTGTATATGTCATTTAACAAGTTTTCAATGGACATGCTAAAAAAACGATCCAAAATGTGTGCATTGCTTTTCGATATTGTGATATTGTGATGCATTTTCCCACAGCAGTCAATAAAAGAATGCCAAACGCATAAGAAATTCTGGTTGCATTAACAGCTGCATGATCATGATGCCAAGGGTTGACAAGACCAATGGCAGGTTTAGGCCTTGTCTTCACTGGGCATCATGGACGTATCAGTGCCTGTGTTAATGGGAGTGCATTATTATAACCCGATCCCCTTTAAACCTTAGGACATGATGTGCTTTTTGGTTATGCTGTGACGCATTTTTTCTATAGCAGTCAATGGAAAAATACGACACCAAATGCATCAAAAACGACCAAGTTACTGCCAATGCACCCATAATGCCAAGTGAAGACAAGGCCAATTGTAGGGGGCTTAGGCCTTGTATCCTCTTGCGGGCTATGACGCGCGTATTCACCTTGTCAAAATCCCAATTTTCACACCATCATCTTGACACAGAGGAGGCAGGGCCTTAGGAGCGCTGTAGAATGTGTGAACGGATGAGTGTTTTGAGGGTCTAGCCATTAGATTACAGTCTTTAGATAATGGCGTAGATGGGGATAATGCTTAAGCTGGGAACACATGCATAGACATGGGCCAGATCGATGGCTGCTTCGAGCGCCGCGCCCGTTCATGGCCATCTATCTGGCCCATATCGTATGCACCCATCCCTGTTTTTGAGCGGGATCCCACTTTAAAAACAGGGATATTGTACATGACCGTAAATCACGGGTGATGTCCATTGATTTGCATACACGGAAACATTTCAGTTGATTGGATGAGTATCCATGTCTTTTAGTTTTGTCTCTGTTAACATTTTGGAACATCTGCGTGGGCCTTTATTACTGGAAAGGAATATTTGTCTTTAGATTAAGGTATTAGCCTTAGCCATAATTAACACAGAGCCCCAGGAGCGTTTTGTGCCATGCCTATAGGTGTCAAATAAGTGTGCTATTGGAAATGTAGTAGTTTATGCACCATAAACCAGGACAAATTGCATCCACTGGGTATACTGCATAACACTGACGCATCCAGGACACCAAGTGGAGTTTGGCCTTACGCAGTCTAAATTGCCATAAAAATAACCTCAGTCTGATTGTCCTTCTACTCTATAAAGTAAATGCCCGTTCCTTAACGCCATTCCTTAAGTCCCCTATACACCTTACAATCTTACAATACAATTTCTCTACAATCTACTTTTCTTCTACCAAAACCATGTAATATGAGGACCTTTCTAATTCTTCCAACCACTATGTATTCTATCAGGGAGGACCCGGCACTACACGGTTGTTGGTAGATCTAAAGAACATTGTATGGAGTGTTTTAAAGATGTATGGGGGGGTTTAGACATGGCAAGTCTTAAGCAGGGTACAGACAGCTCGACATGACGTCATCATGAGTCTGTCACATATCGGAGGAGCTGGCGAGAGCTAAAGCCGTGGTCTCTAGGCAAAGCAATGTACATTGGCCGTATTTAACGGTCATGTCCGATATGGCTGATTGATTGGTCCCACTCGAAAACAGAGATGGCCACATATGATATGGGCCAGATAGATGGCCGTGAGCGTGCACGGCGCTCGAAGCGGCCATCAATCTGGCCCATATCTTCACGTCTGTACCCTGCTTTACTGAAAAGTATTGGCATTGGGGTCAAAGGGGACGCAGTCTATTAGAGCATTTTGAGGTTGAGCACTGCTGAATGCAAATGCAATAAGCTTCTTCAATTCCGGTCACTACAATTTTCTATGAATGCAATTTGGTTGACCACACAGTTGTATTCTATATGTAACATTAGTATACCTGAACCCTGCCGAGCGACGGATGCGATCGTGTCACGGACCCCCAATCAGAGTTTCTACAAGTATTTCTTCTTAGTTGCTTAGAAATTATTTTAAAATCCTTTAAAATTCCTTTTAATTAATCATTGCAACTGATAAGAATGTAATAAGCTGTCATCTCTGAGTGGTTCCAGCTTTAATAAATGTGCCCAGAAATGCCACTCTACAGGACTGGGACGTCTGTGCCAATGAACTTCTCCTACAGCAGCAAAACAAACACTCAGTGACTAGGAGAACACTGGACTCATTGTTGCCTTCCTCAATCCTTGTCCTGCTACAGATTTTCCAGCTGTCAATGGTTAACCCCTTGTGTGCCTGCAGGCCAGCCGGCAAGGGGTTAAAGGCAGAGTGTAAGGTGCCCCGTCATACCCTGTGCCTGCGAGTACATTGGTGCATTCCATAACTGTGCACAAGTTCATTAAAGGTGTGTTCCTTCCACCAAATGGGAGTGTACTGATTGTGTGTGAGTGTGTGTGTGCGCCTGTTGTCTGCTCTCCCCATTCTGCATTTGTCTCTCCTGGGAGGTCAGAATTCCCTGAGGATTCCAGAGGGAGAAAGTGCAAGGCAGCGCTGTGCCATGAGGAAGACATCATACACAGGTAAGGAGGCCTTGTCTTCTACTTTCTCTAATATTCTTCTCAGGAATTGGACATTAATAACAGGGAAGTAGATGATTCTTTACATTGCAAGGCTGCTCTGGGTTAGGCTTTGACATTGACATTTGGCAATCATTTGGGGCAGGAATCAAAGAAATCGCCTTTGCAGCTAATCACATGTTAAAATAGATAGAGCTTTACGTTACACGTATTACCGGTCACCGTTACTGTTCAGCCTTACCAGTCATTTGTGTTACATTCTACAGATGTGATGCTAATGAATGAGCGTGATCTGAGATATTAAGGGTCAAAAAAAGTTGTTTGATGCTGGTAAAAGTCAGAGCAAACTTTAAAACTTTGGAAGATGGTTTGGCACACTCATGTCGCTATATAGCGTCTTGGGCGAAAAGCTACAGGGCTTCCATGTATAGTAAATCCATTCGTATGGCGAATGTTTGGCGGCGGGCAACTGAGCGCATGATAATCTGGAACGGGCGTTTATGGAGATAGTAGCTTAGATGGTCGTATCTGCTGTGGACTGTGGAAAATGACTACAGGTGCGTACGTAGCCTAAGGCTTTATAGCAGGAAATGTTGGGAAACCTTCTTTGTCCTATTATTTCCTTGTTTTGTCCTCCTCTATAATTCCTAATAATAATAATATAAAAGTAACAATAAGCCTTTTAAACTGAAGGCTAAGTAATGTTTATATTGTTCAGTGTATATAATCTTGCTTAGATCTGTGCAGGAAAGACCGGTCCTGCTGTACTTTCTCTGGTGACTGGTCTTGTATCCGCCCCCTTGTAGTTTGTTATATTGATTCCCACCTACAGCTCTGATTCTTCCATGTACAGCACACAAGGCGATATGCAGAGTATTACATGTGATCTGTACACACATAGCAAATGTATCTCCTTTATTTATGAATGATAGATCTCAATTGTGAGCCTTTTAACATCAAACTCTTTTCGCACCTCTCAATAAATTTGTCCATCAATCCTGAGGATTACCCAGCAGGCCTAGTAACTGCATTTAGAGTTATACATCTAGGTCACCTACCCGCCCTAAGCCTGTGATTGGCCAGCAAAGGAGTAGCAACAGACAGTATTCAGTACTAGCCTATTTGCTCAACCCCCATCCCAGATTGGAGCCTGGCACTCTGGGACTTTTAAGGCACTAAGTTAATAGATGATTTCAGTAGATCAAATAATACATGTTTCCATTTTAATTACATAATTACATAATTAAAATGGAAACATGTATTATTTGATCTACTGAAATCATCTATTAACTTGGTGCCTTAAAAGTCCCGGAGTGCCAGGCTCCAATCTGGGATGGGGGTTGAGCAAATAGGCTGCTCTTTCCCATTCGTTTTTCTTTTTCTTTAACAATTATGGGATGTTGGCACACATATGATGGGAACAAAATGACAACCATTGATTTTGATAAGTATTCAGTACTAGTTTATACTACTTTTGTAGGCTTTACCATAGACAAGGCCATGCAGCGCTGGTGTCCGAGGTTTGAATCTCATCTGGGAGTTTGCATGTTCTCCCTGTGTCTGCGTAGTTTTCCTCCGGGTACTCTGGTTCTCTACCAAATACGTGCTGAAAGGTAAATTTGCCCCCATCCCCCCAAAAAAATCTCCTATGGACAGTACACGAGTCGATGCCCGATCGATCGCAGTGTGATGATGCAATGGATGATCCGTTCGCCGAATCAATGTGATTCCCAGTTTATACTTTGGATGGGGATCCTGGTCCCCATTACAAATAATGGTGATTAAACAGGGATTTGCCAACATGTGTGATCGAACAGGGGTTTTTGCGCTCGATTCCCGAAGTAACGTTCACTGATCGCCCGCGAATCAAAAAAAAAGCTACCGGTGTATTGGTACCTTTAGACTGTGACAGATTCTGTGTTAGGTACATTAGATTGTGAGCTCCCCTGAGAAAAAGTTAGTGACAGGACTATCTATACTCTGTAAGCTGCTGTGTAATATTTTAGCGCTATATAAAATACGAGATAATAGTAAGTAATAGTAGCATGATTGTGCCTGTGCAGTTCACCATCATATGATCCTTCTGTGTATGAGAGTGTCTACGATTGACTTGTTCTGTATGTTTAGTTGTCCCTCGATAGTGAGGCATATTCATTTATTTTCATTTTTCATTATAACCAAACCTTTTTTAAAATAAATAAAACATTTGCCCCCACCCCCTTTCCTGTCTTCCTATCGATACATATATGTGATTGACAGCCTTAAGCTGGGCATAGACGTTTAGGTTTCCCAATCTTTTAAACGATCGTGCATGCAATTCCGGAATCGATTCCAGTTACAGAATCGATTGCATACTGCACCATATGACCTCTACCATTCCTGGTTGATTCCTTTCCGCGATCAATTGATCACGGATCGTGTGATCTCCTGCTCCTAGCTGTTCTAATCGGAAATTATGTAATGTGGATTGGATGCCAACAGGTCGATGGATAGGAATGATTGCATGTCTCCATTAATGTTCCACCATTCCCAATCGACTAAATTTTACAGACAGGTCTGATATCTGCTCGATTGATTTAACATGCGAATTTGGGTCAAATTGATCGATCACTTTGTGCATGCATTGATCTGTGATAGGTCGCGGCGATCGATTCTGGTGATTGATCTCGTACGGAAAATTGAGACGTCTATGCCCAGCTTTAGTGAGTTCTGGGAAGGCAAGAAAGATGGAAGAGGGAATTTCAAGTTCAGCTTTCACAGAAATCATCTGGTAACGGGAGCTGTCTGTATCTCTGCATGTGTGGATTAACCTTTGTGTGTGTGTGTGTGATTTTTTTTTTTTGTGTCTTCGGAATTGCTCAGATTTGTAATATGTTTGGGTTACAAAGTATCTACAGAGTTTTCTAGTTTTGGATAAGGTAGGGTATGGTTAAGGGCTTGTTTCCACTGTGATCGGACGTGTTTTTAATTGTTCCCCCCCATGTTTGCATGTGATTTTCCACAAGATAGGACGTTATTTTCAAAGCGATTGGACACGTTTTCCTGCTCCCCAATAGAAAATGAATGGACGCTGTCAAGATTTTTGACCGCATCCATTCATGATGCGATTTTTCACTAGGGGGCGGGATTGGACGCGGTAGGGTGGTGTTCAAAATCGCCCCCTAAATCGCGAGGGATCACGCCCATCCGCAAGCGATTGCTTCAGTGGAATTTGACAAATGATTTTCAATGGGAGCCAGTGGCACTAGTGAAAACAAGCCTTTTACCTAATGATGGCTACACTCTACCTACAGAGGAGACATGTAGCCAGCCATTCACAGTAACATTGTCAACCTATGAGTGGGAAGTGTTAGATGGACTTTTGTTTGCCTATCTTCGGCAAACAATTACCAATAGTTCTTTGAACCCTTATGTATACACCTGATCTTTTCAGGTCATCCCAGAATACAATGCTCAAGCATGAGCAAGGAATCACCAAGTTTGAACATAGTTTAGTGAGTAGCAGAAGGACTTGTAATGTAATATAGTAAATGCTTGGACAATTTTCCAACCACACAGAGCTTACACAGGATTTGGACGCTGATGGAGGGATGGAGCTGCAGAAGGTGAATATCACTGAATGGGGGTTGCCCTTACCAATGAACTGGTCACTTTTCCCCAAATAGAGTAAGGCGTTTATTTAAGTTGCAAAGTAAAGCCCCCCATACACCACATACAATTACCATGCAACTTCTGTAAAACCAACTTTTCTTCTACCAAAACCATGTAATAGGAGGACCTTTCTACACCTTCCAATCACTATGTATTCTATCAGGGAGGTCACTATACTACATAGTTGTTGGTAGGTCTCATGAAAGTTGTATGGAGGAATCTGAAGGTGTATGGGGGGCTTAACAGCCAAGGGGAATCTAAATATCTTTCTGCGGATGGTCCATAATATCTGTTGAGGTGTGTGCTTGAGGAGCTACAAGTTCCAGAGATTCATTCTTAGATTTGTTACATTAATGCTGGAGGGGGAGCGGCCCACATTATTCTAGATTAGTGTCTAACAACCTAGAAGGATGACTGCCTGGAGCCACACCATTTTTCTCTGTAGAAAGTTCCCTTGATCCAGGGTTTTACAGCCTTTGAGGGCCATATACAAACTAGGTGTTGGTATCCATGGTTATTTGACTGTTTGTAGACCACAATTTACTTCACTTTTTTTGTCTGACAAGGCAGTTGAAGCCAAGTTCAAAAGGTTCCCTTACAATGTCCAACTCTGTGCAACACAAGAACAGAAAATGCATAAATGTGAAGGGAGGGGATGCAAGGTGCCAGGCGCAAAGGTCATCTATAAAAAAAATCCACCAGTCATAGACCAGTCATAGACAAAGGCTAGCCCAGGAAAGTGCTTAAATTGTTCATGACTAGTGATGGTCAAACGTTGGCAGGGTCTGTTTGCGAACAGGTGGATCGGATTTTTAGAAAACCTGAAAAAACTCTTAAACCAGAAAATCTGAAATGCACATATATGTTGCATGTTCACCGGAAACTGTCTGCTTTGCGGACATCTTGGCCATCACTATCATGAGCTGGTGCTGAAAAAATGTTGATCCCCAACCACCATATCATTTTCTGGCATCCAAGGGGCACAGGCAATGTGGGTCCTCTCTACTGGCCCCTGGCCAAACACAAGAGCACTGCTCATACCAAGGTGTCCATCCACAGCTCGATTTTTAATAGATAAGAGCACAATCGGACTCAATTGTGCTCTAATCTATAAACAAATCTAGCCATGTTTGCCTTTTTTCAAGCAGGAGCAACTGATCCAAGGTCTGTTAAGCAGGTAACGGACATGACTGTAAATCCTGCTTAAAATGTATCCCTTTGGATAGGGAGCGGCGCTGAAACAGGTCATCAGTCGAGCTCCGGTTGGGACATGGGGGACCTTTAGTTACTAGTTATCTCTTTGGCATCTACCGGGGACATGTCTGTTGAACCAGACACAACTCAACCCAGATTTAGCCATCTATAGCTGGAGTTGGCCAACCCTGGTTTAACCATTTATAGACATTTGACCAGCAAATCAGAGCAAAGAAAACCATTTAGTGCAGTTGAAGGCCAATAGCTGTGCACTTATTGTTGTTGGGCTGAACTTTGATATATACTGCAAATTTTTCTCTAAACCTTAAACACACAAGTCAGGAAACCCAAAGCAATATCTGTAGACATCACGGCTTCAATAGAACAAAGGGATATTTTGTAAAGCCGTAGTCTTAGAAAACTTTGCAGCGTCATGAGTGGCCATTTCAACTCCTATTTACTTCTGGGCAATGCAAACATCCTACTTTGGGTTTGTGTTGATGGCATCAGCTCGACAATGGTTTAAGACACTTCAGGGATCATAAAAAATTCAATGACAGGTGCAGCTGATCTGCTTCAAGTGGGTTCTGCATTCCCATACAAGTAAATGGGATCAAATGAAAGGTTTATGACTGACCATAAATAACTCCAGCTATCTCGGGAACATTCAGTTGCTTACATTACAAAGCTTTAAGATATGAGAAATTAGCATGGGTATTCTATCTTATTCTACTTACATTGTACATACATTTGAAAGAAAATAAAACATGTTTTGTGCGTCTTTTCAGCACTTGAATACAGGGAGTGCAGAATTATTAGGCAAGTGGTATTTTTGAGGAATAATTTTAT
>CM070042.1:39119214-39130430 GCA_036250615.1 Ptychadena robeensis | reverse complement strand
CTGGACTACACTTGACCTCACCTAACCATACATGACCCTCACCTTACAATATCTTGCGAAACCCGTCTTAATACATTACTTCATCTGACCTCACCATAAATGACCTCACTCACCATACTTGACCTCACTCACCATATCTTCGACCTAAACTTTCTTACCATACTTGACTCAACTACTTCAACCTCACCGCACTACAATACTTGACCTCACCTCCCAATACTTCACCCACCATTCCTTCCACCTCCCTCACCATACTCATCCTCCCCTCACCAGAGGCGAGGCACCGCCGCACCATACGGCAGCGCAACCGCACCAGCACGGGACCTCACCGCACAAGTAGGCACCGCCCAGACGGCACAGCACGCATGGAACGCACCGCACACAGGGGACGCACCGCACCTCACCAGACGGCACCCGCACCAGACGGCACCGCACCGAACCAGACGGCACCGAAGCCGCACCAGGGACTGCAGGCACGCGCACACCCCATACTTCAGCGCACATCACCATACGTCAGCGGCACCCTCACAATACGGCATCTGTCACCTCACCATACTGCAGCGCACCGCACCATACGGCATCTCACCTCACCATACGTCTCTCACCTCACCATACTTTCATATCACCTCACCATACTTCCCTCACCTCCACATACTGGACCTCACCTTCACCTACTTCACCTCACCATTACTTCACCTCACCATACTGGACCGCCCCTCACAATGACTGGCAGCTCCCCTCACCATACTGCGCGAACCTCACCATACTCATCTACCCTCACTCATAATGGACCTAACCGCACCAGACTGCACCGCACCAGACGGAACAGCTACCAGACCGCACCTAACCAGGCACGGCACCGCACCGCACCGAGACGGCATCCGCACCAGACGGAACCGCACCGCACCAGACGGCACTCGCACCCACCAGACGGCAGCGAACCGACCAGGACGCAGGAGCACCGACACCAGGACGGCAGGGCACCGCACCAGATCGGGCAGCGCACCGCACAGACGGCAGCGCACTCGAACCTAGGACGGCAGCGAACGCACCAGACGGCAGCGCACCGCACCAGACGGCAGCGCACCGCGGCAGACGGCACCGCACCAGGGACGGCGATCCTGCACCGAGACGGCACCACACAATGACTGTCAGCCCCCAGAACGGTCAGGACGGGAGCGCACCTCACCAGACGGAGCGCACGCACAAGACGGAGCGCACCCGCACCGCACCAGACGGCACCGCCCCTTCCCCCCAGACGGCACCGCACCGCACAAGACGGCAGCGCACCGCAGCCAGACGGCACTCGGCACCGCACAAGACTCAGCGCACCGCACCAGACGGCACCGCACCGACCAAGACGGCAGCGCCCCCGCACCCAGGACGGCACCGCACCAGACGGCACAGCACCAGACGGCAGCGCCCGCACCATGAACGGAGCGCGCCGCACCAGACGGCACCGCACCAGACGGGCACGCGCACCGCCACCAGACGTCATACCGCACCTCCCCAGACGGCACTCCGCGACCGCACCGATCGGCACCTCCCCGCACCAGACGGCCACCTGCACCGCAGAAGACGGCATCGCAACCGCACCGACGGCACGCACCGCACAAGGACGTCACGTCACCTCATCCATACTTCACCTCACCGCACGACGTCATCTCCCCTCACCATACTTCAGCTCCCCTGCACCAGACGGCAGCGCCCGACCAGACGGAAGCGCCCCGCCCAGACGGCACCGGCACCCCACACTCGACGGCACCGCACCCCCCACCAGAAGGCACCGACCAGACGGAGGCACCGCACCGAGGAGGCAGCGCCCCGGCGCACTCTATGACTGGCAGCGCACAGCACGCATGAAGGCAGGCGGCACCGCGGCAGACGCACTCGCACCCCACGGCACCGACCAACCGGCAGCCCCCCGCACCAGACGGAGCGCACCGCCCAGAGGGGACCGCACCAGACGGCACCGCCTCATACGGGACCCCACCGAACCAGACGGATGCGCCCCGCACCAGGACGGAAGCGCACCGCACCAGACGGAGCGCACCGCACAGACGGCAAGCATGACTACCGCACCAGGACGGCAGCGCACCGCACCAGACGGCACCGAACCAAGACGGCAGCGCCCCCTCACCATACTTCACCTCATCACCATACTTCATCTCACCTCTTTACTTCACCTCACCACACTTCACCTCACCATACTTCATCCCCCTCACCATACTTATCTCACCTACTATTACTCAACTCACCGCCGCACCATACTTGACCTGACCTCACATACTCACCTCACCATACTTGACCTCCCCTCACAATACTTGACCTCACACCCCCCATACTTCACCTCACTCACAGACGTCCTCTCACCTGGAACATACCTTCACCGCACCTCTTCATACTGCAACTCACCATACTTAAACCTCACCAGACGGCACCCTCCCATACGGCATCCCCCCGCACCAGACTTCGCGCACCGCACCAGACTCACCGCACCGCACCAAGAGGCAACACCCCCCCCCCATACGGCACCTCACCGCACAAGACGGTCATCGCACCTCACCATACCGCACCTCACTCACAAGGGGACTGCAGCTCAACCGCACCAGAGGGCACCGCACCGCACAAAGACGGCAGGCGCCCCGGCACAAGGACGGCCCCGCACCAGACGGCAGCGCCCCGCACCAGACGGCACCGAACCAGACGGCAGCCCCCACGCACACAGACGGAAAGCGCGCATGCACCAGACGGCCACCTCACCCCAGACGGCACCGCACGCACCATACGTGCACCGCACCCCCCCAGACGGCACCGCAACCGCACCAGACGTGCACCGCCACGCAACCAGACGGCGACCGCACCCGGCACCAAGAGGAATCTCACCTCACCATACTAACCCTCACCTCACAAGACTCATGCTGCACGCACTCTAGACTTCCCGTCACCTCACAAGACGTCATGAGCCCCGACCATACTTCATCTCCCCGGGCAGCCAGACGGCAGCCACCCCCGAACCAGACGGCAGCTGCACCCCACCAGACGGTCACCGCACCCCACCACAGACTTCACCGCACCCCACCAGACGCGACCGCACCAGACTGAGCGCACCGCAACAGACGGCAGCGCCCCGCACCAGGACGGCCATGAGCAACCGCACCAGACAGTAAGCGCACCGGAGGTCATATTCAACCGCACCACACTTTGCACCGCACCATACGGCCCAGCCCCCCTCACCCGTACGGAGCGCACCGCACCATAGTTGTACCTGCCACCAACCGTCAACCTGTACCATACTGGGACCTCACCTCGCCCCCAGACTTCACCTCAACCTCACAAGACTTAAGAGACACCGCACCAGACGGCACCGCACCGGGCAGGACGGCACCGCACCAGGACGGCAACCGCACCACGACGGGCATCCTCACCAGACGGCACGCCCCACCGTCACCAGAATGATCTCACCTCACCAGACGGCACCGGTGCACCCGCACAAGACGTCACCGCACCCCCCCATACTCACCGCACCTGCACAAGACTGCACCCTCTTCACCTCACCCCATACTTCACCTCACCCCACAAGGGACGTCAATCGCACCTCACCATACTTCACCTCTACCTCACAGTACTTCATCCCGAACCCACCGTAACAGACGGCACCAACCAGACTGAATCTCCCCCCGCACCAGACGTCACCGCACCGCACCAGACTGCAGCGCACCCGTCTGCAGTACCTGCACCTCCACCACACTTCACGCGACATACTCATCCCCCCTCACAAATTGACTTATCTCACCTACCATACTTCATCTCACCTCACCATACTTGACCTTACCACCATACTGCACCGCACAGAGGACTGCCCATCACATACGTGAACTCACCACCCAAATACTTCACCGCACTCGCACAAGACGTCATCTCACCTCACCATATCACCCTCACCGCATCAAGACGGCAGCGCACATCATGCCCGCAGTTAAGGGTGGCGCAGGAGCGGAATCACAAAACCTGCGCAGGCGTTGGGGATCCAGGGTTATCCCGCGGATGCACCGGAAACACGCACTGGGCCCATTGGTAAACCCGCGGGCACAGTTTGCTAATTGAAATGTATAGGACGCGGTATTGCTGACATGGCGGATACCACGTCCTTAACATCGCCCAAACAGCGGGGGCAATATAGTGTAGACCCAACCTTATTACCCCTATTCCTCCTGTGTCATTACCTGTACCTGTGTGTTATTATGTGTTGTATCTCCACTCTAATGTATTGTACAGCGCTGCGTAATATGTTGGCGCTATATAAATAAATGATAATAATAATAACCTTAAGCAGGGAACACACAGCTCGATATTGGAGCCCTTCGATGTTCTGCTGCACTAGCGTGATGATGTAATCGCACTGCTGTTAGATATCGGAGGAGCTGGAGACACAGCACTGCTGTCTTTCCAGCTCAGCCGATGGTTTGCATGGCGACCCCACGATCTCCATGCAAAGCAACGGACATCGGCCATGGTTTATGGTCCTCTCCGATATCCCTGTTTTCGAGCGGGATTGAAAACAGGGATGGCCGTATATGATATGGGCCAGATAGATGACCGTGAGCGTGCACGGCACTCGAAGCGACCATCGATCTGGCCCATATCTACAGGTGTGTACACAGCAATAGATTTCTCTGTCAGATTTCCTTTTGTGTTACCAAAACCATGTCATATGAGAGACCTTCTAAACAATCAAGTCTACCTGTGTTCAATCGCAGAGGACCCGGCACTACATAGTTGTTGGTAGATCTAAAGGAAATCTGACAGAGAGATCTAAAGGTGTATGGCCAGCTTTACAATAAAATTGTATTTATTTATATATATGTATATATATATATATATATATATATACACACACAGTATGTCACAAAAGTGAGTACACCCTTCACATTATGCTATAGAGTATATCAAATCTTTATTTCATATAATATCTTTTCATGGGACAACACTGAAGATAAATGTGTAAATTTGCTTCACCTTCCCCCTGGCAAACACACAGTCATTAATGTCTAAAACTCTGGCAACAAAAGTGAGTACACCCCTATTTTCCAGCACTGTCTTAACTCTCTTAGGCATGGCCAGGGCCGTTTCTCCCGCTATGCAAAGTATGCAGGTGCATAGTGCATACCCAACAACTTTTCTGCATATGGCCCCTGGGCATGGCGTGCCTCTGTGCCATAGCTGGTGCATTTCCCAGCCTAGGAGAGTTTTTTTTTTCCTTTAAATTACGTACCTCGGCTTATGTTTGGGTTGACTTATACTACGTATATATATAGCGTAGATATATATATATATGTATGGTACGTCAGTAAACAGCATTTTATGTCATGAAATATATCTTTTTACAATCCACTGTATGGGAAGGATGCTGTATATCCACATACACCCATAGAAATGATGTGTGAATGTTGTTTATTGTCCATTAAGCCGCAGTCTTCCTACTCTTGGTATTGTGTATCACTGCCATGGAGTTCACATGCATATATATCAGCAGAAATCTCAACAATGACTCTTTTAGCATGACACGTAAATGAAAGAATGGCAAATATTTCATCGAATTCTGAGCGCTTATCTCCTCTGCGTGAGCGCACAGTGCTGTGCGAGGAGGTGATACGCTATAAGGAGACTGTGTGACCTCCTATCAGTGTTTAGTTAGATGCAGGTCTCAGCCTGTACTAGATCAATATTTAAGGGAGATACATATTATGCGAACATTCCAGTGAATCTATCAGAACGTTGTAGAGGAGAGTAAAGTGTATGTAAGAGGTGCTGGGGTAAGAGGTGCTGGGAAAGAAAACAGAAAGGGCAGCTCTTTGTAATACAGCGACAGCAAATATCATACTATATGTCATTTCATCCTACACACCTGAAAGTGACAACATTTTACTTGTATCTGTATATTTATCTAATCCTTTCTCTTCACATGGGCTTTAGTGTTGTGTCCCTCCATCTTTGCATATCCCTTTATCCAGTGCGGTTTTACACCAGGGGACACCATTTTTAACCAAAGTCTCCAACCAGTTTTTCTTTCTCTATAAGAGCTAAAGGGCTTAAATGTTAGCAAGTCCCATTCTTCAGGGACTACAGCTACAATGTCAGTGTGACAGCTGCAGCACAATCTTTGGCTTGCCCCTCTTGCTTGTGAATGGTACAGTCCTGAGACTTCTGCCCCTTCTTGCAGCACATTGTCAGGATTCAAACCCAGTGATGCTTCGGTGTCTGGCTGCAGCTCTGTCTGCTGAGCTACCTGCACACCTGGTTTAGTACCTCTTGCACTTGTAGACAATGTTTCCCAGTTCCTTGTTGAACCCTGAACTACTGGCTCATCCCACATACTTCCTATAAAAGCCACGTCCTTGCTCTGTTTCAATACCAGATTATTCCAGACAGTACCTTGCGCTTCCTGCTTTTCACTACTTGTGCCTTCATCATCATGGTCTGTATACCGACCCTTGGCTATTGACCACCCGACTACTCTTCATCTTGCTCCATTGTGACTTGACACCATTGGCTTTTGACCATATACCTTTAGATCGCTCCATACAATTTCCATTAGATCTACCAACAACTGTATGTAGTATAGTGGCCTCTCTGATGTAATACATAGTGATTGGAAGGTTTAGAAAGGTATATGGGGGTATAAACATTTGTTTGTTTACAGCATTTTATCACACCCGTCTAAAACGTTTGCACAGTACATATACTATAATATATATATATATATATATATATACACACACATATATTTGTTAGTCGTCTCTCTTTGTTAAAGCCGAGTGAGAGAGAGAAGCCCACCAGCTGCATGCAGTCTTTGCCTCTGATTGGAGGGAGGGGATGGAACGAGATATGAGGTGACACCATGGTTTTAGAGCATTCATTATCCCTCCCTCTTCCTCCTTGTATCTGTAATGATGCCCATTCAGACTCTTTATCTGTATTCTGCTACCAGTTCTGACTTGGCAACATTTTTGTGGTCTGGCATCTGGTGTGATGAAAGTCTTATCTTGTCTGATGCCAAGTAATCATTGTGTGTGTTTGGTTGTTTTGTCATACAATCCCACCAGGGGCACCAGCTTTGACCCAAATAACAAATTATGCAATAACATATAATAGTTATAACATAAACATAGTAGCATAGTGATATATAATAGTGTTATACAATCATTAGAAATAAATGTATGCTAACATAATGTAGAGATGGTCTTTGGTTTTGAGAACATGCAAGTAGTTATTGAATTAATAGAAACTGCTATTAGGTTAATAACGTTTTTAAGAGACAACACAAAGAAGTGATTTACATGATGCAATGGAATGATAAAAAGTTGATAAAAGGGCCTGTGTGCTTTGGGGAACCAGTTGGGGGCATACCATGTTGTTATTAATATTAAAAACCCCCATGAACCTTACATTACGTTTTGTTCTATGTGATATGAGGACCTTTCTAAACCTCCCAATCACTATATATTGTATCAGGGAAGACCGGGCACTACATAGTTGTCGGTAGATATAAGAGAAATTTATGGAGTGATCTACAGGTGTATGGGAGGCTTAACTTTTATTTATATAGAAACAAAACAGCACTGTGTCCAGTATCAGCTGGGTAGGCAAATGGGTGGCTAGTCCCTGGAGATTTGGGTGGTACAAGGGAACATACAAAAAAATAAAAAAATTACAAATCACTTTATTTAACATAGAGTTCCAAACCCACAATGTAGCAGCGGAGAATGCTCTCAGCAGTCACAATACCAAGGGTGCATTCAGTCCCATATCAAAGAATCCACGTTCCATAGTCGTAAGGTGGGTTGATGGAATTCCTTCCAGAGGGGTATAGGTCGGTCCCTTAACACGTTTCGGCCCTGCCCATGGGCCTCATCAGGAGGAATATATACACGCCTCAATGTCCTAAATTTGGTATTCTGTACAAAGAGTGTCTATAACATAATAAATAATAACTGGTAACAACCTCCAAACACCCCATCCATGATACATACGCTGTACAGTGGGTTAGTTGGGACGAATATCATGCACAACATAATTTACAGCTGAAAAGTCCCCTTTATAGGATTGCACACGTGCCCCATATACAAGATCTTGTGAATAAAAAGTTAAATAGATTATAGAAGTGTATTTCTTTCGGGGGCACTCACCATTTGCAGATCCAAGGCCCCTCCTTATTGCAAACAAAGCAAATGTGTCAAAGTCTGCCCATGGGCAGGGCCGAAACGCGTTGAGGATCGACCTATACCCCTCTGGAAGGAATTCCATCAACCCACCTTCCGACTATGCCCTATGGAACATGGACTCTTTGATATGGGACTGAATGCACCCTTGGTATTGTGACTGTCGAGCGTTCTCCGCTGCTACATTGTGGGTTGGAACTCTATGTTAAATAAAGTGATTTGTTAATTTACTCTTTTTTGTATGTTCCCTTGTACCACTCAAATCTCCAGGGACTAGCCACCCCTTTGCCTACCCAGCTGATACTGGACACAGTGCTGTTTTTTTTTTGTAGTTTTTTTTATGAGATGGTGGCCTGGGTATTGCCTTTTAACCTTAAAGCTCCAAGTCAGTTATTGAGGTATTTGGAGTTTTATTTATATAGCACCAATATATTTTGCAGCTCTGTACGTTAAATTAGAGCTAAGGAGATGGTGGAGAGGTGGACTTTCAGGGCTTTTTTGAAAGTGTTAAACAATGGAGCAAGTCTAATGGGGCGAGGGAGAGAGTTCCATAGAGTATAAGTAGCCCCAGAGAAGTCTTGAATCCGCACATGTGTATGCATCATTACTAGCTCACTGTAGGAGCGGGGGCAGGCAGTTAGGGGTATATTTTTGTACCAGGTTGGTAATATAAGTGGGACAGGAGGTGTGGAGTAATTTAAAGGCAAGGCACAAAACTTTGAATTTGATAGATTGATTCTGCATTGGATTTGCTGCCATGCTGAATACATGTAGTACAGGAGAAACGTGGTGCACCGATCTCTTCATATGCCATGGTTCCCTTACTAGCAAGAGCATAGCAATCTCTTAAGCTAGCCACACATGGTTCAATTTTAGTGTTCAATCGACGATTTTCGATGGAAAAAAAGATCGAATGAACATTAATCGATGTACTGCCACATAGTGCAATCGATGATCGTTGAACGATTTTTGGTACAATCGTCGATTGAAAAGTGATCAGACAAGTTGGAAAATTTTGGTCGATTGGGCGATTTTTTTTTGGCTCGATTTTGTGGCTCGATTTTTTAGGCTACTTCCCTTTAACTTCCAATTGAAACTAAAATCGTAAGAGGAATTCAATCGACGATTTTGGATTACTTCGTTTTAATTTCAGTCGAAATTGTTCAATTATCGTGCTTCCCATGTGGAGAACTTTGATTAAATGACAATCGATGTTCGATTTTTTAAATCGAAGTACAAAATCTAATCGAACCTCAATTGAATGATAAATTGTACCATGTGTGGCTAGATTTCACTTTCAAAACGTAGTAGATGTGGACAACAAGATCAGTTAGCACTGATAATGGTAAAGAAAAGAGTCAACAAGTCATAAGAACTAAAGTAAAATCTGAAAAGGGTGTCATGTTTAATTGTCCTCCATGGTGGTACCCCATGTGTACCTCGGGGTAAGCCCCTCCCCCTCTGTGTTTAGGAAGAGCAAACAAATTTATGAAAGTTGTGGACAATGGGAACATTGAATATGAATATACTTATAGTTGATCGTATGCACTTCAGTACGGTAATTATAAATGAACCTTCCTAGCGGTTGAGACAAGCCCAGTTTACAAAACAAGTTCTGAATGAACTGGGCTCACCCAAAGTAAAGTGTTCACCGCGACCCGCTCAATCCCAGAACCACCCCTTCGGCAACATCAGTGATCCCAAAGAGGCATGGGGCGGCGCAATAGATTTCCATGTTAATGGAGGGGCGTCGCTTGCTGAGCACACATTATCGGCGCCATCGATGACAGGGGCAATGTGAAGAGGGGAGAACGGGGATCAGGAACATAGTACTATGTGCTTTGATCACCCGTACCATGCCACTTTGGCTAGGGGGGGGGGGGTTAATGGCACGGATGTCTCTGTGACTTTTGATGTCACATGTGTTATAGTATTACACTTTGCTTGTTCCAGATCCAATGTTTAAGAAAATCTTAAGTTTATGTTTCTATATGAAAAGGTTCACCGTTGTATCTGATGAGAAGGAAAAACCTCCTCCTCAGTTGTAGATATTTTTTCAACAAATATCATTTATTTATACAGTGGATAACCTGCATTTTGCAAAGTGGCCACTAGGTGTCACCAGAGCACTGCTTGGAGGATTATCCTTTTTATGGACTCTCACTATTGGGGTTTGTTTGGGATTTGAACTCCAATTGTGGTGATTTGAATTGATATTTAATATTTATTGTATTTTGTCATTTTTTATGTAAACCCTATTCTATTTAAAATCCCCTACCCTGGCCTTTCTTGATCAGATATGGTGTGTGATTAGACAGTACCCCTGTATCCTAGGTGTATATAGTCACCGCCTGCTTCTGGCTACATGAGGATTCAAAAATCACAGTGCTTCCATGCTGTCTGACACCACCACCACTAGTCACAGTGCTTCTTCATTCTGCTCGGTTTTGCTAAATAAAGGTCCAGTTACTTTAGTCTTCTTCCACCAAATATGTACCTGCTGTTAGTTCATATTGTAATTTAAATACTTTTTTTTATGGTGGCAAAGCTAAAGTTCACACACTTTATAATCTGTTTGTACCATGTCCTTTCCATCTACCAGCAACCAGTGCAGGGGCTACAGACTGACCGGATAGTTGTGAAATGACAGCATAGAAGGGGGTTTCCTCTCAAGAGGAAACGCTGTGTCCTGCAGAGGCTTTGTTAGCTTGGCTTTGTACTCTACCCTCCTTTCTCTCTCTAATAACTGAAAGTGATCCCGAGCTGAACTCAACTGGCTAAATGTAATCAAGCAGCAGCGCCATCATGTGGACGTTTTACAAATTGTTACTAGAGATTTCATTTTGAAAATTTCACCATTTGAATTTGTGATATTATGATCACATGACATGATATCATCCCCAACAATTGCTGGATATATGAAGAAGGGTTGTGTGCATGCAAGTTAGGAGGAACGGGACGTTACCCCAGGGAGTTAGCTTGTGACGTCACTTC
>CM070042.1:39079021-39119114 GCA_036250615.1 Ptychadena robeensis | reverse complement strand
CCTAATTTTATCTACAAAAACTGGAAAAACGTATTGACTCGAGTATAAGCCGGGGGTGGGAAAAGCAAAGTCAGATAGTGGAGTTTTCTAAATGAGAAAAATATATAGAAAGCCCCATTGCCGATAGAAATGAATCAAACAGGATTAATTTTAGTGTCGCACCTTTAAAAAAGTTAAGCAAACACAGGTTTATTGTTATTATTATAGATGGGTTTTTAAGGCAAATCTTATGTTCAAACATGAAAATAAATTTCCATCCGTCTTTTTTATTATTATTATTATTATTAGGAACAAAACATGGAGTGGAAACACGTTTTAATTTTTAAATCATAGGTTTTGGAGTGTTCTATTTGAATTCCTATTAAACTCTATCTTGTTACAATGGGCCACCAGATGGCAGGGTGGAGTTTGTTTACATTAGATCAGCTGTTGTCAGGAAACGGAGACTGAAGACTGAAAAGGAAGCTTGTGCTGGCTTTAATTCAGCCACCTGGGACGAGACAGGTCCCTCCTGACTCGAGTATAAGCCAAGGGAAGGTTTTTCAGACCATTTTGTGCTTATACACGAGTATATACGGTATATACAATAAATTTAACAAAATCAACAAAATGCCTAAAAAGTCCTTTTAGTTCCGGCACTACATAAATGTGAAAATATTTTAATGTTATTGAATAGTTTAGAAATACCCTCATATGGCATTGTTTTGCTACAAGTAAACCGATTGTACAGATTGTAACATATATGATGTCTGGACGGGAAAATCTGCAGTTTTTTTTAAGATGTTCAATAATCATGGAAACTTAAAGCGGTTTTAAACTAAAACAAAAAAAAAACACACATACATGAAATAAGCACATTACTTCCTGGAAAACTGCTACACAAAACAAATAAAACGTATTTACCATCTTCATGTCTTATCTGATGGTGGCAGCATGCTGAATAAGGGCAGAAAAAGCCACTTCCCGATCTATGTTCTCCGGGCAGCAGCTGACAACAACCTGCCCCCCCCCCGCTTCTCCCCCGCACTCCTACACAGACAGAGACTCCTCTGCAGCTCCAGTGGGGGGGGGGGCGACTCGGTTGGATCCATCTAGCTGTGTTAAGAGAGGCTTCTCTCTCCTCTCTTCACAAATTCTCACAGACGTGACGCTGACACAGGTGCTTATGGGAGAGAATTCCCAGTAACCTCTGCAGCTTGTGACGTCCTGCCTAGGCGAGACGTAACACAGTGGGAGGGGCTGTCTCTAAAAAGACACCCCTTCTGCTGTCAGAAATTGTTTTGGTTTTTTTTGTCGGGGATCTCTGCAGTATCAGCTGGGCTGAAGCTGATACTGCAGAGAGACCTAACAAGTGGTAGGTCCTCTTTAACATACGTGTTTTTTGCAGCTTTTTTGATTCACTGCCAGCCGTAATGCAAGATCACTTTATTTATTTTCTGTAGGGAACAGGAAATGCTGACTACATTTTTCTTGTTACCGAAATGGTAACATAATTAGAAAAGAATAATGATTTGCATTGTTGTTCTTGTTGTTCAGCCATAAGAGATGCAGTAATAGGAATGTATTATGGCTCCTCCTCATGCATACAGAGATCCTGGTGGACATCAAGGCATAGCTGTAGTTCAGCTCTCCACCTTACCCTCTTTTATCGGTTATCGTGGAGCCCCTTCCGTACAATAATAGACAAAAATAAATGAATAGTTGTGCACAACTCAGAAGTGATCACACAGTACGGGTGATGTCAGTGACCATCAGGTGGTGTATAGAACCCGGTAAGATTCCCAGTGTAAAATGGTTCTGTATGAGGGGTGGGTGATGAAGTTGTGTGGAGCAGTTGGAGTGCATCTCCTGATATGAAGGTGGAGTGTGCCCCCCCTTGTAAAAGATTGAAGGAAGGATAAAAGGCGCACCACCTAGTTCAACAAAGTTAAAGCGGACCTACCACCTGGTAGGTCACTCTGCAGTATCGGCAGAGATCCCCGACTGTAAATAAAAAAAAAACTATTTCTGACAGCAGACATTTCTGACTTCCTTGTTTTTAATTTATTTGCCAGGAGGCGGTCTGCTTTGTTTCCCTTGTCGTAAAACATTTGTTTAGTGTATAATAATGCTTGTTCCACCTTGCCTGTGGCTATTTGTTTAAATTTTGTTCTTATATTTATTATTTTCCGTAGGGTCTCTATCGATTAATTGATGGACAATTTAATTTCTAGTTTTTTTTAATCTTTTTATAGATCCTTTTTAATTAAGGTCAGATCTTTCTTTTTAGCGCTTTTCAGAGAGATACAACGACCTCTTATAACAGCCTTGTGGGCCTCCCATAGCACGCCATCCGAGTCCTGATTTAATTCAAAATAGTTTTTTAGTTCTTTTCCTAAGTGAGCCTTTGTTGAATTTTCTCTTATTAAGTTTTCATCTAATCTCCAGTGTTTTTGTGTGACGTTCTTGGTGCCCAATGTGAGTGTCAGGTGTATGGGTGCATGGTCCGACCAAGTTATTGGACCAATGTCTGTATTTGTGACCTGTTTCAACATACTTAGATTCCCTAGCCAGTGGTCAATCCTGGTGTGGACTGCATGTGGGTGTGAAAAAAATGTAAATTCCTTTTTACTTGGGTGCTGGGTTCTCCAGATATCATATAGTGAGTGAAGTTTTATCAATTGGCTGAATTTTTTTGCCAGCCTTGCTGTTTCCTGTGGTGCCCCTACTTGTGGTGTTTTTAACCTATCCTTGTCTGGATTCATTATCATATTAAAATCCCCCCCAAATAACAAGTGTTCATTTTGTGGAGTCTCTATTTCCTCTATGACTTTCGTGATAAATCCCACTTGGTTTTTGTTCGGTGCATAAATATTCACCAAAATTATATTATGTGTCCCTAATTTCCCTTTGAGGGCTATAAATCTGCCCTCTTTATCATGAATCGATTTTTTAACCTCAAATTTGACTCTTGGCCCCATCAGGATTGCCACCCCTGCTTTTTTATTGGGGGATATTGCTGAATATGCTTTGGGGTACAATTTTTCCATCAACTTAAATGTCCCTTTGTTGTCCATATGTGTCTCCTGTAGGAGTACGATATCTGCTCCTATTTCTTTTAATCCCTGATAGGCTAATCTTCTTTTCCCAAAGGAGTTCAAGCCTTTTACGTTTAAAGAAACTAACTTGTATTCCATTGTTCCCGCAATGAGAGTGCTATTATTAAACTGACGTTCACATACCATTCTGACGAGATTCCACCTCCAGATTTCTCACCCATACCTCCGCGTGGGGACCCGGGCAGTCCTCCTTGATTCCCAACTTCGGTGCCGATTCACCGATAACAATACACATATACACTTCTCTATTTTTGTCTCATAAAAAAAATACAAGTATACACATTTCCGCTGCTATCTCAACCAGATCACCTCTGAGCAGTCAGTGGGGAGCGCCTTGTTCTAGAAAATGAGAGCATGGTTCTTTTTCATGTGTATGTGTCTCTCCATCACCCCTGGGGTACGGCAACCCCTGGTGCTGTGACAATGGAGCTGCTGCATATTCCACCCTGGGCATATACTCGAGTCTATAAACTTTTCCAGTCGCCATTAGTATAGTTATGTACCCTGGCTTACATGTGGGTCGGTTTATACTCAAGTGTAAGCAGTATTTTAAGCGCCTATCATTTAGGGCAAAAAAAGATTTCTTAAGGATAAACTGTTAAAAAATTCTGAGCCCATCGTTTTTTGAATCTACAAAAATACTTTAACAATTATTTTGTTCCTTTAGGTGTCACAAGGACAACAAGCGGGCGGCTACGTAAACTCAGCAATGATGTGACCAGTCCAAGTAAGTCCCAAATTGATTCTTAAAATATATTTAATATATAATGATATATAAAATAGATTAAAATACTCCAACTTAAGTAAGACTTTCATAAACCTGAATTGCAGGATGAAGGTCTTTTTTCTATGCTGCAAATCTATCCAATTATAAGCTGCGATGTCAGGGAAAGTTTGTTATGTCAGGAAAACCCATGATATCATCCCATAGTAGAGATGCTCGAATTTTTCGACTTGCTAATTTTCAGAGCTGATTGCAAAGCCCCTGAACAGGGTATCATCACCAAACTTTCAAACTTGGGGGAACATTTGACAAAAAAAAGTATGTCTCTAACACAAATAGTTTTTGAATAAATTATGTTCAAAATTAAAGTCGCATTTCCGAATTTTCGAAATTTTGACTTGACTATGAACTTAATTTGTGCAAAAACTAGAGTTAGAGACATACTTTTTACTTTCAAATGTTTGGTGATGATACCATGTTCAGGGGCTTTGCAATTAACTCGAAATCATCGAATTTCTGAAAAAAAAATTGACCATCTCTATCCCATAGCAGTGCTTATGGTGTGGTTCAAGTAATATAGTTGTCAAATTGTGTGGCAATGTTGTACATGGCAAAAGCCTCTGGACTGTACCATTCACACGGATGGGGGGGGGCAGCTTAAGACTGACATTGCAGCTGTGGTTCTTGAGGAAGATTGGGGTCCTCTCGCTACATTACATTTAGCCATTTAGTCATTGTAAACAACAAAAAATGGCACTGGTGGAAAAGTACCCCTTCTGTGGGAGTATCACCCAGTGCTAACTGCATGCCCCCACCATGCTAGTGATGCCATTGGAGGTTATGTACACTATGGCAAACTTCTGTCTGTATCTATGTTCAGTCTATGAATTTAACAGATAATTTAGCACTATATGGAGTGTGGCCACTGTGGGGGGGGGGGGCATCTAAAGATTTCCAATGGGAAACAAGTCTCTCAATAGACAGCACAATCAGGTATTTTCCTGGCTATCACTCTCTGATAAATGCCGGGCTTCCATCCAGCCGCAGAGCTGCATCACCACTGACAAGTAGAGAGGAGGGGCTACATTGGATATTCTAATTTAACTTATTACAGTTGAGTGTTTTTTTGTTGTCTATTTCTAGTGATTTTGGTGGTATAAAGTGATAGGCTTTAGAAACATGGAGGCCATGTTGGTAAATATCAATAAAATTATATGGTTTTCAGTTAGCATGAAGAGCTGTACAAGTCTAATTTGGATTCTGAATACTTTCTAACACAGAGAAAAGACTGACTGCTGGACTAACCTTTTTGCTTATAAATATCCGTTTTTAGCCTTTCATGTTCCTATAGAGAAACATTCTTAAATTTCAGTCACATAGACAGGAAGTGTGAAGAAATCTCTCCAATAGAAACGCATGGCAACAACCAGACTTTACTTGCACCGGAAGAAACAGTGATGACCTATAAGGTCCTTAAGTTTTTCCTATACCTGCCTCCTGTTCCACTCCCTCCATGTCCTCCTCTCCCTGTGACAGGAAGTGGTAAGAAATCTCAAAAAACGTTAATGATTGGTGAAACAAGTTTAAGCTCTTCGCTGCTCTATCCAAAGCTCACAACATATCTGGCTGGAGTTGGGCTTTAATCCTGTTCTATTTAACGCTGGCAGGTCCATTCTTGCTTTTGGAGAGCTGTAATGTCTGGCTTTAACAAGGAAAATCTGACCTAGTGACTTATTTCAAGGCAACGGAGACTTCCAAGAGCCGTTTCCCAACTAAATATGGATTTGGGTGATTTATTATAATTCTCTGCAGGTGTCACAACAAGAAATGGATTGTAGGCGTCTGTATGCGTCCGGTAAAGTCTGGGTACAATATGCTGTTTCAACCAAGATGAACCCTTCCTGCCATAATGTCCTGCGGCCCGGTTCCAGCCTTTGATGGGTTAAATAGCAAGCACCCAATGTAATCCCTGCGTTCTGGCCAAGGAGTTAGCAATGGAATAGTATAATTGCTAACAGGTACAGCAGGATCCCTCACTGTAACAATGTATTACACATTGGCAGACTGTGCAATGATTTGGGCTGGATAACCAGTTTTCTCTTTTCGGGGAGGGGAGGGCCGCACAGAACCCCATACGAAAGCACAGACTATGCACTCTGCAATTCTACATACGTCAAGTATTAACGCTAATGGCCATTGTAATGCTGGAGCCGGCTGATGTACGTAATTGGGGCAATGTTCTTTAATTGGCATGGTGACTTTAAAGTCATCTTTTAGACAACAGGCCGCTTATAACTTTTGCTGAGCTGGCCACAGGGATAAAGAAGGTGGAGAAATGAGTGAGTGAAAGAAAAGAAGAAACGGGAGGGGGTGAGCACAGGAAGATTAAGGACGGAGGATGGAGAGTTGGGAGAGGAAGCACTTGGAGAGAGGAGGATGCATTGACATGAGAAAAGAAAGGTTGAAATGAGGGTATTCGGTGATGTTAGGCAACAGGCGATGGCAGTTGGTGAAAACAGTAAAACAAGAAACTACAGGAAAAGGTGACTAGAGAAGGAGAGAGATCTATGCATGGGAAACTGTTATCGGGCTATAACACTGACACAAGTAATGGAAGATTGGGGGATCATGTGTGGTGATGGCCATTCTTCTTTCCAATACAAACCATTGAGGTTGTGTGATCCAGACTAATATGGCGTTACCTGGAAGCCTTGTCAGATGACCAGAAACCCGTTAAGACATTGCACCTGTCCTAGTTACACAAACCTTCCTGTTCTTTAATCAAGTTCTGAAGGATCCAATTAGAAGGTTAATGAAGATAAGTTCTAATTTATCTAATTGCAAACTATAAGAACTTTGGCTAGGACAGGAGCGACTATATAGCATATAGTGCATCTCATCTGGATCGTAACTTGCCCTGACTGCCTCACCCTAAAGACCCCCATACACCTTTAGATCACTCCATACAATATCCATTAGATCTACCAACACCTATGTAGTGCCGGGTCCTCCCTGATAGTACACATAGTGATTGAAAGCTTTAGAAAGGTCCTCATATCACATGGTTTTGGTAGAAGAAAAGTTAATTGTACAGAAATTGTATGGTAAGATTGTCAGGTATATGGGGGGCTTTAACCTTAAATCAGGGTACAGACCTGCAGATATGGGCCAGATAATTATATCTATAACCACATACCCTAGGGGGGGGCACATGCGGCTCTTTGGGCGTTCTTTGCCGGCCCATTCAGTGCTCCACTTGCGGCCCCCGAAACCTATTTGTTAATGCATAGGGTATTGGAACTCACCTGTCCGCCGATCCACCGCTGGCAGGTCCTTATAATTGTTAGGGAGGGAAGAGGAGGAAAGGCAATAAATTAAGTGATAGGCATTTGTAAAAGCCAATCAGCGACCCAGAGGGTGCCTGCGAAAGTACTTCACCTCTCCTCCTGTCTGCATGACAGGAAGTGAGGAGAAATCTCTCCAAATGGATAAATCATATATATCATATTAAATACACCTTTTAACTGGTTTCGGAACGCATGCACTTCTTCTCATGACATTTTTGTGAACCCGTCCTAAGAAAAGATGTAGGAATTTAATATAAGAAAAGAGATAGCTACTACTAGTTGTGACAGAGTAAAAGGTATTCCAGACATGTTGGGCACTGGGGTAACAGCTGGGCGCTGGCATGCATCCAATGACAGGTACATGGGCTGTTGGTGACTGAGAGATTTAGGACAGACACATGGAGGGAGGGGGGCTGGAGAACACATCTGAACACAGAAGGTTGTTGAAAAGGGAATACATTCTGTACCATGAATATTAAACTGAGAAAAACAAGAGGGGATGAGGTGATGAAAGAGCATGAAGTCTGGAGCTGACCCTGGTGTGGAATGCACAGAGGTCAGCTGAGGTGTGCCAGGCAGAGATGGTTAACCCTTCAGCTGATACATAGGAGTAGTGCGGGTTCCATAGGAGCTAAGGATAGTATGTATGAATTACAGTAGAGGTTTGTAGGCTTTAACAGGTTGACAAATAATTATACTTAAGGAAATTTGCCCATTATTGACAAGTGACATGTTCTCTCCTTAACTCATTTGTCCATAGTTGCCCTCCTTGTGAGGAAATGGATTTTTAACCCGGGGATTGGAGGAGCCACCTATGTACTGACATAACGCATAAGACCAACACTTTACCTGGTCTCTTCAATTTATTTGGTAACCTTACCTCAGGGTATCCACACTAGTGTTGAGCGTGAATATGCAAATGGCACATTTTTATTGCGAATGTCAGCACTTCGAGAATTTAGGAAGATCTCGAATATAGCGCTATATCTTCCTAATCTGGAATATTGAAGATTCTGGGGAAAGTGCCATGCATTGCGTTCGCAATATGCACATGTACAAGTGCAGATATTCACAATGAATTACTTCTGTGAGTGTTGTCTCATATGGTTAATACACTGCAGCTGCTATTCTACCACTTGATGTCGCCGAAACAACACACATTGCCTTCGCAATATTCTCATGAACAAATGCCGATTTTCGCATTACATCATAATGACAGGAGATCTCAAATTTACTTTCCTCAATTTAGTCCTGACTTAAGACCCATTAAACCCAGGACAAGCTGATCTTTCTCCATATAAATGCATTTTTTTCCTGATGAAGTCCTACATTCACACTAACCATATACACTGGGAAATTCTCTGTCATACACTGTAAATAGTTACCTTCAATGTGATCCCTTACTACTCCATTTGCCCTTAAAGGCAGGCGTTCTGTGTCGATGGTTTACCCAAGTTGACTTTTTATGTTAGTGTTCTCATTGGCACCATCCCCATCCAAGACCCTATTATGGTCCAATCCAACCGCTATATACTCATCTTCACGGTGATACTCAGCTGAGAATAGGTTTTGTGCAGAGAAAGGACTTTCTTACAGAATGCCATGACAATACCCCCTCAACTATGTGGCCACTATATGGGGCAAATTGTGGGACCATCATTATGGTCGACCATACCCAAGAAATTTGTATTTGCATGGAGGGGGGGTTGGGGGGTTAGCCCTTTAACATAACTAAAAGATTTCATGAAGATCTCAAATATAGTGCTAAATCTTAGTCATCTCGAATATTTGAAGTGCCATGCATTGCGTTCTCAATGTGTGCATGTACAGTGACAATTTTCACAATGATTACACTGCAGCTGCTATTTCACAGTCTGTGACTAGATGTCGGCGTGACACAGATTGTGTTTGCAATATGCACATGAACAAGTGCAGATTTCTCAATATAGATAATAATGACTGGAGATCATGAATTGTCAAATTTGCTGCAATAATTAGGCAAAAATTTTGCAATATTTTGTGCATATGAATATTGCTAATGCTGTTCATTACTACTTTACCCAGAAGTCTTACAAGCTTCTCCACTTTAAAGGATATTTGTCATAAAAAATTTTTTACAAGAAGAACAAGAAAAGCCCCTATATAAGAAGAACAAGAAAAGCCCCAAAAGGATATTTGTCATAAATGTTTTTTTCTTTTTTGCATTATACAGTACAGTCCATCTGAACACTGCCAGTAGAGAGGCTGAACAAGTGTTTCTCTTGTGCTTTGATAGTCAAGCTTGAGATATTCTGCTATTTTTGTGTTGCTTTTCCCTCTCCCAGTCTGAGCTTTATTGAAAGAATACTGTACTACCAATATAAAGTAAACTTAAGAGGTTGATTAAGTAAAAGAGGTTGATTAAGTAAAATTGAGATACTCTAAAGCCCCCCATACACCTTAAGCTAGCCATACACGCACTGAGCGGCGAGCGATTTTGCCACGATCGCCGATCGGGGGTGCCCACATGGGGCGACAGAACGGACATGTCCGAAATTCTCTGGTCGATGCCGTTAGTTTCAAGACCGGCATCTTCATTGAAGCTAACGGCCAGCACGCTGCACTCCAGAGCTGATCTGACCTGCTCTGTCAGCCCCCACTCGGTACATGTGTGGGGGCCTTTACAATCTTACCATACAATTTCGTACTTTTCTTCTACCAAAACCATGTACGAACTTTCTAAACCTTGCAATCACTATGTATTCTATCAGAGAGGACCCGGCACTACAATAGGCAGGGATATATACCTTCCAATAACTATGGGATTTATCAGGGAGGACCCAGCACTACATAGCAGTAATATATACCTCCACAAAAATCACTAGTATTATATCAGGAGGACCCCCCGGCACCTACATAGCAGTGATAGATACCTTCAAATCACTTGGTATTCTCTCAGGGATGACCGGCACTACATAGCAGTGATATATACCTTCCAATCACTGTGTTCTATCAGGGAGGACACGGGGACTAAATGAGCAAGTGATATTATACCTTCCAATCACTTATGTATCTATCATGGAGGAACATCGCAAAATAGCAGTGATATATACCTCCCAATCATTATGTAATCTATCAGGGAGGGACCCGGCACTACCAGAGCAGTGATATTATACCTTCCCAACACTATGTATTCTATCTAGGAGGACCCGGCACTACATAGCAGTGTAATACCTTCCAGTCACTGTGTATTCTATCAGGAGGACACAGCACTAAATACAGGGATATATAACTTGCACAAGCAATCCATGTATTATATCAGGGAGGACCAGACACTACATAGCAGTGATATTTACTTCCCAATCACTATGATTCTACAGGGAGGCCCCAGCACTACATAGCAGTGATATATTACCTCCACATCACTGTGTATTATACCGGGAGGACCCAGCAATCATTACAGTGATATTATACTTTTGCAATCACTATGTATATTCTATCAGGGAGGGACCCGGCACTACATAGCAGTGATATATACCTTCCAATCAATGTGTATTCTATCAGGGAGGACCGCACGACATAGCAAGTGATATATACCTCCCAATCACTATGTATTATCAGGGAGGACCCAGCACTACATAGCAGTGGATTATACCTTCCAATCACTGTGTATTCTATCCGGGAGGACACGATAACTACATAGCAGTGTATATACCTTCCAATCACTATGTATTTATCAGGGAGGGACCCCGGAATACATAGCAGTGATATATACTTCCAATCACTGTGTATTCTATCAGGAGGACCGGCACTAAATAAGCAGTGATTATATACCTTCCAATCACTGTGTATTCTATCAGGGAGGAACCTGAACTAAATAGCAGTGATCTTATACATTCCAATCAATATGTATTCTAATCATGGAGGACCAGGCACTACATAAGTGATATATACCTCCCAAATCATTATGTATTCTATCAGGGAGGACCGGCACTACATAGCAGTGATATATACCTCCAATCACTATGTATTCTATCAGGGAGGACCCAGCGCATACATAGCATGTGATATATACCTTCCAATCACTGTGTCTTTTTATTTTATCAGGAGGACCCATGGCACTACATAGCAGTGAATAATACCTTCCAATCACATATGTATTCTATCATGGAGGACCGGCACATAATAGCAGTGATTATTACCTCCCAAATCATTATTATTATATCAGGGAGGACCCGAGCACTACATAGCAGTGATATATACCTCCCAATCACTATGTATTCTATCAGGGAGGACCCGACTACATAGCAAGTGATATATACTTCCAGTCACTGTGTATTCTATCAGGAGGACACCAGCACTAAATAGAGGATATATACACTTGCCAATTCAATATGTATTTATATCAGGGAGGACCGACAATTACATAGCAGTGTATATAATCCCCAATACTTATTGTATTCTATCAGGAGGACCCAGCACTAAATAGCAGTGATATATACTTTGCAATCATATGTTATTCTATCAGGAGGACACGACACTACATAGCAGTGATATATACCTTCCAATCATATGTATTCTATCAGGGAGACCCGGCATACATAGCAGTGATATATACATCCAATCACTATGTATTCTATCAGAGAGAGAGCAAGCATACATAGCAGTGATATATACCTCACAATCAATATGTATTCTATCAGGGAGGACCCAGCACTACATAGCAGTGATATATACTTTGCAATCACTATGTATTCTATCAGGGAGGAACACGACACTAAATAGCAGTGATATATAACCTTCCAATCACTATGTATTCTATCAGGGAGGACACGGCACTACATTAGCAGTGATATATACCTCCCATCCACTATGTATTCTATCAGGAGGACCAGCAATACATAGAAAGTAGATATTTACTTTGCAATCACTATTTTTTTTTGTAATTCATATAGGAGGACCCGACACTAATAGCAGTGATATATACATTCCAATCATATGTATTCTATCAGGAGGACCAGCATAATAGCAGTGATATATACTTTGCAATTAACTTATGTTATTTATCAGGGAGGACAACGACACTACATAGCAGTGAATATATACCTTCAAATCACTATGTATTCTATCAGGAGGACCGGACTACATAGCAGTGATATAATATACCTCCAATCACTAATAGTATTCATATAGAGAGGAGCCAGCAATAAATAGCAGTGATATATACAATCCAATCACTATGTATTCATATCAGGGAGGAACCAAGCAATACATAGCAGTGATATATACTTTGCAATAACTATGATTCTATCAGGAGGAACCCGACACTACATAGCAGTGAATATATACTTCCAATCAACTATGTATTTCATCAGGGAGGACACCGGCAATAATAGCAGTGATATTAACCTCCAATCATATGTATTCTATCAGGGAGGACCCAAGACTAATAGCAGTATATATTACTTTGCAATCATATTGTATTCTATAGGAGAGGACCCGACCAATAATAGCAGTGATAATTACTTCCAATCATATTATCAGGGAGGACCCGGCACTACATAGTTGTTGGTGGATCTGAAGGAAATTGTATGGAGTAATCTAAAGATGTATGGGGGGCTTGAAGCCTTTACTGCATGAATTACAAAAGCATTGAGACGCTGTTAATAAATACGTTGTGTTAGCTTCTTGTGTATCTTCCCGGAGTTCAGCCTCACAATACTTATGTGTAGCACTTCTTCGTCTAGCGGAGAGTTTTGCTTTAACATTAAGAACTCTTTAAATGATATGTTCCAGCTCCAATTATAGGCCTATTCCGGGATTCTGCAAACCATGAGCGATGTATGCTTGCGCCAGCTACAGGATCATTTCAGATGCGTCCTTGCTTTCATTCATTTATTTTACAGGATTTTTGCCAAAATAAAGCAATTCAGAGAAAACACGGTTTCCTACTCATTAGCATATGGTGTTAACAAACCCAGATTACACATGTTGGTGTAATTACAGACTAGAAAACGTGTTCTTCTCCAATGTGCCCTTTGGCATTTTTTACAGCTTTGTGTTGCAGTCTGCTGGTTGATAATCACCCATCTAACTCTACAAGGTCTATGGGCTGAAAGTGAGAATAAAGAGATCTTGTGGCTTACTTCACAACAACGTGCATTTACAGATACATAATTAAATGTATATTAAAGCAAATAGGGTAGGTATCTGAATCTAAACTGTTATCAGCCTGCTGTGCTTTGTGTACAGCAGAGCTCAGACTGAACTGTGCTCCAGTGCTTGTATGCTAGGAGTATACATTTAGGAGGAGAGTGATCGCACAATGAGCTTATCCATGTCACGATTTCCCCTATCCAGCCACAAGCTGAGGGAGTAACAAGACGTTTGTGCATTTAATAAAGCTCAGAAACTGAACGGGATCAATAGAAAATGCTGCTTGCCTGACATTTTACAATATAAAGCTCAGTATTTTATTTTTCCAGTGAATAGAACAAAAAAAACAGTAATAATTTGGTTGTTGTTGTTAAGCATGATGGCTAACATTGTGGCCTTGTAGCACCTTGCCAAGGTCAGGGCGATTACCCCCTCTTACATTGGTGTCTGAGCATTGTGAAATCGGGGGGGGGGGGCTAGCAGTATGTCTGCGCTGTCTGACCTGGTTCGACCAATGTTCTGCAGCAGCTGAGGACACTAGTTGTTTGGGTTTGAACCCATGACCGGCTGCACCCCATGCCGCCTGCCCTGACCTACTGCCGTTTACCTGACTTCGCCTTTGCTCTATCTTGCTACCTCCTGCGTCCTGCGGTCCGTGAGCCTACGGACCTAACACTAGTTAAGTTGTGAAATCCAGTTTTTCGAGCCCAAAGACACAACCCGTCCTCCTCTTCAGTAACCACCCCCGAACTGAGCTCCTCTTCCCCTCAGGATGATGTTGGGGCCAGCCAAAGAGAAAAAAAAAATCCAATGCCCATATTGCCACCCCCACCAGGGTGCCACTGGCCAAGGTTGAGTTTAAACTTTGTCTATCTTAAATGAATTGATATGTTCTCCTAATGTTTCCATGAGTTTAATCCGGTTTCCAGTTTCCTGCCAAAGCCTTAAAACCATAGTGGCATATAACTGGCTTCCATACAAAATTAGCCAGAGAGAATGTTTGAGACATGTGACATGGGGACATCTACCATACAGTTATTGACATGACCATGGATCCTGTAAAGCCCTGTAGAAGAGGTCAGCGTTCTAATACAAATGCATAAAACATCTTCCTCATTATTTCCTTCTATACCAAGCAAGCCCTTGGTATAACGTTATCCCGCAATAGGTAACTAAAGAGTTAAGATTTGATTTAATATGTGTAGCCGAGTTGTACGCTGGAAGACTTCCCGTTTACACCATTCTCCAATGTGTTTTGAAGGCTAGAGTTGTGCAGCTGTAGTATGTGAAATATCAGTGTGCCTTGCCAACTGAATATTGATCTACTGCAGGAGTTATGTTTGAGCAACACATCCAACCATCCCTACCACGTGGCAGATCGAGCATCATGTCATAGACCGTACCGTGCCGTTTGGGGTCAACTCAAGCCAAGATTTCCAACTCTTCTCCTGGCCCCCAGCTGCTTCCTGTTCTTACGACACCAGGGAACTAGGCCAGTGATAAAGAATCTTCATCTCTACACTCATCCAAAGTATCTGTCCACCTTGAGCTACAGTGTCCTGTAAATCCTGGATTTGTAGTGTTAGGCTCAGCTCAGTGTTTTTTAGTTTTAGATAGAGTAGCGAATGGAAAGAACGTCCATTGGGTCTTTACTGCTACTTGACGCTGGATTACAGAGACTTCTCATCCTGGTGATAATGATTCTACCAAACCATAAAGAAGGTCAGACCACAACAATACAGATCTAAGAGGACCTCTTTACCCGTGGTGAATCTTACCCATAAACCAATAAATGATCTAACAAAGTATTAGCACAATAGGAGTGTGAGAGGGTTCCACAGTCAACTGCCTGGTTATGTATCATTTCATCAATTGCATTTCCTGTGATGGTGACGTCTGAACTATTTATAAAGCATCACTGAAATCTCATGAAACAGTCTAATACTTTTTAGATTTCATTAAAGACTATGTGTTTCATTGTTTCAATGCCAGTCAAAGCGAATGAATTTGATGAAGTTTTGATTTGCTACTCATCTTTTTGTTAGAATATTTAGTTAGTGTACTAGAGTTGCAAGCAGTATACCCAGTGGGGACCCATAGGGGATGATGGTGGACCCTTTGATTGTAGGTTGCTAGACATCATGACCTTTCAACCATAAAATTTGTCGGGCTCTTCTTCAACACTTACACCTCAGATGCATAGGAGACATATAGAATAGGACTGAGTATATGTAACCAGTGTGTGAGGGGTAAATTGTGCTTGATTAGGATGTCAGAAAGTGTGATTGGGCAAGACAGGTGCATGGCAGGGAGTGGTCAGCCTATGGGGCATAGGGAATATAAGACCCGAACAGGGGGTGGAGCTGGGTCATCGTCAGGAGGAGAGAGCAGGGAGAGATGTTCTGGTCGATCCTGTGGGAGGTAGGCCATGCAGGCCTGCAGATCCGGAGACCCTTAGTGGGCTGAGATTTGAATAAAGACATCTCCCTTGTCCCCTAGCTAGGGACAAGGGCACCCCTAGCGTAAAGTGTTACCAGATTGGAGAAAGGCTAGGACAGAGACTGATATTGGCAGCGACTGCTCCCAAATGGCTGACATGGTATGGCAGAAGAGCAGTGTAACATCAATAAAGGGCACCGTATCTACACCAACGTCACCATGCATTGGACCCTTGTTCTTGAATGTAAGCAAGAGCCTGTGGAGGAAATGCCACCCTTCCCATACACCTTTAGATTTCTCTGTCAGATTTCCTTTTAGATCTCCTTTTGTTTTACCCTAACCATGTAATATGAGGGACTTTCTAAACCATCAAGTCTACCTGTGTTCAATCGCAGAGGACCCGGCACTACATAGTTGTTGGTAGATCTAAAGGATATCTGACAGAGAGGTATATAACCAGCTTAAGGTGAGAGACTGTGTGGGCCTGGCTGCTTCCTTAGATGAAAGGGAAGTGTATGCTGAAGAGAGGCGAGTCTGCAGTAACCCAGGGGTGTTATTGAGGGAGGGGAGAAACATCTAGAAGTTGTCCCCTGGTTCACCCTTGTAGGTGTGGTGCGTGAAAGGGCAGTTGTTTTTCCTACTGCACCAGGAGTATATTCAACTGGGGTACTTTACTAGGAAGGGAATATACACAGTCCCCTCCCTGACACTGATAACAGTAAGCAGGGTGCATTCTTAGGATTACTTATAAACCATGTAGTCCCATTTCCCCCATGAGAGGAGCGATGCTGCCCAGGAGTAAAGCTATGGTAAACAAGCTAAAATTGTCAGTTTTATAGGCTTTAGTACGATTGGCCTGTAATGGGGTCGTTTCGGAAACGGCAGTGTTAAAATAAAATGAATTAGTATCCAGTGCCCTTGGCTAACTTTCTCTGGGACTGTCACCCTACAACCTACAGTGTCACCTGGTCTCCTCTCTCTGTACAGTCTAGAAACAGGAACAAGAAATCCCTTGACCCCTCCTATCTTCAGGGTTACTTAATCCACATTGTCATTGGAATTGACATATACACATGCTTGCCCCTGTTGCCTTTAGGACCAAACACATCTATTCAGAGCAGTTT
Organism: Ptychadena robeensis; assembly: GCA_036250615.1. Taxonomy (NCBI): domain Eukaryota; kingdom Metazoa; phylum Chordata; class Amphibia; order Anura; family Ptychadenidae; genus Ptychadena; species Ptychadena robeensis. Next base: position 39,102,247 of record CM070042.1, on the reverse strand, counting down.
CTAGCCTTTCAGGGGCCCTATGCAAGTTCATGCTCGGGGCGTGTTGACTAGAGATGATCAAATTTTTTAACTAGCTGACTTTTTGAGCTGATTGCAAAGCCCCTGAACATGGTATCATGACCAACATTTCTGGAGATGTAGAGAAGGTTTGTGGGAACATTTAAAAAAAACTTTGCTCTAGCACACGTAGTTTTTGTATAAATTAACATCCATTTTGATTTCAGACATTTTTACTTGACTTTAAACTTAATTTATGCAAAAACAATTTGTGTTTGAGCATTTGTTTTTTTGTAGTATACCCCCAACCCTTCTCTACATCTCCTACAAGTTTGGGGATGATAAACTCAAAATCTCTAGTGTTGACCGGGGGGCGGGTGGGGGGGGTGGTGGTCTACTGATGGAGCGAGGGGCCGTAACACGTCCATACAAGCCACTCCTTCTCCTTACACGCGCCGGGGGCCCAGGGTGTCTGTGGTGCCCTATGTGCACGCATATTTGGCATAGCTGGAGAAACGGCCCTTCGTCTATTTTTAGAGAAACCGACAGCCATTACCACCTCCTTCATCTTTTCTGTTTCTCAAAATATCTTGGCCTTTGCACGGCATAATGGAAACTGTTCGATTCCGGAAAAAAAAATGTAAGAATGATGAGTCAAGGCATAAATGAAATGCTTTTTGCTTGAGAAAGAGGATGTCACCAGGCATCTGACAAGCACATGCTTCTAACATCTGAGGCAGCTGAGGCTGAGGACAATGACGACAGCTATGTGCACGCATAAGCACAGCCAGAGGAGCTCAGGGCCCTGGATGTATAAGAAAGAAGAGATTGTTAGAAGAATTCCAGATAAAGGCGAAGTATATGTGTAGGAGATGACAGCAGCTTAAGGAGGAAACTTCCCATCAAGAGAGAGAGATCTACAAATCCTGCAGAATAAACTTTTATAGAGTTTATAAAAGTCCAGCAAAGGAAAGAGAAGAGAGGAAATGAATGGCTAAATGATAAAATAGGAAGGAGGAGGGAAGGAAATAGAGAAGTACCTAGAAAGAGGGCAGTGACAGGCTGACGGAAAGAAAAAAAAAAACAGTGAGCGAGCAGACTTGGAAAGAAAGAAAATTGTGAAGATACAGACAAAGAAAGCTGGATAGAGCTAGACCGTTGAAAGGGGGAGGAGATAAAGCGACGCTTATGTGAGATCACAGGGAAGAGTACAGTAGAGGGTGAATGAGAAAAGTAGAAGGAGGGAGCGAGAGACAGACAAAAGTGAGACCTGGAAAAAAAAAGAAGAGGTTGGAGGAGTGGAAGGAGGAGGACAGAGAAGGGTTACCACCTCCCAAACAGGGGCAGAGAGGCTGGGCTGCAGATAAACTGATGCTGGGGGAGTGATGGACAAGGAGCGCATTTCAGGTAAGCAATATTATTCCAAATTCATTCCTGTTTCTTGTATTTATTTATCTTCAGATACAGAACTTATTGTACAAAAAGGTGAGTAGAGCATATCTCTGTTGAGAATGTATTAATGTGTAATGACATGCCAAGAGAATATAACAAACACTTTAAGCTGCCCATACACCTTTAGATCTCTCTGTCAGATATCATTTAGATCTACCAACAACTATGTAGTGCCGGGTCCTCTGGGATTTAACACAGGTAGACTTGATGGTTTAGAAAATCACATTATATGGTAAAGCAAAAGGAGATCTAAAGGAAATCTGAAAGTGTATGGGGACCCTTACCCTTAAAGGTCATAAATGACCCATGGAAGCAGGTAGCAAGGTCAACTCTTTAGGTCTTCTTTCCATGACAGGTTGTAAGCTGTTGAGGGCAAAGGATTGGAACTTAATTGAGAAAGAGATGCTGGTGTGCAGGTGGTTTGTTGTCACACTAGGTTTCTTTTTCCTAGTGCCTTGTACTTCTACCATCATCTGTTGATTCATTATATTGGGGTGAGTGTAGGGTAGACCTCCCCTATAGAAGTTCAGTACTCCACAACGTCTTCCTCTTCTTGCGGCACATCCTTTACTTCCTCGTGGCTCATAGTCACTAGGATACGAGGCGATGGGGGTTTTTGGTTCTTTTGGGTTTTCTTGGTGACCAGACTTTCAGAAAAACATGTTTGCTTGTTCTGCCAGCCACAACTTGGCATTACATTGGAACATGCTACATAATATAGGCATGCTGAGTAGGACTGCACACTTCAAGACCTACAATGCTGCTTCTGTTTGACTGCTGACCAGTCTAACCTACTCCAGACCATACCAACAAGGATTTTCTTTTCTCTGGCCAAACTTGCTACTTGTTTCTTTCTGATGTTGGTTAAGGGCGTTCAAGCTGGATCTCTATTCAGAAGTAGAACACTGTCACAAGTAACTTTCCAGTAGTTAAATGGGATTTTTTTTATAAGGGGAGGTCCATATCTTGCTGCCACGTGAGCAGATAAAACTGGAAACCTTCATGCTGCAGCAGAACAGACTTTGTCACCGTCTACATCATCTCTGTGTCATCGTCTGGGCATTTTGTGATGGCTTTTGTCTCATGTGGACATCAGTCTTGGATAGGTCAGCAGTAGATATTGTAGAAGACTAGAAAGATTTCATAAGAATGATCTCAACGTCTGGATACTAGGAAACGATGCAGCAAAGGTTTAGATGTAAAATGGGACTTGTGCTGAAAACTCCATTGCCTCTTTAATTGCTCTTGTTGGTCTTCTGGTTTAGCATACTAGTGACATGAACACAAGATTAGTATATCAGAAATCAGCATGTGCAGATCAGGCAATGACCGAGAGGATGTGGTCACCAAGGAATTGCTGTCAGCACATTACTCATAGGCAAAGGGAGGGGGCTCACCATGTACCGTCTCGGCTATGTCACAAATAGAAATCATGGGATTAGCATGTAACCCGTGGAGGGATTTCCTTTATTAAGGTTCCCTTGCCATGCTACTTAAACTCTGTTTTCTAATTCTTGTAAGAATAAAGCTAGATACTGCCAGCTTTGTAGGTTTTCATAGAGATGGTCCAATTTGTTTTTTATTTCGACTGACTGACTGAGTTAACTGCAAAACCCTTGAAGATGCACTGTATCATAATCGAAAGTGCTGGAAATGGGTTGTGTGGAGATAGGAACACTACAGAAAAGGAAGCATTGCTCTAGCATATGTTTTGCATAAATTAAGTTTAAGTCAAGTCAATGTTTTAAGTTGAAATGTTTATTGAATTCTGAGCATAATTTTTGTAAAAACTATATGCACTAGAGCAGCTATTCTTAACCTTTGGATTGGGACCTCGTGGTCCCATTTCACAGGGGTCGCCGGGTTTACTGAATGCATCAGCGATGTTGCCTGCAAGCAGGGTGGGAAGTTTGGAGGGAGAGTAATACCCCCTCCCTCCCTACTTAGAGGGACTAAGGGGGCATTACTCTCAGATCAGCTCTGGTCACTGCTTTTCTGCAATCCCAATAACTCAGTGCTCTCCCCTTTCTACAGCCATGGGGTATTACCCTATAATTTAGTGATGGTGAAACTTTTGGAGGCCGAATGCCAAAATGGAAACACAAAACCCACCTTTTGTATTTTAAAGTGCCAATAGGACAATTTAACCTTAATAGGGTTTAGTTTAAACAATGGGAGACGAAAGTGCACAGATTTTTTTTGCAGGTAACAGACACAGCTAGCAGAGGCGTTAATGCTCTGGGCAACCTCTCAGGACTTTACCCCCAACCCCACTGGACTATAGTACTGCTACATCCACATCCTCACATCACCATGGCATCGGGCATTGTAACAGAGATGGCAGTAAGAGTAAATGTGTTTTATTTTTCTTCTTTAATTATTTTTTTATTAGGTTCACAAAAGAGCACAATAACAGTCCAATGAAATCCAGATTTCTGCACCAAAAGTGGTAAAAATGTTGTTTAACTCAAAGTGAAATTCCACCATCTCTAGAAACAAATACCAGAATGTCCACTAGATGGCGCTGTCACCTGTTTGTGCACCAGCCAAGTCCCGTCCCCACCAATCAGAGACTGCAGCCACACACACACACACACACACACACAGTGTGTACCTCTGCCACACAGGGATTATGCCAGTCACCACACAAGTCAGCGCTTCTCTATCTGAGTTCGCACCGACTTGCGCAATGCCATAGGTTCGCCATCACGGCTGTAGCTGGAGTCCTCACTCCACTTAGTAGCTCTCTCCAGAATATAGATGTAAATGGGTCAGGATGCATTTAAGTGAAGAAAATGCTGAAACATCATGTGATGAAGAACTTGGCCCCGATACTCCCACACCAAATATTGCTCTGCCAATTTTCAGAAGCTCTAAAACAATGGAGTTCTTAGAGAAGTTCTGGGAGGAATTACACATAGTTCTCTATAGTTATTGTAAAAAGATAAATGAGCAAAAGAAAAACAATCTGATAAATAACACAAAAGTAACTACTAGGTATATATACAGACATATATATTCACACACACCAGGGGCAGATCAGATGATATTAGTTAGAAGTGTTTCATTTTAATTATTAACATTAATCTCTGCCACGGCTGAAGGGATGCTAGGATGTGTGGATATGTGTAGCCAGGGATGCAAGGGAGGTGCTGCAGGAATTACTAGGTATATATACAGACATATACCGTATATTCACACACCAGGGGCAGAGGACAATCACATACTATTAGTTAAGATGGCCATAGGGGGTCGATTGCATTACTTTGGATTGGGCCCATTCCCAATCCAAAGTAAGTGCTGACACACAAAGGGTGCGTGGCCGATTCTTTGCACGACTGGCCATGCGTGATGACGACCTCACGTACAGCCGATCTGCCGCAGAATCGGTGAAGAAACTAAACATTTGGCAAGCTTCAGAAGTGTTTTGCTTTGCTCAGCACTCCACATACTGCAAACTTAATCTCCACCACGACTAAAGAGATACTAGATTGTGTGGATATGTGTAACCAGGGATGCAGGGGAGGTGCTGCAGGAATTGGCAAAGAAAAAATTACCAAGAGATAGAAGAGTATCTTGAAAAGTGCCTAGGTGACCCAAGGCAGGACTGCCCATGATCGGGACCTGAATAGGTACTGTCCGATGTGAGCATGGGTGGCCTCTGGTTGAAGCATATTAGAGGACAGCAGGCATAAGCAGCATTCGTCTGAGACTACAAACTCAATTTAGCTAGAAACCATAATATACAAAGCGTAGTACTTTCCATCATGACATGAAATGCTTCTCTGTTGGACAGAACCCGTAGATGATTCATTTCCGAGCAGTGAGTGTACCCTGGCTTCTAATGGGCACAGACAGTGCGGGAACATGCAGGATATGATATATGAAAATCTGAGGCAAGGGAAAGTCATTTATGTGTTATTGCATGAATCTGGGGTCTGAGGACCATTTCATTCTTCATGGACAGTTCTCCTCCACCAGGCCAGCAGTATACACTCAGTTATCACGAGGCACAAGCCATGCTACACAACGGAAATTACAGTTGGGGCTCAGATATGATGAGGACAACTGATTAGGACAGTGGTTCTCAACCTTTTTAGATCTGCAACCCTAGAATTCATGTCATGAAATACTGGAAGTGTCACGAAGCGACATCACTTCCGGCTGGATCATAAGTGTCCCTTATATTGGCCAGGATTTTTTTTTATAATGGGGCGATTTAAAAAAAATAAATTGGCCCCATTATAAAAAAAAACAAAATTGTGTCCATTCATGTCTATGGACACAATCAGAAAAAAAAAATCGCGATCACAATGCGGGGAGCCACGATTTTGATCACAGCCATCAGTTGAGTGGGGACAAGCCCATTCAACTGAATGGACGCTATTAAAGCCGATTTCCGCATGCGTTTGAAATCACGAGCACGAGGCGCTAAATCGCCTATGTGGGAACATAGCCTTAGATTGTAAGCTCCATAGGTGAGGGTCTGTTTCTCCTCCTGTGTCTTAGTCTGTACCTGTATGCTAGCTTGTGTTGCTATTCAACCCTTAGTTTTTTAAAAAGTAACTTCCATTAACTAACCAAATGTAGGATTGCCTGATTAACCCCCCTGCCATTCCTGATGGCTCCATCTCGTCAAACACTGATTTGTCAGTATAGCAATGGACGAGATGGAGCCGTCAGGTCAGAAGATCGGGGCCCGGCAGCGCAGATTTACTATTCTGTGCTGCTATGGGGCTCCGATCTAAAGGAGAAGCTGGAGCAGGAGAGTGGACCCCCCCCCCCATGAATGTCACATGGGGGGGGGGGTGGCTCGAGATTCAAATGGAGAAGACCCAGTGTGATTTCCAGATGTGCCATTTGCAGTTAACCCTTTCTCCCTTGGTGTGTTCATTGTGTTCATTACACCAAGGGGAGAGAGGGTGCAAAAAAAAAAAACACATAACACATTTCCAATTGAATAAAAATTATATCATTCAGATGATACCTTTTATTATATATATAATTTTTTATGTATTTTTTTACGTAATTGTGTGTTTCAAATATTATTATATTCAGGATGACTACTAGACCCTTGTACGGACATATTTTGGCATTTAAGTGATAGGCCTACAACATAAAAAAATTGAAGTCTATGGTGCACTTTTGGTACAGAAATCTGGGCCTCAGCAGTGCGCTAGGGAGGTTAACTAATATCATCAGCACCACAGTATATGATGTATACAAACCAATACAATCATTAGTCATTGTTCAGTAATGAATGTAAAGCACTATGTTAAACCTATATATGTTATAGTGGATGTCGTCTTTCATTTAAAGTTTGATTTTCCGTTTGATCACCCTTGAATGCTTGGCTACAAACCATCCTATCCCCAGACAGTTATCAGCCCCTCATCATCCATTGACTCATTTCCCAGATACTTACTGCTTTGCTTTCAAGACTCCACCCACACATTGTATGTAAGGAAAGGGCTCTTGGTAGATGTAGTTCTGGGGACATGTTGAGTGTTTAATTACAAAATATCACTTGCATATAATGTTTATCAAATAAAATTATATTCACTTAGTTGCTGTAGTTTACATTTGCGTTACCCAGTTAATCAACATGCAAATGAACCCATTAAAAATAATATATAAATATTCATATGTTATGGTTGTAAGAGTATGTCCTGGTTGTGATAGGAAGGTGCTATTACGTATGTGTACATGCATATTTCATGTATGGAGGAGTGTGTATGTTTGTCTACATGTCCATAGATATCAATGCACTGAGGCAAGCTCCGTGAACTGCGGCGCGGGTGTCTATAAATCGGTAACAGCGGTGAGCCTGGAGCGGTTGACCTCATTACCTTCCAAGCAAAAAAAACAAATATTAAAATACATGACAGTCCCAAAGGGGCTAAAACATCATGTCTTGGAGAAGCAGTGTCTTCCAACAAGTGGAATTACATAAGCCTCTTGTTCAGCATAGCTAATATATAAAGGCAATATATGTTTCCAAGGAAGGCTTTGAGCCTATGTCAAGCCAAAACATTTTTCTGCTCTTGGATAGTGCAGGATAATAGGAAAGAACCCTCGTCTGGTTTCTATTCCAACACTCAGGGGCTCATCTCAAAGTCAGTGGCATGGCCACATTGCTGCTTCTGCAAAAAATGTAAAACAATAAAAATAATTTATAAAGAAAGTATTTTACAAACTTTCTACTCATGTCACATGACCAACCCTCTCACAGAGCTCTCTCTGCTCTATTAGGATGAGCTTTACATATTCTAGAATGTTTTGTAGTAAAAGATGTCGCTATGACACTTAGACAGTAGTAACTTTAGCTGTAAGCAATCACAGTATTTATAAAGCATACTTTATACTCGCCACATAACTTTTTGTAGTTTAAAATTAAAACCACATTTGGAAGACAATGGAGATCGGAGCGGATGCAGTGTAGCTTTTTTTTAGCCATAGTCGAACTGCTCCCATTGCCCCCAAAGAGCTGGACTCCACTGCCGCAGTGCAATGCAGGGAAACCGCACAGAAAAACGCATTCATTCCGCATGTGTTTTTCTGTCCTCTGTAGTGGAGCCACTAAATGGCACTGTTGATGTAGTAGTATTGTGTGGCCACAAGGGGTGCTACAGCTTCATGCTGCTCCATTTAAAAAAGCTTCTACTGTACAGAATAAAGCCCCCCATAGACACTGATCCGCGGCCAATTTCGCTCCCAATTGACCACTGATCGACCGATCCTGTTTGCTCTGAAGATCTTCTTTGGACGCATTACTTTGGATGGGAATTAGCCAACACACAAAGGTTGTGCGAAGTTTCTGGCTGTGACATCATCACGTGTGGTTTGATCGGCTACGCATTGCACCATCTATGGGGGGCTTTAGTGATGATCCGTCTTACTATCCTACAAATAGGCCACATCGGCTCAAGGAGACTTGTATACATTTTGCCCCAGATACAGAATTGGTATTGATGAAGTCCATCTGTATAATTTCCTTTAGGTCTACCAACAAGTATCCAACGCTATATGATTGGATACACATGGCTAGGATAGAAAGATATATTTTATATCTGACAGCCTTTACCTTTAGGTAACCTACATCTAATATACTATATGAGTATATCCCACTGGTTTAATGTTCTTAGACACAAAAATATTTGGTTACCCAATCCTGCTTTATCCTATTCCTCTCCCCATGTCTCTGGACAGTCCATTGGTATATTCCAACTACAAACTACAGACATGAGATCTAAGTTGGAGGGGGGGTTGATGTCACAACCTTGACTACCACCCAGAGTATCCAGAAGAGGGTATAAGACAAGGACCTGGGGTGAAGAAATCTTTTGCTTATGAACCTCATACATATAAACCATCATTGAACCCTTGCAGTGGGTTGGGGGACCTACTATAAGGGTTAAAAACTGTCTCACCAGGACTAGAGCAGTGTACCCTGCGCTTTGCTGTCATGGCCTATCTATATGTGTAGATTTGTGCTTGCAGAGGTGTAGTTAGTTTGTATTAGAAGCGGTTTTAATTAACATATGATTATGTGTCTATACAGATTAAATGCTTACAGATTAGAGCGCATTAGAAACCTGTACGTGTCTAAAGATTTAATCCCGGCAGGAATGTTGCAGATCTTTCTGTTTAATATATATTGTTTGTCTCTCTTCATGTAAACAGTTATAGGGAATGTATATGTTTGCGGCTAGCTGGGTGCAGCCCCGGCGCAGATTAATAGTGAGGTCGTTTGAGGTCAAACTTGTTATTTATCTGTTGTAAAGAATTAAATGAACTTCTCATTGGTTATAGAAGCAAACATACTCCCAACCGGAAGAGTGCAATAACAATAGATGTGAACCTGATCGCGGACATCAGGCATTTCAATATTTTAATTCTATTTGAATCTTTAAGTTAATAAATATCATTATAATTTTAGATCATGCTGTACAATTTCCTTTAGATCTACCAACAATTATGTAGTGCTGGGCCCTCCGTGATAGAATACATAGTGATTGGAAGGTATATATCGCTGCTATGTAGTGCCGGGTCCTCCCTGATTGCATACATAGTGATTGGAAGGTATATATCACTGCTATGTAGTGCCGGGTCCTCCCTGATAGAATACATAGTGATTGGAAGGTATATATCACTGCTATGTAGTGCCGGGTCCTCCCTGATAGAATGCATAGTGATAGGAAGGTATATATCACTACTATGCAGTGTCGGGTCCTCCCTGATAGAATGCATAGTGATAGGAAGGTATATATCACTGCTATGTAGTGCCGGGTCCTCCCTGATAGAATACATAGCAATTGGAAGGTTTAGAAACTCCTCATATCTAGAGATGTAAAATTTCCGGAAATTTTGAAGCTCGGAAAAAAAACGGGTTTTTTCCCGGAAAAAAAACAGAAAAAAACGTAAATTTTCAGAAAAATTTTAAAAAATGCTCCATTTAACACTTCTTTTTCTTTTCCAGACTGAAGGTCATTCTGTTACTTTAGAAACATAAAGTATAACTATGGACAATGTTACTGGGCATAAAATGATCACAACTTGTATAATAGAAATATAGTGACTATCACAGATCACACAGAACTGACTTTTATAATGATATTTATTTATTTGTATTGTAACAAATGGAGCAACAATCTCCTGAACTGTTTACTAGTTTCTGTGGAACAAAAAAAACTCCAGAAAACAATATTTAAAACCAGAAGTAACAATTTCTCATATTTCCTGCTGGCAGCTGGCCTGGGCATGAATGGGGATGAGGTTTAATCAGAATCATTTTGTGTGCTGTAATCATCAGTATCAGTTTCAGTCTCTGCTTCTGCATCTACTCTGCTGTGTCTGTCATCATCACAGGTATTATGGATGTCTGAAAAGTTATTATGGACGTAATTCATCATGCCATAATATATTTTTTCAATTTTTCGGAAAAAATCAGGGAAAAAAACGGAAAAAAACATTTTTTTTTCCAATTTTTTTTTTCCCGTTTTTTTTCCGAGCTTCCCATCCCTACTCATATCACATGGTTTTGGTAGAACAGAAATTGAATAGTAAGATTGTATGGTGACCTTAAGGCACTTTCTAAAGCCCCCCATACAGCTTTAGATCACACCATACAATTCCCTTTAGTTCTACCAAAAAACTGTAGTATAGTGTCCTCCCTGATAGAATACATAGTGATTGGAAGGATTAGATTGGTCCTTATATTACATGGTTTTGGTAGAACAAAAGGTGATTGTACAGAAATTGTATGGAAAGATTGATAGGTGTACCCCTTCTCCCGGGGAAATTTACAAACTACCATGCCAGTATTTTACCGTTGACATCAAAAAACCTGTCCTAAATAAAAAAAATGAAATTTTTTGGAAAGGATGTATGCATATGGACAAAACGTGGGTGCAAAGAATCTGCGACACACCAGCCAATCTATTCCTACATCCTATAAAGATTTCTTAATCCACCTTCCTCTAGGTTAGAGCCCGATCAGTATAACCCAGGCTGTCATCTGCAGGATCTCCTGTAGGGGGCGGTGTTGTATTTTCCCATTTTCAGGCTGAGGTCATCATACAGTAAATTTAGTTTCCATCATTTTAATGATATCCTCTTTAATGTCCTGTTTTCAATTAGCGGAAATGAATACCGCTTTAATTAATGTAAAGTAACCTTGTGTTTCTAGAAACCTCAGACCATACGCCAAAGGGCAATGAGGTTTACTTAAACTAATGATGCTTCTCTATGCATACAGGTTGCATGGCAATTGCATTCCTTTCAGATATATATTCATATTAGTGTGTTTTTGCAGAGGTGGAGTACTGTGTACTTCTTTTATAGAAACTTGATATGTTTATTTCTATCACAAGGAAGCTGGAACCCCCCTATGTGCTACACTAGTGCATCCTCTAAATCAGAGGAGTCAAACTCGAATACTCAGGGGTCCAAATTTAGTTTATATGTACCCCCATCCCTGTGTGTGTACTTTGCCTTCTCTCAGACCCATCCTGGTACACCTCTCCCCTGCTCACCATGCCTCTGTCTTCCAACTCTGGGAGCAGGGGGTGAAGAGTTCTGCTGGAAGGAGGTGGTCTTTCTCACTGTCCTCTGCGTCAGCTTCCTGCATGGTAGATTCTGCTGAAGATGGACCTCCCTGTTCCTGAATGATCCTCCGATTATTGGCCTCCATCCACAGGTCACCAGCTGGCATTGGGTCAAATGTAACTCTCACAGTACAACACCGTTTGAACCAGGGCTGTGGAGTCGGAGTCTAGGAGTCGGAGACATTTTTGGGTCCCTGGAGTCGGAGTCGGCAAAAAATCGACCAACTCCGACTCCGACTCCTACTAAATTTAAATGGGAATGAAATTTTTTTTTTTTTTATAAAAAAAAAAAAAAAATTACTTCAAATGTCCACAATAACACAAACAGTCATAATGAAACACTAAGACTTCTCTGCTATACAGAAATAAATGCATGCAGTGCGAAAACATACACAACACCACTGGACCCCCTCACAACACGTACCATGGGGGCCGACCCAACACCACTCAGATGAAGCTCTACGAGGCAAGTGATGAGGTCATACCACGCTGCTCTCCAAAGCGCGACAGCAAAGAACGCCGGCTCCTCATGAGACTAACACAGCATTGGCCGGGGATTAACGGACATGTCCGTCTCTGGCCAGACCGAGCTGTGGGGCGTCACGCGATCTGTCACCCCATTGGGCTCCCCGATCGGCAACCCACCACACACGTCCATCGGTTGGCACAGCAAACATCGCCGCCGACCGGTGCGTGTATGGCGGCCCTCTCGCTGATAATGAATAAATGTTTGTTGGGACTAGAGACGCTGTAATAAAAGTGAAGGAATGGATCCGCCACAAGTTCAGGCACTGAAGCGTAAAACAATTTTATACATGACTATGGATTCCCAGGGAAATCCATGACAATGTTGAAGTGCCCACTCGCCCCCTCCTACTTCTTGGAAGCCTTCCCACTCCCATCTTCATAGAAGACAGAACACTAAAGCTAGGACACCACACGGTAAAGATCGTAAACAAAGATTTGATTACAATCAATAAAACTTGTCGCTCACGGTGATTGATTGTACTCTAAATCTGTTTACAAACCTACCCGTTTGTGCCTTCCTTCGGGCGGGACAATAAGCCGCTCGGAGAAACTTGATGAAACGGGGTTCAAACAACCTGTGAAAAGACCCGGTTAATCTCCAAACTTTGCATGGAGACATGAGTCTTCCAATGGACAAGTATAATAAAAACAGCTCGCGGCTCTTGCCTCCAGCCCAACAATCCCTCCCAATTGGAAGCTGTGTGAGACAGGCTCTTCTCCCCAGCTTGTGGTTGTTGTAACATCCACCCCACCACTGCACGCTGGGAAACGAGCACCCATGAAACAGAAATCGATTGCCCACTGGGTGCCATGATTTTGTCCAATTGATCCCCGATCACAGCGTGGTGCCTAGCTTAAGGAAAACAAAGCAGCAGCATCTTCTGCCTAACTCCCTTTCCTCTTCTTTAATGGCCATTACAGTGTGGTTTCCCTGGCCAGTAGTCTGGGTTAGGTCAGTCGCCTTCTTTTCCTCAATGGATGGATAAACAATACATTAGCATAATTACAATACCAGAGGACGTCGGAGGAGTCTGGAAACTGAGGAGTCGGAGTCGGGGAATTTATCGACCGACTTCACAGCCCTGGTTTGAACCCCCAGATCTCATAACTCAGTAGTACACCCATGACATTTTCTGAGTTAGTAACTAACCCGTAAGCCTACCTGCAGTCCAAATGTCTACCTTTTATAGTGTGACAGACTGTTCGTCTGTGACAGTGTAAATGGACCCATCAGGTGTATCCTGGAAGAAATCCAGGAATATGTTGGCCAACAACACTAGGTTGTTGTGCAGTTTTAGTTAGTTCTTTGTTTTGGGATTCTGGGATGGGGGGAAGGAACTGGGTGGGCCTTGCCATTCCATCCAGGAACTACACCTGATGGACATCAGGCTGGGTGTGTTTCAAAAAAACAGAGTCAGGGCTCCCAAGGAAGTTGGAGACAGGGCTGCTAGGTGCAGTAAATACAGGGCACACATAGTGTGTGTGGCCCCATGCTGGTGGATGCCAGGAGGCAGGCCAGTAATGTTTCCTAGAAAGAGAAATCATTGTTTGATAGGTGCGAAGCCAGGTGGTGTGGCATTTTCTGGACTTTTTATTTGGTCTGATCCTAACCCCTGTGTGGGTAATCCTTTGCTTTGGACTGATTTGTGTGCAAATAAACGTGGGCAGGAGACCTTAAATGATAAATAATCGTGTGGATTGATGCTGTGACAGCACCATTTGAGTGTGATCCCCCACAATATTCATATATATATAAAATATAAAATATATATAGCATACCTTGCATAACAGAAGGAACATAAGACATAATACTATTTTGCCCATGCAATTGGCCTCATGTTAATAAAGACAAGGAAATAAAAGCAGGGCTCCATGATCCACTCCCAGGGCCTTTGTGATCTACCAGTAGATTGTAATCCACTTGGTCTAGGACATACTTAGTACACCATTCCGGTAGGGGGGGGCTGCGGCAAATGTCAAACTGACATTACAGCTATGGTTGTTGGGGAGATGGGAGTTCTCTTGATGCACAAGTCCTTTAGCCATGTATACAAAGCACAATGGCATTAGTTGGGAAGTTTGGTGTCACCGAAGTGGTATCATCCTAGTGCAGATCGCCTCTGCATATCATCGTCGGCCACATTTGTCTCCAGGCCTGACTTTGGATGTGCCTGTCCTAAACATTTCACAAAACTAAATGGTTGTGGTTCTACGTTCAATATGAAATAAAAAAAGCTGATACCCATTTATTTTCACTGAAATGGTATTGAGGCACTTTTTTCACAGTATGTGTCCTACAGAGGGACTGTCCAGTTCTCAGCTACTAAATATCGCTTAATCGCTACCACAGCAGAACCATCATGTATTTTCCAGCTGGTCTGCTCAAGGCGGAAATACCTTAGCCTGCAGCTGGTAAAATCTTCAATATCTCTACACATTTGTAATAAACAACCTCGTAAGATAGAATAACCCTTAATGTAGAAAAGTATGTCTTCCTTCATGTACAGCCAAGGGTTGAGGTATTTCAGTTTGGTAATAAAGGGATTTGGAACGCACAACCTCCGGCTAGACCTTGGCCTAAGCCGTGCCATCAAACCGGCAGTAGGAAGAGCCTAGGCACTGGAGGGCAATTACATTGTTTGCCATTCCTCTTCAGGTTATAGAGGCATGAGAGTGAGAACGTCTGCTAATTACTATTACATCAGCATGGACGGACTCGATTTCCAGTATCAGTGAGAAATAATAGTATTTTCCCCACTGATGTAATCCGGGAACTGAATGTGACAATAGGACCATTGTAAGCTAACCATAAATAACATGGCGCCTCTCAATCGTTCTCTAAAGTTTCAATAAGTAAAATAATAATTTAATAGATTCGAGCATAATGGAGCGCCGTGCGCATTCACGGCCCTTGACTGTGCTTAAATCTATAAAAAAAATTGAGGCAACCAGTCTTTCTTCGAACAGGGAACCAACATGTTTGTAAACTCTGTTCGACTTCTATGTTGGATGAGGACCAAGGGTCCCCACCCAAAGTACTGGGCGACATCGATAATGCAGCAGTGCTGCGCCTCGTCAACACACTGTGCTTGATGGGAAATGGTTGCACGGGAATCTACCCATGTAAGCATTAGCCTACATTGTGGCCAATATGGCAATCTCTGCAGCATTGCTGCGCCTCATCATCACACTGTGCTCGATGGGAATCGGTTGCACGGGAATCTACCCATGTAAGCCTAGCATTAGCCTACAATGAGCTCATACACACACACAATAAACAACCCAATGGAAAGATAACAGCATTTTCATATTTTGTAAATTTGGGAAGAGTGGTGATATGGTTAGCACCTCTGCCAGGTTTTTATTGGCGGAAATACAAAAAGAGCATGCACAAATCTTCACTTACAGGATGGGGGGCGCAACAATGGTGACACCATGTAGAATAAGCACAGTTGGTTTTGGGGCAGCTGCTGACAACCCTGTCCGACACTAAAGACCAACATTTTCCCTATTACAGTTACATTACACCTGCAGACTAATGACCTTATATTTCTTTTTTTTTCCATCATCATCCTCCCTGCACTGCAGCATGATGCTTCTCTGTCTCTCAGTCTGAGCTTCGCTGTCTGGATACTGCAAGAGGCTACTTGTACGCATGGTGGCATGGTCCTGGGGTTTGTACAATAGAAATGAGACTTGTTGGCAATGTTAAGAGACAATATAATAAAAAAATGTATGGTTGGAATCATTAAAAAAAGTATATTAAGATAGGAAGTCCTTATTTTGGAATATTATGCAGAAGTATACATAGTGGTATGTCAGGGAAGGCAATGACTAATGTAAGGTTCAGGAATCAACCAATGACAGGAGCCAACTGTTATCGAACAAAAATTTATTTCCAGTGACCCAACAAGGGAGCAAACCGATAAAGTGTTCAACAATAAAGGGTGACCCAAAAAGGTACCCTGGTACCCAAACAGTTCAGTCTGCTGCACCTATGTGGGGCCAGGGGAATTAGGGCCAGAACTGGCCGGTACTTGTGCGACCACAAACTGGAAGGAACGCCCTGACTTGGAACTCTCCTGACCAGAACCTTGGCAAGGGTAGAGACCGGACCCAGTAAGGAGAACACGTAACTCGGGCTTTCAGGAACAGAGAATGCTATTTCGCTCTCTGTCTGTCTGCACTCTGGACCTCACTGAGGCAGATTTAGGCAGGAGAATCATAGTCTGGAAAATTCAAAGGGACATCACCCTGCATTGTCAGTAGCACTACACTAAAACTGATTCTGATTCTCATTTAATCTCTAATACATTGTAAACCTGTTCTAGCCAGTTGGATGGTATTTCTTTTCCAGCTAAGGAATATGTTGGTGCCATCTCTCCATCCCAACCTGAAGGAGCAGCAGCAGAGTGATAGGGTCATAACTCTAGTCACTCTGCTATCTCCTCTCATCAGTGTTAGTCTTGTGAACCTATGTCCATGTAGCACAACTGATTGGCTCTCAGTGCTTCTTCTGCCCCTCCCAGTTGATACTTAAAAAAAATTCTGTAGGTTAGTCAAAGTACCTACCTGTGCTGCAAAATCTATTGTTGCTTTAATATGTATATTTTATGACTGAGGATCCCCTCCTGCAGGAAGACCTGTATGTGCCATTTACTTTCAGGGAAGAAGTCTTTAACTATCCAGAGCTGTGCAAGACCTATAAACCCTATATGTAGTGCAGTATATACTCGAGTATAAGCCGACCTGTATAAAAAAGCTAGAATGACTCAAGTATAAGCCTTGGGTGGGAGAGCACAGAAACTCAGAACAAATGTCCTTTTGTTTTGGGATGTCATTATTTCAACTAGCTGATTCGTGAGTTAATTGAAAAGTCCCTGAGTATGATATCATTACTAAAACTGCTGGAGATGTAGAAGGGTTGTGGGAACATTGTAAAAACAAAAGTATTGCTCAAGTTTTGTCGTTTTTGCATTAATTTATTAATTTATTATTTATTAATTTTAAACCTAATTTATGAAAACACTACATGGACTAGAGCAATATTTTTTATTCAAATGTTCCCCCGACACTTGTCTACATCTCTAGCTGGTTTGGTGATGATAACATGCAAATAACTCACACATTCCACACATGAAGCTACATGATTTTCATCTTTTGACCTGAGTATAAGCCAAAACTTAAGCTGGCCATACACCTTTAGATCTCTCTGTCAGAAATCCTGTAGATCAGTGGTGAGCAACTAAGTTGATAAGGAGGGGCGACAAGTGCGGCCCTCGGCATCACTAAAGGGCCACACATAACAATTTCAATCTATACTGACTTGTATAAGCATTTTTAATGTAAATCAAAACCAAAAATGGATTCCCTCTTGGGACTTTATATGGAACAGTGACACATGGAGTTATCAAAAAAAAGGGATTTAAAGTTCTTAAAATAATATATTTTATTAGTATATCAACCCAGACACTCCAAATACATACTGTGGGGGATTAGCGGTAGAGCGACAAGGTGCGGTACTCTGGATGGGTCCCCAGCAGGCGAAAGAGGCACAGCAAACAGGTTTGCAGGTGAAAACACGCGGTTGGTTTATTGTGCAAAGTCCTATATACAATATGTACATCCAAGAAGGCATAAAAGTCCAGAATCACAGTAGTCCATAGAAGCAAACACATGGAGATCTTTTCACACAGGTACACACAGCTCCCCCCAGTCACACACAGGACTGGTTCAGGGTGGAGCCACCATACTGAACAGGTGAGTGAGTTTTATAGAGCCAAACCAACTCTAATTAGAAAACAGGACACAGCTGGTCTTACTCTGCCCCAGGACTAGCAACTCCAGCTCCCTCTGCTGGTCAGATAGCAAAGTACTCTGCATATTGGCGGTACCTGGGACACACATATATGCCAGACTGGATACATCCAGAGGATTTGACAGGCTTCCTGTCACAATACATAACACAAAAAAGCCAAGATGGCAGCTACACTATAACATACATAAAGTGTAGCAAAAGCTTCTTATATTCAACACTTGTATAATTCGACCAACAGTGAGGTGTATTAGGCTACATGTTTCACCATTCTCGGCTTCTTCAGGCCATAAGCACCTTGTGAAGAATATATAAATCTTGGCAGTTTAAAATTGCTAATAACAATTCTCCTGTGTGTAGGGATACAGCAGAGGATGTGTCTTGGCAGCGCAGTGGGGAGGTCAGGGTGTCTCTACAGGTAGGGGGCCACACGGCTCCAGACCCCGCCTGGGGTTCCCCAAGGACGCCAAGGGGATATAGAGATTTTATGCTAAAGGTTGCAGTGATAAAGGAACGTGGTCAAGGAATACCAGGATAAGTCCAGAGACCGAGCTTTAGCCACCTAACTGGGAGCCTCCACGTGCAGACCAGGCTGCAATGTCTCCTGTGCATTAAGCATTTTTAATGAAAAAAATTAAGCAGGCATAGCTAGAAGACATAATTTTTCATTTTTAAATAACAGCATTTTTTTAAAATGATACTTCAAGCATTAGGGAACACTGTAGTATGGTAATGCACATTTTGTGTCATATACATCATCAAAGGTTATGTTTTTTATAGATCTAATCAAAGCCATTGATTATGACGATGGGGCGCATAACCTTTTGATTCTACAAACAGTTGATTTGTTTTCCTATGCATTAACAAATAGGTTTTGGGGGTCACAAGTGGAGGACTGAGCGGGGCCGCCGAAGAACGCCGTAAGGGTTGGGCACCTGGGCTGTAGATCTACCAACAACTATATAGTTTAGGGTCCCCAGCGATTGAACACAGGTAGAATTAAGGATAAAAGGGATACAAGGGACCCAATATGGGCTGATTAGCCACATCCCAACTAGGTATAGGCAAAAAGAAAACAGAAAATGTTTCCCTGACCAATTACAAATGGTTGGGGGATTAGGGACTTTTAAGGCCGTGTCAGACTTCAGAAAGTAAAGTAAAAGTAGATTTATTGTGTGAATGAACACAGTATAAAGATTACATTTACATCAAATATCGTCATTGCATAAATTAATTACATTTGGTTACAACATGATCAAAATCACTTAGTTATCCTCAACATGTTTCGCCATTACTGGCTTCTTCAGGAGGTTTCAGTTACAAGTATTTTTTCGTGATCATTGAGGTTTGACGATTAAGTGTCTATCGTTTCTAAATATTGTAGTATGAGTCAAGTATATCTGGCTCCAAAAGGTCCTGTTGGGCGACGTCAGACGACTGGGGGCATGGGGGGCATGTACCGTAGAGTATAGCCGTGTTTCCACTAAAGCTAACAAGTCATCTTGCTGCAGTCTTTATTAGTATTATTGTCCAGAATGTCCAGTCCTGTACACAGTTGTAGAGTAGTCAGGTCTGCAGTGGAGATCAGTCCAGTCCTTAGTAGTTAGAAAGCGAGGCTACATGCCCCCAGTCACCGGTCGTCCTACGTCGCCCAACAGGACCTTTTGGAACCAGATATACTGGACTCATACTACAATATTTAGAAACGATAGACACTTAATCGTCAAACCTCAATGATCACGAAAAAATACTTGTGTTCTTTTTACCTATTGAACACAGGTAGACTTGATGGTTTACAAAATCCCTCATATTACAAGGTTTTGGAAAAACAAAAGGAGATCTAAAGGAAATCTGACATAAATCTTAAGGTGTATGGGGGCCCTAAATTTTGGATACTTAATAATTCAGCTTATCTGAGTATATACAGTAAGTTGGCCCATAATGTAGAAAGGACCGTAGCAGCCAATCTGAAGTCAGCTAAGCTATGAGATGACCTCTGATTGGTTGCAGGGTTACTACGCACATTGACTTCTGACCCACATTGCTGAATGAACTCATTAATTATGCAGCAAATGAAAGAAAATACACAGAATGTGGCAGATGTGAGGACGTTGCCCGCAGTTACAGGCCGAGTGAACACATGTCCGAGCCGGTACCCCCCTGTGTGTGGCTGGCTTCCTGTTGACAGCTGGCTTTTCCTCTAGCTCGATATTTTAGGAGTTCCTGCTGCCTATCAATCCAATTCCAGGATATGGCGACGTCATCACTGTAACCCGTCAGCTGCCGCCGCCGCCTTCCAATAGTGAGGAAGGAGATGGCACGGCTCATGGAAATACAGAGGGAAATGTGATGTAGGGGAGAGAAAAAATCAATGACAGCGGAGAAAATATGTGAATTAGCTCATTGTGGGGAAGACAAAGCGCAGTTACATTTGTTTCTTATTATACAGAACAATATTTCTGAGTGTGACACCAGATTCCTCATATAAAGCCACAGTGCCTCCACTATTCTGTGCATGCAAGGACCCCATAGCTCATCATAGATGGCTGAACACCCCTCAGACATCATCAGACAAGCCCCCCCCCCCCATGTAACCTTCTCCTTCAGCACATTGGGATGGATGTCCAGTTCAGATCCCAACCGTGCCAAGGCCTGGGCACAGATCTCCCTGATCGACTCTGACAATTGCCTCCAGCACAAGTCAGCGTCACGCTACAGACGGCACGGTGCATGACCATTCACATTTCTGTGGCCACCAGTTGGGTTGAGGTTTGAGATCGCCACTACCGTCACACACTTCAAAAACTGAAAAGTAACTTGCTTCTCATGCAGCATATGGAACAACTTAATATGAGCTGCCCCAAGCCAACAAAGTATATCTGAACTCACAAACACAATGTATATATTAAAGCTTTCTAGTCCTAAGATGTGGTGGCTGTATTCGTTTTCTGTTATCGCCCTTTCTTTTCTTTCTGTTGAGAAAAAAGCTAGGCATACACGGCATGATATTTTTATAGGTTCAAGCACAATCGAGTGGCATGTGCGTTCACAGTGCTCGAATCTATAAAAATATCGAGCCGTCTTGCCTTTCTTTGGTTGAAGAGGGAACCAACATCCAAAGTATTGGGCGACATCGATGATGCAGCAGCGCTGTGCCTCCATATCGAGGAAGATCGAGTGCTGCGCTTGATGGGAATTGGTTGCGCTGGAATCTGCCCATGTATGGCAAGTATAAGGCTGCATCCACACTATGGCAATTCAGCCACCCCCTGTAATCCTCTATGGGGATGACGTGCCAGTCTATACTGGCAAGTAATGCCTGCGGTTGGGGGCGGCGCAGGAGCGGATTCATTGGGGATCTGGGGGCTTCTTGTGGCTGCATTAGAGACACGTGCCATGTCCATTGTTTACCAACAATTGTATGATGCGCTTAAACCACGCTTGATGTGTTTCTGGGCACGGTTTGCCAATAGAATTGTATAGGACCGGCAATACTGCACCCTTAAAAGCGCCCAAACAGCGGGCAGGCGGGCGCTATGGGCATGCTCACACCGACGCGCCCATAACGCCCCCCGCAGTTGCTGGGGAGGTATAGGGTAGACCCACCCTAACACTTTCTTGCTTAGGCAACTATCTATGAAGGATGATCATGTTGGCTTCTTGACAGATTTCGCTGTACATGTGTGTTGTATGCATACATAAAAGTTATTTTCTGTACTTGATTAAATATTTTTTTTATATTTGAGTGTAGTAACTTTTTCAAAGGCTAGAAATAAACAAGAAATGCAACATTTGGCTATAGAATAACAAGATACAGAAATTCTCCAAATCTGCATCTATAGTAGAGCAGTCTTATTGTTTTTTTAGGCGTGAAGAGGAAAACAAATGCAGCCACCTTTTGGTGAGAAGCTGTAATATGGGATATTTTTGTTCTTGGGTTTACATATCCTTAAAACCAATGGATGTCCCAGTGGCCTTTATAGAATGGTGAGAGAACATAGCCTCTTGCCTGACGCGTTTTCCCTACTACTTTGGGGCATATTCATAGGGATGATAGGTCACCCCAACATGTACTGAACATGGGCTAAACAATAGAATTGGGTATCCTTCTAATAAGATATGTCATAACAATGGGCAGGCTGCCAACATGTCTCCTCTATAGGGAACCCCATGAGGCATGTCGCCTTCAGGGACCTTTCTCTATTGGTGAAGCATCGATTGCATTAACGCAAAGTTGCACCTTCCACAGATTCCTTAACATATCTGTTGCTGGTAAACCACCACGCTGCATTTGTTTAATGTGAAAGGACTATATGATTTATATTCACCTGATGGGCCACCCCACCATGGACTGAACAATTTACGAGGCACCCCTCTAATAAGGTTTGTCATAACAGTGGGCAGCCTGCCAACTTGTCTTCTCTATAGGGCACCTCACTGGGCCTGTAACCTTCATGTGGCAGAAAAATGGATTACAAAAGAACACAGTAATCGTAGGATCCTATAGAGCAGGTTGTCTACCACAATGCACACACACTTTGTAAATATAGTTGAACAGCAATTAAAATGTAGGTTTTAATACATTACTTCATTACATTGATGCAGTCAGACTACCCCTGTATGTACTACGTATTAGAACAGAGTGAGCTAGGTAAATACCTTAAATATTCACAGAGAACGCCAAGAGAGCCAACTGGCTATTGAACCCAATAGTGATGGTTTTGTATTATTAATTTTGGCCACATCTATGAGCACCCCATGGTATGTTGGGTTATGTGCGCTGTGGTGCACTTGATTCTCATACCGTGCGTTGTGGTTCGAGGCGCAGGGACGTTTTATACTTGCCCGGCCTCCTGCTGTGCTCCTATCCTATCCCTCGTCCTTTGCTGACCCACAATCCCCACCATTTCTGTCACCTGGCTTTGGCAAATTTGATTGACCACTAAATCCAGGGTGTGCCTGGGATACCCACATCACATTTACTACGACTGATCACATGATAGGTCTGGTTCTGACCCTGTGGAGGATAATGTGTTATCATTAGGGTTGCCTTCAGCAAACGACGTGCCTGGTCTCGTACATGCACCCCTATGATGATATGGCACCCAATCACAATAAGCAGGGAAGTCGAACCAGGGCGTTTCTCCCGCTATGGCGAATATGCATGCACATAGGGCCCAGGGAGGTCCCTGTCGCCCTCCCTTGCATGCATATCCGACTCCCTCCCTCCCTGGGCAGATCTACCCCCACCCGAGGGGTGGGGGTAGGAGAAGAAGAGGAAGGAGGAGCGTCGTGTATGGGCATATCCTTTGGTTGTTTTCCTTCTTC
>CM070042.1:39064883-39078921 GCA_036250615.1 Ptychadena robeensis | reverse complement strand
AACGATCGGACCTGATCGATCGGACAAGGTAGGCTGCATGCGATTCCGGCACGATCGTTTTGTGTGCACGCGCCCAGAAACGATTGTGCCGGAATCCGGTGCGAATCCGACCCGTGTATGGGGGCCTTAAGAGCTTGCATAGGGCCCCCGAAAGGCTAGAAACAGCACTGAGTAGAACGTTAAGGAAGATGGCGGTAAAGAGATGGCAGTAGCAGAGCTGAATTTGCTGTTTTTTATGTTTATTAAAGATTACAGCATACAAGGAAGGAAGTGAGCTTTAACCACTTTCTAGATACTAAAAAATTGTTTTCATCTATTAGTGGATCATCTGCAGTCTTTTTGCAACCACTTCTTTCTTCATGAACATCAAAGATGACCTTGAAGTCTGCCAGCATTTTAAGAGAAGAAAGAGAGATCCCTTTTAGCATAAAATATCTGGGCAAAAGGACACCCACCACCACACCCACACTTAAGGATCATAGGTTATGCATATTAAAAACATAATTGGGCATACAAACTTTTCCCTTATAAAAAGAGACTTTCATTTAGAGGTTGGGAGGTGCAATATTTATTAGGTGTTAACATGGAAGTTTCAGTCGTGCATAGGATAGGGAAGGGTTAAACTCTCTGATGCTTCATTGTGACAGAAAGTTACAAAAACATCTTCAAAACTCCCTTTTCCACTCCCTTTACCTCTTGTTCCGGGGACAACTTTTTTTTGCTGTGTTCCGTGGAGAAATTTTCCTTCACTTCCTGCCTCAGAGGAACAAAAGGTAGTCACAAGAAATCTGTGAACATCAGGGAAATCCCCAACCCCCCCCCCCCCCCCCCCCCCCCCCCCCACACACACACATACACACACATTTGCTTAACTTCTTCAACATGGTCACCAGTACAGAGGTGTGACACTTCCCAGAGGTGACACAGACAGCTATAAAAACTTCTCTTTGGTACCCTACCCTATGCTAAAAACTTTGTTTTAAAATATCACAGAAAAAAAAACAACGGAGTAGATTTCTTACTTCATGATGGTGACCGCCGACCACTTCTGAACCACGTGCAATTGCAATGGTTACAACCCGAAGCCCATGTGACAACCCAGATACAAATCTCAACAAAGGGTTGTCACCTTAACAGGAAGTGCCCGGTCACTAACTGCAGTTTGCAAATAAGTTGTCATCATTATTAGAGCGTGTGAACGATTTGCTTTACGCTTGACACATGTAAACAAAAACGTAATTTGTTTTTAATTTTTACTTTTGTTTTATTTATTTGGTTTTAGGCGTCAAATTCCCCAAAACAGGAAATCTAAACGTAACGAGAAGTATTTTTTTAAACTTCAGTCCTAGATGTGAACCGACCCTTTTTGTTATGAAAATAAGATGCATTTAGTTACAATAAACAAATGAATTGTTTGGGCTTAGCGGAATAAGTTTGATGTGGGAATAGTTGCCATGCGTGCAGATTATAGAGATACAGAAATATATAGGAATGATCTCTGCATCATCTTCATATTTCTTATAATCTCTTTGAGATTAACCCATTAATAGCTTTCAGAGGATTACAGGGGGTTGCCCAGTCCAGCCTGGGGAATGTGTGTGTGAGTGCGTGTGTGTCCTGTGTGTGTGTCAGGGGGGGCGGGGCCACAAAGGCTGTCTTTGCACCATTGATTCAAATCAGCTTTTAGGGGCCGTGTTTCTGTCCTCAGCTCAAGTTAGGAAGAGAGTGAGAGACAAAACCCCACACGCAATAAAGGCTAAAGAGTTTGGAGAATCCTTCTCTCTCCCCCCTCCCTCTCTCTCTCCCTCTCTCCTTCTTCTCCTTCCCCCTTCTTGGCGGCAGCTTCTGATGTGAGCCCATTTTTTTGTTTCCAAATTTGGGATTTGTTGTTTAGAGAGGTGGGGGGGGCAAGGAAAATCAGTGCCGGGATCCGGACGGAATCTGGAATAGCGGACGGTCCCCAAGATGTCTGATCCTACGGTCAATGCACACCTGGAGGGCATCATTTCCGACTTCGAAGGTTCGTAGAAATGAGACGATTGTGTTTTTGTCCTGTACTTGTAGCAGATGTGTTTGTCGTAGGCGGCGGATGGTTAGAAGGCTGCATGTGGCGTCTTGTTGAGTTGGGATGGGGAGGAAAGCTTCTCAACTCCACCGGTGAAGTCCCTGATGATCACAAGCAGCTTATAGGGAGACCATAGACAGGTCAGGAAATAGTGCAGCCAGATGCAGGTAACGATGGAAATGGAGGGGGGTTGGGCGTAAAATTACTTAGAAATAGCGAAAATAAATCGGTGACTCATACCAAGGGGGAGGAAGAATGAAACATAACATACGCTTGTTACATCTGTATGAAGGTTTAATAGATGGAGAGCTACAAACCAGACAGTGATAATCTAAAAGTGTTTACTGTAAATTCGTAGCAGATGACAACGGCCTCCGCTCATCAAAAAGAGATTTATTTCCCGTTGAAGCCGAAAAATTATTCTATAATTGAAATCGTAACACAATACAGAAAGTTCTTATTGCAGGTCCGATTGTAGGTTGGGCCTAGTCCCTCTTTATTGATAGTTATATTTGACTGGAAATATTAGGGTCATTAATGATAACAAGGGCAGGGATGGCCGGTGGAAGGATGTTTTTAGATTCATGGATCACCACGCCTGTACTCAGTAGATAGATTATATGTATTAAGAACCATCATGGCATGATAATAAATCTCAAAATTGCTCAGCGCGATGGAGTTTGAATTGTATGTGAATGAACCCAAGGGCTAGAAATACAGATGCATGGCTCCGTAACTTTTTTTATTTAAATGAGCTAGCTTTTAGAGTGTAGAAGCTGCCATTGGTGTCAAAGGTCCTGGCTGTCATCTCTATCATTCATTACTAGACTATGGACCAGATAAAACATGCTCCAATAAAGTGTTGAAATCCATGATATGTACACTGATTATAATAGTAAATTAGGATAAGGACGCCAAGGATAGAGCAGTGGCGATTCCCATTTATGACTTCCAGGGATGATTGTCCTGCTAGTCTCTACAACTGGTGACAACCTCCATCGTGTTTACCAATATGGCCTCCAGCATCAGGAATACAGGTAGACTTGTGGTGGATAGTAGTAAATGAGGGCGACAGCCGTAGAGTTTTTATATTGAAAAAGAAATCAGCATTAACAACTTCCATTTTTGATGTATGAGGAACCCATATCGACATATTACGACATCCAGAGATGATTGTCCTGGTACCTTCTACAACTAATGACAACCTCCACCGTGTTTGCCAACATGGCCTCCAGCATCAGGAATACAGGTAGACTTGTGGTGCATAGCAATAAAAGAGGGCGACAGCCATAGAGTTTTTATATTTAGAAAGAAATCAGCATTTGCATCTCCCATTTGTAATGTACGAGGAACCCATATCAGCCAATTATGACATCCAGAGATGATTGTCCTGGTACCTTCTAAAACTGATGACAACCTCCACAGTGTTTGTCAACATGGCCTCCAGTATAGGTTCATAGCAGTAAATAAGGGCGACAGCCATAAAGTATAATGTAATGGGAAATGTAGGGAACCCATATCATCCAATCATGACCATTGTTCTGGTACCTTCTACAACTCATGTTCTCCTTCTCCAACGTGTTTGCCAATATGGCCTCCAATACTGTTAGACTTGTGGTTCCTTTAGGGTTAAAGCCTGGACAATCTGGACTCCAGAGGACACAACAATGACCATGTGTCCCTTGTCCTCCACATTGAACCTTCTCTGGTTAATTGCACTGAAAACCTTTTGAGCAAATGTGATCTCTTCTTGCCTCCCCCTCTCGGGTTCCCTTTAGCAGAATATGTCGCTGGTCCTTTGTAGTAGTCAAGTGTTTTTTTTTTATTGAATCTCATCCCAGCTGAGAGCACGTCTGAACCTCTCAAGTTTCCTTCTGTCTGTTGGACGGTGTCAGCAGCTGAGCATGTGCTTACAGAAATGTGACAACTTTGAAAGATGGCTCTAACACCAATGTTCCCTTCTCCGTATTTACCATGGCTGAACCCTTAACAAAACAGGACACCCTCGCTTATTTCCAGGGCCATGGCAAAGTCAAGATGAGTTCTGATTGGTTGGAATGAGCTAATGAATTTTGTACTAGGGGGGGGGGGGGCAGCTGTGACAAATGTAATGGGTGGTGATCAGACAGCAGGGAGGGGGTTAATTAGAAAGAAATAACAAATGAAATGTCTGAAGACTAATATAAGAAGCAATTACTATTGAGTCACCCACCAAAAGTGGTGCTGTACCCAGTGTAATTGTCTAACCAGTCTGTCCTATACCCAGCATCCCACATCAACAGCATCCACAATCTACGAACAGGGGCTCTTGTAAGATGCCCTCTGTTCTTCTTTGCACAACGAGGTGATAGTTGCATCCCAGGGAGCTCCATGATGGTCATGTGACTGTTCAATCCTAAACTTTTTGATTTTCATCCATAACTTCTTCCTTTTTTTACTTAGCTAAATAATTTTAATTGCTTCCATATAGTGTAACCTATCAAAATATATGTAGAAAAGAGTACTGATAAAGCTCCCCATACACCTTACAATCTTACCATACAATTTCTGTACAATCAACTTTTTTCTTCTACCTAAACCATGTAATATGAGGACATTTCTAACCCTTCCAATCACTATGTATTCTAGGGAGGACCCGGCACTACATAGTATTGATATATATCTTCCAATCACTATGTATTCCATCAGGGAGAACCTGGAACTACA
This sequence comes from Ptychadena robeensis, assembly GCA_036250615.1. Classification (NCBI taxonomy): domain Eukaryota; kingdom Metazoa; phylum Chordata; class Amphibia; order Anura; family Ptychadenidae; genus Ptychadena; species Ptychadena robeensis. Next base: position 39,074,150 of record CM070042.1, on the reverse strand, counting down.
TAGTAGTTGGTCCATCTAAAGGAAATTGTATGGAGTGATCTAAAGGGTGTATGGGGGCCTTAACATATACATTTAGACCTAGGTATGTGGTTAACACTTTAATTACCCATCTACAACTATTACCAGTGCTCTTTGTGGGGCCATATAGTGGCAGTGGCCGGGGTCAGGAACCCCCGATTACCCTCTCGTCTATGCTCTGCCATGCTGAATAAGTCTTTGTTAGCAGCTGGAAAATGTGTCCTTATTAACTGCCAAAAACTCCAACATTCATGTAAAAAATGCAGATTTTTGTCTTCTTGAAGATTAAGTGACTTTTCATGGTTGGATCTGTACTATCTAAAGACAGATGAATAGTACTGGATGAGATTGTGGATTGTACTTACCTTGATACTTGGGTGACATATTGTGAGGACTTCTATTTATTTTTATGATGCTTGCAAGCTTAGTAATTATTACTCCTTATAAACATTGCAGTTCTCTCTAGGACTACACCCTCATTGCGCTTCTCTCCAAAAGGATAGCGTCATCTTTGTCTAGGCGCCATCTTTGTTTAGGCATCATCCAAGGTCATCATCTGCCTAGTAAAGCTCGGAGATTGTGTAAATGCTGCTGCCTGTACATTTCTTGGCTGTGTTCACATATGTCTGATAAGTATAGCCCTGGGCTGCGGAATACCGACTTCCTAGCTTGTTACAATGATAGCCTGATTAGTGGAGGAGAGAGGATTGAGGAAATGGTTCTTCCTGCCTGCAGCAGATATCCTCCCAAAAAATAATTGGACTGACTCTCAAAAACATTTTGGCCAATGAAATGTTGCATAATATAACCCACCAACCTCTATGTAGTCCCTATGGACAACCAGAAAGTGTATGCTTTCCACAAGTCAGTATAGGCTACCCGATACCGACCTCCAGGCAACATGACACATTTGCCGGAATATTGTCCATAGGGACAACATGGGGTGGGTGAGCATTTGGTAGGCAGCTATAAACCACCCACAAAACAACTTGCCACCCCTTCAAAAGAGTGGCACAGTTGTGGTTTCAAGGAACCTGACACATTTTGAATTGGCAGTATTGTCAAATAAAGTAATCAAATAGCTGAGCCTGACACACTTACCTCTCTTATATGTCATACGTGTTCATTTAAAACCTTTCTGTTACATGATCTTGGCTAAGAAGCACCAACCAATCCCTTTAGCATGTGACCACATATCTCCACTTCTAGTAGAGAAATGGGTTTTTTTTCGACTAGCTGACTTTGTGAGTTATTTGCAAAGTCCCTGAGCATGCTATGGTTACTAAAATTGCTGGAGATGTCGAGAAGGGTTACACAATCAAAAGCAAATATTGCAGATGTAGTCGAATTTATTCTAAAACTACTTCTTTTTTTGTAATGTTACCACAATCTCTACATCTCCAGCAACTTTGGTGATGATACAATTAACTCCCAAATAATCTAGTCTAGCAGCATTACTAGGTTCATATTTTCTATTGTTTCCTTCCTATTAAATTTTAAAAAATGTTTTATCCAAACAACTTCAGCAAGACAGTTTAAAGTCATATATTGTCATATATGTTCATTTCTGACTGAAGGTCCCGTATAAGTGAGTTGGGAAATACTGGATTAACTGTAAGCAAGGCAACATTTTAAAAGTGAAATGGAGCTTTACATCTGTTTAAATGTCCCTGAAGGAAGAGAAAAAACACACAAAGAACATAAAAGAGATGATTTTAACTTGATCTTTAGCGAGTCAATCCCTTGGTGAATAGAGTTATGGGAGGAAGGAAACAGAAGAAGAAATGGTGATAACACGTTTTGCAAGCTGAAAGCAGGATGGAAAAATAGAAAACTGCAATTTCTGTAGATAAAAAAAACCTGAAGAGCAATTTGTAAAACGCAGTGCCTACCAAGGCTATGTAAACACATTTATGGAAAGAGCCAAGTCCAGACAGCGCAGAGCCTCAGTGGTCTGAGCTGATAGAACATGGTCACCTTGTCTAGGGTATTTAAGGACAAAAAAAAAAAGACGAGCCAGTGATACAAATTGTCCATGGCCTTCATTGGTATCCAGTTCAAGTAAAATGCTAGTAAATTTTATTATATTTATACATTTTATTTATTTTGGTAGAATAAGGGGGTCTATTAACCTTTGTTTTGTGTATATTAGGCCTGATAGGTTCAGATTGCAGGTCAGCTTCACACCTTTGCTCTATGAGACGCATGTAGATCTCCGCATGTGTGTCCCATGGAGGGAAAAATATGGTAAGTTGTTTGGTCATCTGTTCAGGTTGATCTTGATTCGCTTTTCAGGATCATGTAATCAGGGTCAGACTGTACTAATTCGTTTGCTACATAAACTGGACAACTGCTTCTCCATAAGAACTGTTCCTTGGCGAACTATCATAATTATTTGCTCAAGAGCCACAGCAGTAAGGGAGCAATCTCATGGGCATCCGGAAAAGGCGCGTTACAGCATCTGGATGACCAGAAAAGTGCTGCAGCATCGAAGACATCCCCCCTCCCTTTTCAGCCGTGCCCCTGATAAGGATAACATGGGGGTGATTTGGAACGCCCCGAGTGCCTGCACAATGTGTGTGCAGGCGCCCACATACAAGGGAGGGCAGGCACGTTCATGGCTGTCAGTGACCTGGAAAGTGCCTGTGCTAGTCCTAACTAAGAGTGAACTCACATGGGCACTCGGTAACAAGTTCTGATTACCTATGAACCACGACTGCCTGGCAGATGCACCATATCCACGTTATGGGATAACATGGGTGTCATTGATGGGTGACTGACAGCTGACCACCTGCTCAAACTGACAACCACTTCACAAAAGCAGCAGTTGCCTTTTGAATTCCGCTTTAGTAAAAGGGAAATCTCCCAATAGTTTGAAAAATCCCTCCTTTTATGATGGAGAAGTCCCACCAGCCAAACGTTTATATAAGTCATGGTGGGACCTTTAATAGAACAAGATATAGTGGAATTGATGGGAAGTGATTTCACATTTCATAGTAACCTGTTGGTAATAATGGATATTTCAGAGGGGCTAATCATCTTTATAAATTATGGTCATTCTTATTAATATTATGTTGTACTTTTATTTATAGCATACCAACGTATTACACAGCTCTGTACTTTAAATAAGGAATCATCCCATCTACTACTGATGCACTTAGTTCACAAAACAGTCCCTATAATCGATGATAGTAATATAAAGTAAGCAGAATTGGGAACATGGTAGCACATTATTCAAATCCATCCCTTTAGCTGCAAGGATAGGTTCTCTTCCTGTATTTATACCCGGAATCTCCTCCAAGCATTGCACAGCTTCATGTAGCTTCATGCAGCTACACTCATTGTGAAGATTTATGCACATACCTGTTCTTCTTAAATCAACCCCTTAGATTAACCCCCTAATACAAAACAAGAGACTATAGGCACCCATACATGTACCGAGCAGGGGACGACAGATGAGTGGTGGAGTTCAGCACTCTTCAGGAGGTAGGTGTATGTGTGTCAAAGTGAACAATCAAGGGAAGACTTTCACCAGAGTGAATACAGAGGGTTCATCACAAGATGTAAACCAGGAATGAAACCCAGCGTCTGGTGATGTCTGTGCGTTCCAGACTTTAGGCTGTAGTTGATTGCAAAGGAATTGCAACCAAGTAATCAATGGGAAAGTTTGATTTATGATTATTATTATTCTGTCCCAATACTTTTGTTCCCTTAACTGCAGACTGACATTGTGTTTGTTTCATTCCCAATCCATTGTGATGATGTATAGAGCCCAAAATATTAGAATTGTGTTGATGTCCCAATATTTATGGACCTGACTGTATATACATTTTATAAATAAAGATAACCGGTTTCAAAGGATATGTTGTGGTCGTGCAGCATCGGGGCTCCGTTGTAAAGTAACAGGATGATTCACTATTTCCTTCCTATTCGGCATAAAAACACGTCGCACGGTCCATAGTGACAGGACAGCTGGTGGGAGAGGTTGCCCAGTTATAGACACAAGAGGAGACACGAATTAGGAGATATTGTTCCTCTTCTCTCATTGCAGAATACAGAAATGTACAAGTTACATAAACAATATCAGAATTCTGAATATCCAGTTCAGATGTTGGTGGGGAAGGCTGGACGCATGGCCCTAAGGAGTCACGCTTTATAAACATGGGTGTGGTGTGCTCCAAACATTCAGAGCCGGGACGGGGTAGATCAAAGTGCTGCAGTTTTTGACTCATGAAATTTTAACTTATCTTTGAACTTTAGGCTATGTTTCCACAATATGTTGGGACTCCTTCTGCTAAGCGTATTGCTTGGTGGGGAGCACATTTACTTTCCTGCTCGGCGAATGCTGTGTCTTCACTGGGCTGAGCCGTTCCGCCAATGCAAGGCTGAACGTAGTCGAGTGTGTTGAGCCTCTGCGGATGTCTAAACACAGCATCCGCCGAGCAGGTAAAGTCTATGTTCTCCGCAATACGCTTAGCGGAGGGGGTCCCAACGTATAGTGGAAACAAGCCCTAAGTTATGCAACATCTTCATATGCTAGAGCAGAGGTGGGGCAAACTATGGCCCAGGGGCCATATTCGGCCCATTAGTCTACTATGAAATCTATATTTCAGATACAAATCTAGGAAATAGGGAATAACAAATCTTCAGAATGTCTTGGCAGGCCTACCAAACAAGGGCTTTGTCCTTTTGTCAAACCACAGAAAGCTCTATGGAACAGAAAAGAGCAAACGTATGACCGTAAGAAAGTTTTGTAACTGGATTCTTGACATTTGCAATATTTCTCAGGAAAACATAAACTCGGCTTTAGTATTGAGAGATAAAGTTCATTAGTCCCCTCGACCAGTTTTACCAAACCTAAATTCAGGGGTACGTGTCTAAATATGATGACTATACATAACAGCCACCTTATCCAATAATTCCAATCCCCCTGCAATGCAATGACTAAATGCCTATGGTATTACTTATCAAAGCTGGATTTCAGTGAGGGCAAACGCAAATCCCCATGCACTGGGTAGATTAGGTTGGGCAAACTTTTGACTTGTGGGCCACAATGTATTCCTTATCCTCCCAGGTGGTTCGCACATGGAGTGCTTTTTAAAAATCAATTGCAGCGGATTTTATATACTTTTGTGCTATTGAACATATCCCCAGCATCACCATTAACACCATTGCCACCTCCATTACATGGTGGTCAATGGCACCTCCTATGCCCTGCCTCTCCAGTGTTATATCTGACTTCATCAGACCCGGAAGGACCGGCAGGTCCACTCAAACAGGGAATTGCCGGGGATTTCAGAGGACAGGTGAGTATGCCGGCAGTTAGCTTGTGGTGAGCTTTATTAGCAATGAATGATCATCTTAGGCTTCAGAAGACTTTGGGCATGTTTCCACTTCATTGTGTGATCCGTCAGGACCCCTACGTTTAGTGCAGTGCTTGGTGGTGGTCCCAACGGAGCACATACACACTACCTAAACAAACAATGCTGTGGAAACATGGCCAAAGGCTTAGGTTCTACTTTGTTAGGGATTTCATCAACGCATCAAACAACGCATACCATTGAATGTCAATGCACCCATACTTGTGTTGGTTTTGTTGAATAAATGTTAACACAGTGCTCTGCGTTGCTTTTAACACAAGGCAAGCTGATGGATCACACCAACGGATGTGTAGATAGATTGACTTTTAATGGATTCGTCAACATCCCTGCATTTGACGTACGTGAAGCGCAGGGTTTTAACGCATTGTGGTGTCAAGGCCTAAGGGTCCCCCATACACCATTAGATTTCTCTGTCAGATTTCCTTTAGATCTCCTTTTTTTTTTTTTCTAATTTATTTTTCAAATCATAAAAATACATACATAAAGTAACACATATGCAAATAATTAATAATTCCCTGTTAATGAAGAGTAAGTTGCCAGCATCCCAGGATATAGCAATAAAAAAAAAACACGCGACCAACGGGAATCCCCCAGGCCCTCCCACGACGGGACCCCCAAGGCAAGGCAAAAAGCACCCGGAAGAAAACCCTCCAATGCGAGCGAGTAAGAAGGACCAGAACTCACCCATCAACACTCGACACACAAGGCAAGGGGGAGGCCCGCACACAAGCATACCAATCAAACAACCCCGAATCACAAGCAGCCGGGGACGAAAAACCGCACAAATGCAAGTCCACGACGACACAAAACACACGCAACAGTGAAAAAGCAACAAAATATCCCCGGGAGAAACACCAACCGGAGACACCCGCCACTGCGCCGCCCCCAGACCTCGGGAGGCCCCAGCCAGCCGCCCACCACCCGGGGGGGGGGGGGCACAGCCAAGGCGGACCAGGCACAACCCATCAACTGCGTCAAGAGGAGCAAGCGTACGGGCGCCCAAGACACCGAAGGAGAAAAAAAAAAAATAATTAAAAAAACACCACCATGTATAGCACCACAGACTGCCTACTGTATTAGTGTCAAGTGAGGAAGGGGAGGGGAAAGTGAGTATAATAAGAATATGCAAGGGAAAGATAAGACAAAAAATCTTGTAGTGTAGGGGGGACTGTGATGGAGTTAAAAAAAAATTTGAAGACCCAGAAAAAGTGTGAGGGAGAGGGATAAGTGTTTGGAAAGTGAAAGCTGTGGTAATATACTAGTGTTTGGGGGTGGGGTATGTGAAAAATAGTTTAATTACATTGTGTGTGTAATTAGAAGTAGTGCAGTTAATATTTGTCAATAAGGGATACTATGGTGATAGATCTCCTTTTGTTTTACCAAAACAATGTAATATGAGGGACTTTCTAAACAACAAGTCTGCCTCTGTTTAATTGCAGGACCCGGCACTACATAGTTGTTGGTAGATCTAAAGGATATCTGACAGACAGATCTAAAGGTGTATGGTTGGCTTAAAGCAGCATGGTACAATCCCCATGCAAACCACAGCAGTCCATTTTTACCGAGGTTGGGAATGAATGGGCTTCAATACATACCAAAGAGCACCAGAGCATCATGCGTTGGCTAAAGAGACACCCACGTTAGTTTGGTTCAGTGCCCATGAGCTTAGAATGATAAGAAATGAAAGCATTAGCTGTTTGAAATATTAAGCAGCTCCACATTCCTCAGTTTCCGCCCAGAACTCTCCTCATCCCCTGTGTACCGACTCTGACAGGGGAGATGTATTTTGTGTTGGAATCTGGAAGAAGTGGCGGAGCGGCAGAGATTGATAACTCTAGATATGGAAGGTACCATTGCGGGATGGGACAGCTGCTTGGGCATCATACAGAGGGCGGATGGTGTGCGGACATGTATCAGGGGCCGAGCTTAGATTCTCTAGAACTAGAATTGGACCCTCCGGTAATTGGAGACTCAGGAACATCGCAGACTTGATGCTGAACAACCGAAAGCAGGCTGCCCAGGAGAAATATATACCTAATATGTGTTTTTTGCATGGTCTGTTTACTACCATCAAAGTGCACCTGTCATGGGGAAAAACGATATCCTAATATTTCTGTCCTCTGCTTTCAAAAGTGCTAGTCAATGGACTGGCATGGTTATCCTTTGGTTTCCTTACTTTCTGAATGACTGGTGCATTGATTGTCATTGATTGTTTGGGTCTGGGGCATATGGACATGACATGGTCATGTAGCTAGCATTTCCAAAATATGTATAATAAATTATATAATGATATAATATTCAGGGAGTCCCTGTCCCCAATCACAAGGTTCTTATTAAAAACGTAGTAGTCACATTTTGTTAATTTGTTCCCAATCGATTTCTTCTTATTTTGTTAATAGGAATAAAAAGTTTGCTACAGTCCTACCACTCCCTTTTCCTTCCTCCTACTACCCTTACTACCCCCGACACCATTATGTGGGGAAAACGAGCTCAGGGTGGGGGATAAGCCTATGTTTCCACAGCGGTAAGGGCTGCATCGATACCCCCTGCGTTGATGGGGATGTTGACGCAGCCCATCCATATATATACCTGTTTCCGAGGCATTCGGCAGCCATGAGGTTAATGTAGTGCACTACGTCAACCTCCGCTGTGCTTGGGACGACTGACTGACTAAACAACATCAAGGCATGTAAATACGCAGGAGGTATTGATGCAGGCCTCAATGCCATGGCACATAGCCTTATCCCCCCCCCCACCCCAAACTTAGCTTCTCTTCTCCATTAATGATGCCCTCAATGCCATGGAAACATAGCCGTACTGAAGAGGGGTAGGGGTAGTGCCTTTGTGCACCACCCAGCAAAATTACTGCCTCTCACAGCTTAACCAGCATCCCCAGCTGCTGCAGAACCTTGGGTGAATCCCGTCCAACACTGCTACCACCCCCCAGTCAGACGACCACTACCTACCCCCTTGCAGTCCAACACCACTACTACCCCCCAGGCTAGGACCGCCACTGCCTATACCATTGTGAAATGACCCCAAGGTCACTGTCACCCCATTGTACCACTATAATGATCCATCACGGCAAACATTGCCCATCTCTTAGATGAATTGCTGTATTACTGCATAGTTGTTGTGTTCTTCCTCTGATTGTTTTGTGCAGAGAAGAATTTGATAGATTGTGTTTCCTGCCTGTTGTATCCACACCTGAGTCTCCTGTAAGCTTTATAATTATACCTGTGTGGAATGCGTTCTGTACTATATGGTACCCAGGTGTTCAGGACATTGCCTGCAGCCTATGGCTGTTCCACCTGGTACGCTTACCCAGCAGAATGGGTGTCAGCGCTTCCAGCATTCCCTGAGTGACCCAAAGTGCTTTGCTTTTGCCCAAATGACCCCATATGTGAACTTTAACATTTGTACTACTGTTGTTTTTTATAGCAGTATGCTTGATTACATATATGAGATCTAGTTCATTCTTTTAGAGGCTCAGAGTTACAATACATATCCTGTGTTACTTTGGTAAAGCTGAGAAGTTTAAATATTATTCACATGTTGGGTGGGCAGATTTTAGGTAGGTAATAAAGCTTGGTCCTTGGCATGTTTCCAGATGCACCTATTCATTTTGGAAAAGTGAAGTCCAGAAGTCTGTAAGCTAGTTTTATTATATCATTAACAGTAATGGATGTTTCCATCCTGTTCCTTTAAGCCCCCCCATACACCTTTAGATCACTCCATCCAATTTCCTTTAGATCTACCAACAACTATGCAGTGCCGGGTCCTCCCTGATGGAATACATAGTGATTGAAAGGTATATATCCCTGCTTTGTAGTGCCGGGTCCTCCCTGATGGAATACATAGTGATTGG